>JARVZY010011234.1:0-385000 GCA_030686995.1 Artemisia argyi | reverse complement strand
CTTGTTCTTTGTTGTAAGAATCTTGAAAAGCTTTTTCAAAACTTTTTGTGTGTTTAATCTTTTCTTGCTGACTTGAAAGTTGTATTTTATAACACTCAATATCTCTTGCAAGTGCTGCATTAGTTTCTTTTAAAACTTTGTTTTTCTCGTTGCATTTTGCAATTAGCAATTGTTGAGCATTTAGTTGTTTAGATAACATTATGAGGTCAAGGTCTGGATCAAATGATGGTTCATGTTGTTCTAAATTATCATATTTATCATTCTCAATAGGATCATCAAATGAAACAACTGTGTCATCATCGAATATGACAACTGTCCTTATTTGTTCATCTTTTTGAGATGATGAAGATGATTTAGATGGAACAACTTGCGCCATATCTGATTCAGAAGCAGAAGGTGAGGCTATTTCATGTATTAGGCATGCTTTATGATCATGTACCTGAGACAAGCCATCAGTGTCATACACTGGACCTGAATCATTAAACTGAAGTTCCTGCATGTTGGCCATAAGCATCACAGCTGCATTAGCTTCCAGATCTTCCATGTCATCATCGTTGTTCACATTTGCCATGAAGTTGTTATCATGTTCAGGGAAATGTCCATCTTTTTCATCTTGAAGAGCCATGAGTAATGCCTGCTTGTGAAACTTACTACCCCGAGTTCTCGGTTTGGGACATGCTGTAGCTATATGACCTTGTTCATTACAGTTATAGCACCACACTGCATTCCCTGAGTTGGAGTTCCTAGTTGCAACTGGTTCAGACCTTTGCTGAGAAGATCCTGAGTTGTTCCTGAACCCTCCATTGTTACTAAACCTTTGACCATTCCCATAATTTCCTGAACCAGATCGACCATAGCTACGATTCTGAATTTCCACTCTTCCATCATTGACAACAGCTTGATTCCTTGTGTTAGAAGATGAACATTGACGGTTGTTTGTTTTGTTGGAGAATTTGCTGAAAGCACGAGCAATAAGAGCAAGTCCCTGATTCAATGTATTGAAGTCATCATCGTCATCGTCATTGGAATTTGAGTAATACACTGCATCATTGTTGTTTAATGGAACAAGTTGAGTAGAAGCATTCTGTGGAGATGAATCATAAGGGACCATTTGGTTCGAGGTGGAAGATTGTGGATAACTGAAGTAGTTCTGCTCTTGAACATATGCATGATTTGACATTGGTGGTGGAGCATAGGGAGATTGAGCTACGAGAGCTAAAGAATTTGGTGTTGGTGTTGGTGTGTATCCTCCTCGTAGAGCTCTATCTTTTTCCACTTCAGGTTCATGGTGTTTCAGAAAATCATACAACAAACCATATGGTGCATCATGTAGATTTTTGGTTTGACGAACAAATGTCACATATTTATGCCAATCTGGACCAAGACTACCGACGAATTTGGAGTTTACTGCTATCCTTGGTACTGTGATTTTGTGACGTTCCAGATCATTGACCACATTTGTGAAATGATGATAGTAGGATTCAAGTGACTCTCCTGGTTCAATTGTGATGTCTGTGTATTCCATGTAAAGTTTGGATTCCATGTCATCTTTGTTCAATTGAGTTCCTTCCATAAGGAGATGAACGTGTTCCCACATAGCTTTGGCCGTTTTCTGAGCATCGACACTGCGATAAATTGGATTAGGTATACCTTGAAGTATATTAGCCATTGCATACTCATCAGCTTCACGATGTAATTTCTATTCTTCAGTGAGTGCAGTTTCTGGAAGAGGTCTATCACCAGGAGGACGTGGTGGATCAGCAGTTGGATCCCCAGCTTCAAATCTTGTTGGCCACTCAAATGGTCCTTCAAGTATCACTTGTTTCAAGAATTTCCCATGAGGTTTCTTTAGTTCAAGAAATCGTAAGAATCGACTTGACCATTGAACATAGTTCCCAGGTGTTAGCATTGGAGGTGTTTCAAGTGATCCTGCCTCATGTCGGGATTGTTGAGTTGTAATAACTTCACACATTCTATCAAACCAGTGAGGTTGTTTGGAGGAGAACTGAGTGTTCTGTTGTGACATCTGATATGATTGTTGTTGAGGAATGATTTGATGTTGTTGCATCATTAGGTAATGATGTAGTGGATTAAACGGTTGTTGTTGAACGTGTGATTGAGAAGGTTGTTGATACGGGTGTTGCTGATGGTATTGTTGTTGTTGATACTGCTGATGTTGCTGTTGCTGAGAGTGAAGGAAGTAGTAATTAGGTGGTTGAGACATCTTTGAACACTTGTGTAGAAATGGATCTTTGTAGAAGATTGAAATGCACGTTCCTTTGATTAAGTTCCAAAATCCTTGGGGTAAGTTCAATTCTTACGCGTAACTTTAATCTTATGCGTAAACTGTTAGGTTATGCGTAAAGAGTAGGTTTAGGCGTAAACAAAAAGTTTAGGCGTAAGTTTCCTCTTTACGCGTAAACTTAGGCTTATGCGTAAGTTTAGACTTATGCGTAAGGTTTAAACAACCAAACAAATCTTCCAAACTTATCCAAGCTTGAAAGATATTCGAAGTGGAAGTAATCCACTAACTTATCCAAGCTAGGGAAGTACTGAGTCACCGGAACACAAGAAGAAGATCTTTGTTGAAGGTTAAGCGTAGAATCTGAAACTTACGCGTAAGATAGACTTATGCGTAAAGTATAGGTGTAGGATCTGTCTTGTGCGTAGGAATTCACACTTACGCGTAGAAAGTGACTTTACTCGTAGATTTTAAGGCGTAGACTTCCAAGTAACGCGTAGAAACAGGGTTTTGACCACAGTTACGCGTAAGAAAAGGGTTTTGACCTTAGTTACGCGTAAGAAAAGGGTTTTAGGCCAAGAATTACGCGTAGAAAAGACAAAAAGTACTATTCACAGCTTTTGAGTCGTACTGTTCACTAAAGTTACGCGTAAACAGGTCAGAAACTTGAAAAATCCCAAATTTTTGAAGGAAAATGCTTAAAAATAAGGTACTTTTGATCAAATAACTTCACCAATACTTAGAAAACACTAACTATTGAAGATTTTGCTACCAAAAACTAGTTTTCCAATATCAAAGAAGCTATAAAACCTTAAAAAACCTTAAAAAATCACAACTTTATGCAAAAACTAAGCTTCAAATCACTATATCAACCTTGAAACTTATCCAAGCTTCAAGATTTGAGTGAAAGAAACCAAGAGAAATGCAAAAAGATGAAGAATAAGCACCAAATACCCACGTACAAACCAAGAAACACACTTCAATCTCTATTTGGCGAATGATACCACTTGTTAGGTCACCATTTTGTAAACACAAGTATGATTTAGAAAGAAATAAGATGAGAAAAGAGATTGGTTGATTATGAGACAATATGAAAAGTGAAAGTGCAAGAGTTTCCTTAAGATAATCAAATAACCAACAAACATAATGTTTACATAAGCTTACTATTTATAAGGAAGGAGTTAGGGCAACACTCCATTCCTTCCTTATCTCTTAATTCGTGGGCTTTCAAGCCCATAGGGCTTTAACACATAAGCCTTGTAACATGAAACTTAATGAAATAAATACTAAAGCAACCTATAACAAAAGGTAATGACCGAGACTTGACTAAATACAAAAGTATGATCCCAACAATTTTTTTTCCGGGAAATCTGATGAATTTCTTCCTAGCGATTTGTTATGTCAAGAGTAGTTGGTTGCTGCTGTTTGTCTTGGTCCTGAATTGCATCTTGGTTTGTAACTGAAAATGGGAAAATGACAAAAAGTGGTAAAAGCAACATTTCTGTCTATTGCAATTTGGAATAGCGATTTGACAAAATGTAGCGGTTTGGTGCAACGAGTTGCCCACTCATAATAATTCATCAACAAAATAGAAACGTTATACTGCCAGTTTTTACTCAAAAGGTAGCGATTTGTATAAAAAGGTAGAAGACAATAGCAGTTGACCATAACCAAAGGACAAAAAAAAAATCAGAAAGAAGAAGATGCAGAAGTGACATCGAAATACAACAATCCAAACCCAACCATATCTATCCTTTACCACATCCTCCTCATGTCACAACTTCAACAAAAAATCATTACAAAAGGATAAATCAAAAAAATCTCAGAATCCTATTTGTGTTTGGTTATTTCTTCATTGATCCTAAACTGAAATTATCAAGAAAATAACAAGATCTCAGAACCGGTTCAATGTTTAATCTTTCAAAGATTGTATTGATTTTTTGTTGAACCTTAATCATCACTGATCTTTTTAAGCTTTTGCTTTATTAATATACGAATATTAAAGAATAGAAATATAACAAGTTATGTTATTTCTTTATTCAATTCCCTTCAAATAAAACACAAACGAAACAAAAGGTAAAATATAAAGATCTCAGTCCTTGTTCACCTTGTTACCAATCTTTAGAGACATAGCGTGTGAATAATGAAATCATCACCGATCTAATGTTTATTTGAAGACAAGCTTCCATTTTGTTAATATCTGATTACTTTTAGAAAGAAACAATAACAAGATTGTTATTATTTCTTCTCTCAATCGGTGACAAAAGAAAGACACATCAAGATACACTTACCTTTGATCACTATCTTTGTTTAAATGTGATGATGAAGATGAAGACCGGTTTAGTGTTATGGCTTTTCTGGATCAGTTAAATGAGAGAGAGGACTTGATGATGGAAATTTGATGGGGGCGGAAGTATTAAGTGTTTAGGGTTAGTAAATGTGATTAGGAGTAATATATACCCGTGTGTTTAGGGTTTTAATCACTTGTCGGTTATATAATTTGGATTTCTGGATCCGGATATCTTTCAATGGATTGGGCCTTGAATAGCACACGATAGGAAATTTGGATTTGGGCTTAAATGGATTACCGAATATCTTGGGCTGGTGATTGTTTTACTTGGTTGGATTATAGATTACAAAAATTTGTCTAAGTTTTGATTTATAGGCTAAACCCTTCATAAAGATAAATTTTTGGTGTTAATGGTGGCATTTTTGGTCAAACAAATTCACGGGGATACATTTTTAACGGGAACAAAAAACTCAACATACAAACCCTGTTCGATCCGCGGAACAGGGGGTATATATATAGAATTAGGGTATATCACAAACTCAGCCATCAAATCAAATCAAATTAAAACCATCTAAAGGCTAGTGTTTGGGTGTTTAACTGCATGAGATGATCACGAAGTTTTTTTTGTATCCCTTATTTGAGTTTGAAGTGGGTTTCACGAAGGCGCATACTTATTTTATCTTGAAGTCGGGGATGGTTGGATGCATGATTTCAATGATAACTTGCCTGGACGTATACAACTTATGATTGGAACTTGGACTATCTAGTTATACCCGATATAAGGAGTTACATTGTAGTACTCACGGGTTATAGCTGTCACTTCAAGGAGTCACATTATAGTGCTCAGTGTCACTCGCATATGCTGATGTGGATAGTCTCAAGAGGTGTTGTACTTATTTTGGCTCTTTGTTGACCGTATATGGTACTTAGAGATTTTCTTCTGCATCGTTCTTCAATCAACAACAGTGCAAGCTTAAGTAACAAATTTGGGGGAATTCTACTTCACTTTCAAGTTGGGTATATCGGGCTTACTTCACCAAGTGGTCACAACAATAGCCAACAGAATATGAGGTGGGTTTGTTAGCTAATGGGTTTAAGGGTTGAGATGTGATCAGCAATTCTCATGGAATATTCGGCACTACAGCACGTCAAAGATACTTCACAGTCTAAGCAAAATCTTTCTAGATTTGTCAATGTAATTCATGATTTTCTTCAAGATGTTTGCTTAAGACAAGAACTTCTCGTGTGTATGGTTGTACACGTCAATGATGCTTCCGAAAGTTCGAAACCATCATGGGAGAGAAACATGTACTTTGATGATATAAGGTCAACCTCCAGGGGGAAGTAGTTTATACTACCTTATTTAGTATGGTTCGTGAAGTATTCTACATATGTGAGAAGAATTGTTGCTAATCTATTGCATGTTCCGACAAATAGATATTCACCAAAACCAGATTTGTCATAACACATTCGATTTATGATTGTCTCACGGTTTCTTCTTGGTTTTGTAAAATCCCGCGAAAGAATCTATTTCTCGGTTTAAATCATAGATTTGTAAAATCCCGTGATGATGAAACTATCCTGGAGAAAGAAAAGTGCATTTCCGGATCTTAATTGACTCTGGTGCTACGACATCAACTTCGAAGAAGGGATAATGTATGTACTTCATGTATTGGATGAGTTTTGACATACTTCATGGCATTTTTGTTATACAAATTTTTACGGGGTTATGTGTTTTCATGGGGTTATGTGTGTTTGACAAGATCGGGATAAAACCATTATCAAAGTTCATTCAAAATATCAAAGAGGCTAGATTTGGGCAGTTAAACCACAAGATGTGACTACGCGCGTCAATTCATTATTATTTATTTGAGGTTGAAGTGAAATTTCACGGGTGCGTGTACTTAGTATCTGAAGATATCAGGGTGGTTGGATGAAGATTCTTCGAGATCCTTGTTTGAGCTTTTAACCTTTACAATGATAAAGACTTGGATATCTAGTTATTTTTGGGACTCTTCCTTTCTATTACCACAAAATAGCTATCATTTTAAGGAGTTACGTTGTAGTGCTCATTGTCACACGAAGTTGTGGATATTCAAGAGGTGATGTACGTCTTATACTTGATGGTTGGTTGGTTGAAGAGTATAGAGTACTTAGGGATTCGATGTTGCACGAACTCTCTACACCGCTCTTTGTCACACATTAGTGCAAGCTTAAGTCACAAGTTCGGGTTATTTTACTTCAGTCTCAAGTTCATCATATTGGGTTTTTCTCCATCAATAGTCACGACATATAGCTGACAGAATGATAATGGGATTGGTAACGAGTTAGCAGAGAGAAGAAGAAAAGAGAGAGATGACGTTTGATCACATCAGATCAAGCCTCGTTCTTCAATGACAATGACGTCTGTTCACATCAGTTCAGGCCTCGTTCGCCAACATTATGGCGTCTGCAGATAACATTTCAGGCCCCGTTCCTCAAAGAAAAAAAAGGTGTATGCTTCAGTGCGCTTTATCTTGGAAAGAAGAGAAATCTTCTTATTTATGGCCATTCTCATCAACAAACTTCACGTTTTCCCCCTGTTCGTACAAGTCATCAAGTGGATCAACGTACATTGATTTATATTTTTATGCTTCACTTATTCTATCAAAAATCGCAACAAGCATTTGCAATTTTTGAGGGGGAGAAGGGAAAGGGTGAAGAAACTACATGTTGATGATGTTCGTAAAATGGTCATTGAGCTCTTGTACGTAGATATTTACTCCTTCTACAGATCAACATATTTCTAAAAGTGGTTTAAGCATATTATAAGCTTAATTGAACTCTTCATTTGCTAAGCCACTGATGAGGAGACAAAAGAGGGGCTGCTACAAGAGAGCTTTATCATCATCTTCTTCGCAGTAGTTTTTGGTGCCACACACATATTTATGCTGCATCTGATAAATTTCAACCATCACGGAATCTCAACTATGGCAAAATTGTCATTGCATGCCATTTTTGAGGGGGAGAACAAGTGTATGTCCTTTTCCTTTCGACCATGGCAAAAATGTCATTAGCATGCCACTTTTGAGGGGGAGAATAAGCGTGTGTTCTTTCTATTCTTTCGTGGGAGGAGAAATGTGTATGTTGGGGTTATAAATCACGAAGGGATCGAGCTTAACTTTTCATGTTGGGGAGATTGGTCTCTTCCACTCTGAAATATTCCGTGGTTTGTTATTATGTTCGAGTTCTATTGTCACTTCTGGGATTCGAACTTGGCGTTATCATTTAGTACTCCAGTTGATTGACTGATTCAGATAAAGAAGAAGATGGTTAATATCAAGACCCTCAAACGTGATCATGACGTTAAATTTAAAGTGTTGAATCAATAAAAGGGGATGTTCAGTTTGAGGGGGAGCCGATTCTGAAACTTCACAAGTTTCGAAGAGGCTCTTTACATACGATGGCCTAATTGAGGGGGAGCGAACTCAATTAGTCATCATTTCATGACTCCTGAAATCTTCAGTTCAGGACTCATGAGGGCTTATCAACATTTTCTCACGGGCTAATATTATTATTGATAAAGGGCTTCCAGTTATAGATAAAGGGCTTCCAGTTAATGCTTCATGTACACATCATTATGATGATTCCGATTAATTGCAACCATCAGGGGAGAGGAATGTGTACACCAAGGACGCACAACAAGTTCACGTGATTGGGCTTAATCACTTATTCCGGGATTGATAACCGCAGAGATGATCAGTGGTTCAACTTGTTACTTTGGTTGTATCACTTCATGTGCACATCACGGGCTGATTAATCGCAACCATCAGGGGAGAGAGAAATGTGTACATCAGGGACGCACAACAGGTTCACATGATCGAGCTTAATCAGTTACTCCGGAGTTGATATCCGCGGAGATGATCAGTGCCTTAACCTGTTACTTTAGTGTTATCGTTTCTTCTTGTATTTGGTACATGTGGGCTGATTTGGTATATGTAATATAACTGGATTGCATGTAGTGAGATAGAGATGTTGATATCCTATTCCCCAAATGGACAACATTGAAGAAGGACGAGTCTACAGTCTGTTCTACATTCTCTGCTACGTGTTAGAAGACTAAAGACGATATGCAACTAATTATCGAAAGACTTCTTCATATTCAAGGCATTCATCAAGAAAGGTTGTCTGTTTAGGGGAGAGCACTAATTAGGGGAGAGTGTAAAGTATGTTTTAAAATCCCTAATTAGATGTGCTCACATTGCTCTTCAGCATGTTGATTCTCACAGGATATATTTGAGCTTATTGTGTTCTTCTCACATGATTTCAAGTATATGGGCGTAAGATGTGTTGCTGATTCTGAGGTATCAAAACCAGCAAGGGGGAAGGAGACATACATCGGAACGTACAATGAGTACACGTGATGAGCTTTATACTTCTACTTAATTGAAGTTATTCCGGGAAGACAAATGTCATAACCGCAGAGACAATCAGTATTTTAACTCGTTCTTTTAGTGTATTATTCCAACTACGTGGGGGAAGTAATGTAAGAAATAGTTTCTGATGACAAAAGACGTACACAAATGATTGTGTGTGTACTTCGGGTTTTTGAGCTTCATATAATGAGACTGATTGCATCATTTCAACTACTTGGGGGGAAGTGGTCTCTGGATACTTTTTGGTTCGCATTACTTCAGCCTTCAGCAGGGAAGAAAGATGAGAAGAACTATTCAAGCGTGAGATGATACGTTGTTGAGCTATCAAAGCTTCACATTGAGAAGGCTCAAGTTCAGACGACTATTCAAGAGCCTCGAAAGCTTTGGTAGTGAAAGTTTAAGAGATGTTGACTACTACGTGCAGACCGATATCCTCTTCTCGGTATTCAGGTCAACATCTTCTTAAACTGAATAATATCCTTGTATATAACTTAAAACAAAAAGAAAATAGAAAATTATAAAACCTATAAAAACCATAAAAATCTGAAAAATCATTAAAACCCAAAAATATTCTCCTCAAGACATGTCTCTTGTGTAATCGATATTATGTACGTTTCTAGAAATGTCATTCAACAATGACACGGAATCATACATATGCTTGAGCAAGAGTTTTTCGGTTTTCAAATAAAGTTTTTTTTCTAAAACATGTCGTATCTCAAAACATTCTTCTTAAAAATATGGCTTGTAGTCATTTCAGGCTACAACCCGGACTTCAAAATAATGGCTTGCTATTACTTCAGATAGCAACCAGTTTTTCAAAATGGGGAAAACACGTTGCCAAAAAGACGGTTGTTCCTTTTACCGGGTGAAGTTCACCTGGGCATGGATTACTTTATATCCATGTTTCCTCGATCTAATGCACGCTTCAGTGCATTATTTCTTGATAAAGAAGAGAAATCTTCTTTTTATCGCCAAATACCTTCCCTTCTATGATTTTTCCGGAAAGTATTTGTGCAAAACTTGATGGTACCATGAGATTTTGATTAAAAATCAAATTGAACTCAAAACTTTGATAAAATTTTTCACTCAATCAATGACTTTAATATTTTATGAAAATATTTCAGTTTTCACATCCGTCATTGATTGAGGGGGAGAGTGATTTCTCAAAATTTTATGTATCATCAAAACTCTCCACACTTTGTACAAAATCCCTGCAACAAAACGATTTGTGATAGTTATGTGTCAAAATGAGAACATTTTCAAAGAGTTTTCGTTAAAACTTCAAATATTTTGTAAACTCATCAAATCTGACACATAACAACCTCCCTTACAGATTGAGGGGGAGCAGTAAAGATTCCTTTTTATCAGAAAATATTAAATTGACCGCATTTCTCTCCCAAAAGCTTTCTAACTTATTTAAATCAATTGAGATCCAAAATCTCAAAAGATTTGAAATTTTTGATCGGGGGAGTGGATGTGATTTAAATATGAAATCTGATATTCAAATGTGATCTTTTGTACTCAATAAATGTGCTCCCACATATGTGCTAAACTCTTTCGAATATCGATGCACATATTGAGGGGGAGCAAAAGGCGTTTGTGGAAGTTATACCAAAGACCGACCATTTATCTTTATGCATAGAGTTATAAGGTTGGTTAAGGTTAGGTATGAATTCCCATGATCCACCAGAACCGGAAGGATCTTCCCAGGGACAATCCTCTAGATAGATTAGAAGTCCTTAGTAATGAAGTCTCGGTAAGCACTGAAGGGGTTGAAGAATGAAAAAGAAATATAGTGAGAAAGGGTGAAAAGAAATAGCCCTTCATATATTCAACCTTAGGGCAGAAACCGGGTTCAGCTCATATGCTACCGGTGGTTACCAAGGTAACACTGGTATTGAAGACAAGACATCATGGACCCAGTGACGCACTGCACCAAACTTCCTAGCCACTCAAGTTCTCTTAAAAGAACTTGTTTCATTCTCACGGGGAACTCTGCATAATGTATCGACCGCTCATTGCGAGCCATGTTGATACCAAAACAGGAGACACCTCTCCAGTCTCCAGGAGCGGATCAAAACGCACTATTGAGTCTAGAGCCAAGAGATCATCCATAAATCTCATTAGGACACACTTCCAATGTGCTTACTGTTTCATACACTATGGAAAGTAAGAAAAATATATTAAGAGTCCTACGCATTATCCTTGTGGTATTGCCAGAATGAAGATGGAAATCCTTCTAGAGTGAACATCATACAAGCTCTTGGTAGGTGACATGTGAGATCCTTCATGGATCAAACTAGTGGCAACTGGAAAGCAACAATGGGGCGATTATCTTTTGAACCAAACTTGTTCCAGGAAATGAATTGACGGATACTTTTGGAAAACCCTTCGATGTGCTCAACTACTTTCTTTCGAGCACATTGACTGCGCATAATTTTCAAGCAAAAGTATTTGACATAAAATTGATGTTTCTCATAAAATTCTCATTGTATTGCAAAAACTCTCTATCTAGCAATACGCGATTGTTTTTCAAAATCAAATTCCTCATTAATAGGTGAATCATTAATTCACCGGTTCACTCACTCCATGTTGTCTACTTTGAGACGCTCCGATTTGAGAACAGCTAGTACAGCTGCGAAACCCTGTCAAGGAAGTTCTTCGGAATTCTACCTGATCACAGATAGTATTTATACTGATTAACGAGGAACCGTGGTTCTTGCAACCCTATTCAACGAAGGTGAACAAAGACACTTTCGTGAGTTTATTGCTAACTGTTGTTTGCAGGAACACCTGACGGTTGCAGCTGATGGCAAATGAGACGTCAATTCATAACCTCATGCTCACACTCCACACTCACAATTAAAGACATCATGAAAAGTGAAAGATCAACAACAATGCTTCCGCAACTCTGATGCAAAGTTTCATGATCCAGAAAGGTGTGAGCTTGACGGTCTGATAGCCATAACATCACATAGACGCGAGTCCACAAAGGATGATTTGGAGATTTACGGTGGCTGATGATCTCAATGAAAGCTCAAAGATCACATATGTCAAAGGAACGTTAATCACAATATCATCGCTTGAAGAACAAAGATCAATGAATTTGAAGAATCAACAACTACGAGCTCGGATATCAATTCATGGAATAGTATGCCAATATTCAAATCATATTTTTCTGGGGTGACCTCCCTTAGGGGGAGATTGTTAGGAATATAAATATTCTCGTTAAAGACTCGGTCACCCGAAGTATAGATTGGCAATACGTAGCTCGTAGTATTATTAGTTAGTTTGTTAGTTAGTACGTAGTTAATATAATTGTAAATAGTATTCGTGGAGTGGGTCGGGTCTTTACCCACTGTCAGCTCACTCGACAGCCCGTTTTATGGGGCATACATATTGTAAGTGTATATAAACCCTCTCCCACACAAGGGAAGGGTTGGTTGTTTCATTCAATACACACACACAAAGTGTGTTTTCTCACACTCCAAAAGAAACTCCCCTCTCTCTATTTCTCTTTCTAACTCCTAACAATGAAGAACTTGTATTTCCATTACCCAAGACCACCCGAATCACCACATAATCAACAATTATATCGATCCTACACAATCAATCTAACAATCTAAAAAAAAAACATAATAATAATAATAAAGGTTTTGCTAACGACAGCCCTAAGGGTTGTCGTTAAGAGACATTATTTTATTACAATTATTTGTAACAATAAAATTCAACCAATCGCAATCAAGTGTCAATTGTGTATTCACTATATGCTAAATTGTCTCCACCTTTTTCGGAATTTTCATCCAATCAAAAGTATTCATAAATGGTGTTGTAATAAACTTATTTACTTAATGACAACCCTTAGGGCTGTGAGCTGTCGTTAGCAAAACCCAATAATAATAGCATTAGAGGTAAGCATCTAAGGGAGGTCAGATAGAGGGTCAAAACATGTGTGAGTTGAAAAGAGCCCGTTTAGTACTGGTCAAAACAGGTCCTTTGACTCGTTCAACAAACATTTACGTTATAAATTTCAACTTGTTTGACTTGTTCCTGTTTTAGATATCTTTTTTTTTGGGTTGTTTGAGATAAAATACAACTTAAATCTACCCATTCAAAGTCATTTATATGTAAATGGGTCGAAATTGCCATTTCTAGACTACTTTGCTCCAAAATGCTTATTGCTTGAGTAAAAACAGTGGGGCATCTGCAAGTTAATCTAGTATGCAATTAAGTAAATATCACATAAAAATAAATTTATCTTATTTTTAAACTTCTTGGTCAGGTGGCACCTGCAGAACTTAAAGGGCTGCTGGTTACCCACCCTGTAATCATGGACGCTGCAGAACTTGAAGGGCTGCTGGTTACTTAACCTGGAAACAGGTACCAAAACTAGAAAAAACACTTTTATAATGGCACCAGAAATTATTGGTCTCTTCTTTTCAGTTTGTGATCTGACTACCCATTTTCTCAGGTTGCACCATTTAAAAGAATACGAACGATAGAATTTTTCGAGATTATTCCAAGAGCAGCTTCAGGGAAGATTTTAAGGAGGGAACTTAGGTAGAGAGTTCAATCCAAGCTATGATACACCTTTTCCTATCTAATATATTTTCATAATTTCATGTAGGCGCATGTAGTAATCTTTCGAGAATTTGATAAACCAGTCATATATACTTTAGGCAAATATTTATGCAATAAGTTATATGCTTACTCAAATTTGAAACTGCATTAGAATGATGGATACTCAAATTTGCATACATGACACTCGAGGTATCACTTATTTCCAACTTGGTTCAACCTTTTAGCATATATATTGCTAAAACCATTACTCAAATATGTGAGCAAACAAAAAAGCCCTCACTTTTTGAACGTACATTGTCCGCAATACCCTTTTTTGCCTAGAATATTGTGAGTTTTTATCGGATATTTATACTTTATGTCTACACGTTCACTCTCTCACATACTTAAAAGTTAAAACACATTTATCTCTTTTAATTCATATATATGGGAAATTACAACAAAAAAAAATCCAATAAATTATGCCAAATATAATGTATATATGATCTCTTTAATTTGATATCTATCTGTGTAATTTACTCTTTAAAAAATAAAAACATGGTTTACTTATTATATGCTTCTTTTATTCAAACGTATAATTGGCACGTTTATTTTCGATCAAAATTTAGACTAACTTTATGTTGGAATTGCGCTGTTTTCCATCTACTAGACGTGTTGATACAAAAGTTGGGCGTTCCTTATTTGGGTTCCTGTTCTCGTACCAATCAGATCTTAATGCTTGAGACCTGCGCACTAAGAAAGCAAACAAACACCGTTAGGCTTATTGTGGGATTGTCTCCCACGATTATCCTCTGGCGTGAGAGTAAGTAATCGGTTTTAGGGTTGTATAGAAGAGTTAGGGTTGTAAATCGTACCTTTAATGAGGATTATGATATTCTTTATATAGGCACGAAATCCTTATTGGATACGTGTTCCTTAGTCTTCGGCATATAATGCCTATCCGGTCTACGGATCTTTATCCCATAAATAAGAGATACTTATCTACACCATAAATACTTTATTTAGGTTTGGGCTTTCGTGAGCCCAAACCATTAGCATGGTGGCCTAATTCATTGTTATGATAGCCCACTCGTGATGGGCTTGGGCATTAGTAATGTTCATTAATCGGGTTCGTGACCCGAATATGGACTATACGTCATCATGTCCCCCCAGTCTAGTATGCGTAGGTATTAACCGCGGATGCTAGACTAATAATATTAGCGGCAAGCATGGCGGGGAAGATTCTAGTATTTCCCGCCAAAAGGGATATACGATGTATCTAGCCTCAAAGCGTCCCACGTATCCCTTGAAATACGTGAAAAAGTGCATGTACCTATTGGTATTCCAATCACACGATAGAGGTAGTGGGATCCACGTGTCGTTCATCCAATGCAAGGGGAAACCCTATATAAAGGGTTCCCATTTTCACTGTGTTTACCACAGTGAAAAAACACCATCTTCTCCATTCATCGTCCAAGAAAAAACTAGTATCTTCGAAGGTAATTGCGCGTGCGCACCCTAGTAAAAATGGTTCGTCAATTAGTTGAGTTCTGTTCTGAGATTGACGAGGATGAACTTCGTCAGTTCACCTCCGACTATTTCATTCCCCTTGTGGTGCATCCGGAAGTACCGGAGGCAGACGCATGTATCGCAGACTTCCCTGAGGGGAAAATAGGGGTATACACGCGCTTTTTTGAGTTTGCAAACCAGCGCGTGCCTATATCCCTGTTTTTGAGCGACGTGCTCAACTTCTACCGTCTGCATATCTCTCAGCTGCACTGTATAGGTGCGCCAAAAATAACACACTTTGAAGTAAACTGTCATTTACTTGCGATAAATCCTACTATCAACCTCTTCCGCGCGTTTTACCACACAACGTGGTCGAACGGGTGGGTAACGTTTTCGAAGCGCCCAGGGCGCTATCAGTTTTACACTGAAAAAGTAGACGCCCTTAGGGGTTAGAGGGAAAAGTTTTTCTGGATAGATGATAGGGTAGTCTCTTCGCTCTCTGAGTTTTATACTCAAAGGACGCTTCCAAAGGATGAGCGCCCAGATCCCGGTTCGTATAGCACAGAGGATGCGGAGACCATTAATGAAAACCGCATCCCCATCAATTCCTATCCTGAGGAGTTTTTGGTTCACATGGGACTTAGTCGCAACTATTTCCAAGGTTTTGATGAAGTGCCAACATTTCTTGATGAGAGTGGCCGGGGTGAGTGCTTATCCTTTCTTATCCTCGCGGTTATAATGTAAGCGCTCTTGTATATTGTAACTTTATCAACTAACTTGTTCTTTTCTGTTTGTTCATGTGTTGCGCAGATATGGACCTGTTTGTTGTGGTGAAGTTGGCAAAGCCCACACAAGTGACTGTGGGTGTGCGCCCCCTGAGGGAGGGTGAATTGCCTATCCTGGAGGCTACAGCCGGACGTCTTCTGGAGCCTGCGTAAGAAGAGTCCGCTGATGTTGCACAGCCTGTTGTGAATGCAAATTCGGTGCAAACTGTTCCCGCACAGGGAGTGGCGGCTCCTGAGCCTGTGCGCACTGAGTCGTCTGTAGTGTTGGGATCCTTGATGAGGCGAAAAATGATCTGTTTTTAGGGGGTCATTTAAGCCGAATTTGGAATTTATTTGATCAATTATTGCCTTAAATCGTTCCTTTTATGATTTTAGGTACTTTTGGAGTGAATTCTGGAAAAGGAAGCATTTCGGATGTTTTTGGAGCACAAAAGTGAAGAAAACGGCAAAGTCTTAATATTCCTTGCTGGAAACAATACCTGACGGCGTCAAGAGCAATTTTGTGACGGCGTCAGGAGCAAAAATGATGACGGCCCAGTGAAAACGTGACGGCCTCAGGGCAAGGCCGTCAAAAGTAAAAGTGGTGACGGCCCAGAACAGAAATACACATGACGGCGTCAGATCTGGATCTAGGCAGTCCGAAAATTTTATTGGCGGCGAGATGACGGCGTCAGAACTTTCTTCTTGACGCCGTCACCTCATGAAATCTATATATACTTTTCTAATTTTCATTCATTAAGAGGTGGAACTTGGGAGGAGAATTTTAGGGTCGAACTTAATAAACCCTAGCTCATTTGTAACAGTATTTTCAAGGGTTTTCACCCCTTGAAACCCTTCATGTTCAATTGAGATAAGTATCCTTTCAATTCATTCAATATGTCTATGTGTTGTTTGAATATATCTTACGCTTGTCTTGATTTTAACATGTTAGGCTAGATCTTTTGTGTGTTTGCTTAGATGTAATGAAACCTAGATGTTGATTATAGGTTGATTGCTTGTTTATAGTTGTAATGGATGAATGTATTCGATGTTAAGCTTAAGAAAACTGGCAGATCTCCATTGTGTAACTTGCTTGAACGTCTTAAGAAACATGAACCAATGCGTACTAGGTTTTTATGGTTGTATTTAATGCATGAGCGAATTCTAGTGATCCCATGTTAGGAGCTTCTTGCAGGCTCGACATAGGAGTGAAGTAGGAGCTTATAGAGTTGGGGAAGTACGTACGCCACCCCACAATTGGTATTAAGGAATATAACCCGTCATCCACGCAACTGTAACAAATAATTAACCTGTAAAAGATATCTAAGGAGTAGTGAAATCTAAGTAAACACAATTCTCCCAATTACTGTTCACACCACATTAGTTTAATTAGCTTTATTTACATTTCTGTTATTTTATTTTGATTGCATCTTAGTTATTGGGTTAGTTGATTAGCAACTAATTCCGCCCACTCTTCCAAAACCTGAGATTTTTACTTGCTTTTATGAAACATAAAAAAGTACAAAAAGAATCATCTCTCACCTCTAGACCTAGTTTTTAGGCTTTCTAATCCTAGCGACACTATTCCTGAGTTGAACGATCAATCCCCCGGTACTTGTCACTATACTATACTACAACGATCAGGTACACTGCCTGGTGGGGGTTGTAAGCTTCTCGAGATCCCTCGAGAGGTAAAGCCTGGTGCAATTCCCACGCATCAAGTTTTTGGCGCCGCAGCCCGGGGAATAGTTATTGTCTAGGTTAGGATTTCTTTTTGTTAGGTCTACTTGCTAGATTCCTTTCTACTAAGATTTTATTTTTATTTGTAGGTTTTCTTTAGTCTATCTTATTTCTTCGTCCCTTTATTCGTAATCTTTACCATCCAACATCATGGAAGGTGGTAACATCTTTGAACCTATCAACCCACCACAACAAGACCACCCACAAAACCCACCACTAGCTAACCAACCTCTTAGGCCCCGAACCCTAGGAGAGTATTCCCGTCCTAGCCACCAAGGCTACCGAAACACTATTGAGCTCACCCAAGGAGCCAATGTGTCACCCTTGCGATCCGACACCATCCGGTTGGTGCAAAGCGGATGTGCATTCCATGGACTTCGTTCCGAAGATCCTAATCAACATCTCAAGGACTTCCTTAAAATCGTAGATTCTATAGACCTTGATGTTACAACTAGAGAGTCAACCCGATTACGCCTATTCCAATTCTCTCTACGTGATCAAGCTAGTCAATGGCTTGAACATTTCCCCGCGGGATCCATCACCTCATGGGATGATCTCACCACTCATTTCCTTGCTCAATTTTTCCCACCGGGGAGAACTACCAAGCTTAGGAATGATATCTTGATGTTCCAACAACGTCAAGGTGAAACCTTTTGTAAAGTATGGACTCGATACAAAGACCTACTCCGAAAAGTCCCTCATCATGGTATTGAACCAAGGTTCCAGATTCAAATCTTTTACGATAAAGTTAATTATCAAACGAGAAGGGCTATAAATTACGCAGCCAATGGCAGCCTAAATAGACTTAGCATTGATGAATGCTGGAAAGTTCTTGAGGGGTTAGCACAATACGAAGAAGAGGGATGGGAGGATCTGATGTTTTCAAGTAATGGAAGTCTTGATTACGTAAATGCTACCCAAGAACAATTATTGGGAAATATCGAGAAGCAGGTAAAGGAATTGATGAGAGCTGAAATGCTTGCAGCTGATACCGCAAGGAGTCCTGATGTACGTGTGAGTGCGATTAACAAATATAATTTTCCTGAACGTTCACGACAAGAGGAGTTCGAAGGGATAATGTTAACCTTCATGAATAATCAGGAAAAACAAATTCGGCACTTAGAAGCACGCATGGAAAGCACTCGTAATGCTTTTATGGACTTAGCAGACAAATTCATATCAAGAATTAAGGAGAAGATTAAGGAAAAATCAGGAAAAACAAATTCGGCACTTAGAAGCACGCATGGAAAGCACTCGTAATGCTTTTATGGACTTAGCAGACAAATTCATATCAAGAATTAAGGAGAAGATTAAGGAAAAATCCACATCAAGAAAAATCGAAAAAATCTTTGAAGTCCCAACCCCTTTGGTGTGTGACCAAGAGGATAATGAGAAATCCTTTTCAAGTGCTTCACCGTCAATCACCCCTACTTTTGTGAGCATCCTCAGGAGGAGAAGAACTTTCAATTTCATAACATTTTCGTTGGAAGCTTGCAAGCCACGCTCCCCAATTTGTACAAGAGACGTTCCTTTGGTTTTAAACCTGGTATGAAAAGGTTGCACCTCAAAAACACCGTAGCTTTGGAAACTTTTATGGAACGACTCCTCTTTATACCCACCGTTGACCAATGCAAAGGTTACAGCTTAACTGAAACCTTGCCCACCCCTTTCGATGACCACATCTCTTTCCGTGACAGTAACAAAATGTTTGACCCTGGTGGACTTTACTAACGGGATGGCTACTCATAGTTTTCACTCGTGATTAGCTATTTACATTAGTGCAGGGACTGAATTTGAAAATGTCACTTAGTGTTCACAAAACGGGCATCTGACGCGTCAGATTTTACTCTTGATGCCGTCACCTCGCATTCTCAGCAATAATAACCCCATCTCCATCACTTTCAACTCATACCCCACAAATCACACCCAGATTGTTGCTCCACCTCCGAGTCTCCAACATCCAATCCGACATCTTCCGTGACAAATCTCCACGTGGTAAGTAGTTTTTCTTCATCCTTTTTCGTTAAATTATCCTTAGGACCTACCAATTTTGAAAACCCCCATCATCCGAAACCCTATCGAATCATAATGCCCTTCCTTAGATGTTTTGTAATCATGAGGTTACCATTAGGTGATAGTGGTTTATTCGAATCATGCGTTAATTGCGGAAAAATCTTTCACACCACGGATTTTTTGACCCCCCACCCATGTTTTCTGCATAAAGGAGTGTTTGGGTCATGGATTTAGAGTTTGAAAATTGATTTTTCCCTCGTAATTGCATGGATGAATTTTTGCTGGGTCTGACGGTGTCAGGTTCCCCTTCCTGACGACTTCAGATGTGTCTGACAGCCTGAATTCGTAAAACTCTCATTCTAACCAATTTCGTTCCACTCTATGTTTTTCCAGGAAAATGAGCAAACGATCACGACAACACCGAGGGAGCTCGTCTAGGTCCCAACGAGTAAACTATGGGGATTTGGTCCACAGTTGGAGTGAGTTTGATAATGACACCACTACAACCAAGTACGCGGAACTTGTTTATCACCATATCGATGCTGGAGCTGTGATTGATTGGGAGTTTCTTAGGTCCCAAGGTCTTGAGGGTGATTTCTTGGGGAGGATCCAAATGGATGGATTCATGAGTCCTCAATGGGAGAGATTATTCAGGATGAGGGAGACAGTCTACAGTGAGTTGGTTAGGGAGTTCTTTGCGACTTTTCGCTTTGATTTGGCTGAGGCCAGGACAGATATGGGTGGCACCACCATTTACTTTAGATTTGGGGGAGAGCTTCGATCATGCTCGGTTACTGAGTTTAGGTGGAGGATAGGTTTGTATACTCGGGAGGAGGCTGTTGAGGGGGGTTTCATGCAGAGCTTATTAAATGGGGAGACGGTGAGGAACGAATTGAGGTGTGCCATGTTTTGGCCGAATATTGGGAACGGGGTGTACACCTCAACTACTGGGGCGACCTCAATCAGGGACCCCATGATCAGGTTAGCCCACAGGTGCATCACCTACAGCTTGTCAGGGCGTCATGGCACCACTCACTGTGTCACTGCTTCAGATCTGTTCTACCTGTACACCATGTTTTCAGCGGATGTATACTGTAACATCCCATTTTGGGTAGCGAGCTATTTGAAGACTAGTGTGGGGGAGAGGGACATTAACAAGGTGTATGGGGGGATGTTCGTGACCCGTTTGGCTAGATCTTATGGGGTACTTGTTCCTGAGGTCATGGGGTACCTAAGCGACTGTGGGGCTTGTAGGGTGGTGAGGGCTAAATCCCTCAAGCAGATAAGCATTGTGATGGAGCTGGGGAATGGGTCCTATACCTGGTACATTGCGGGAGGACCTGCGGGTGCTGAGGATGATGATGATGAGGGAATGCCCTAGCAGCCACATTACGGGGATTATGAGGTTGGGTCTGCAGATTATTACCGACACATGGGTCGGGGAGACTGGCAGGCACACCAGGGGGCCTGGATGGGTCAGGTGGACGCATGGCGGACCACCACTGACCAGCGCTTTGATTGGATGTATGATCACACCATCCGCCAGATGCAGCACCTCTCCACCCGTGATCAGATCGAGCCCAGCTACAGATCAACCCATTACCCTCCCTACGGGTACACCGGGCACCTCCCTCCTAGTTATGACTACCGTTATGGTTCCCCTCCCCAATGATTTGTCTTGATGTCTGTGATTTCTGAACAATTTATGTATGGTTGTCTAATTTGAAATAATTTGGATTGTAATAGTTTAGGATATGGCCTCTGTTGGCCCTGGATAATTTTTATTTTTATGTTCTTGTTGAATTTCAATATTATGGGTTTCTTATGGTTTCATTTTCCAATTTGTGTGATTATTATTTTATTTTGATTGTTATTTGTTTCCGTATGCGTGCTTTATTTTTATTGTTGGTAGATCATGTTTCAAAACTAAAATGGTGAAAATACTTTATTTTGTCATTTGGCTTAGTCTTAACTTCATCCAAAGGTATTTCGCAAAAGATAAGTGTAAGGGGAAACCCCAAATATGTTTTTAAGAAACAAAACTGATCATGATTCTCCACAATATTAAATGGACATGTATATTCGTATTTGTTAGAGTCAAATGCTTGTATCGAGTCATAATGATGTTTTGTAGGATTTTCCAGGAAGTAGGACAAAGTTTTTCCAGAAATTTTCCGGAAACTTAACATAAAGATTTCTGTAGGCCACTTCTGACGGCGTTAGGAAGATATTCTTGATGGCGTCACATGTAAAAAAATATGGAAATTTTGCCAGTTTTGTTTTTCTAACGGAGTCTTAAAGTTTTTGCTGAATCTTTAGTTTTATAATCTCCAGGAAATCTACAAACATTCATTCCACAAGCATTATATCTTACTTTGTTTTCTAGGATTTATTATTATATATAGATTGCCGCCGATTTTACGCGAGGTTGCCTTGTTTGTTTTCTCAGGTTTAACAGGTTATGTTTGACAAGAAGATGATTTATATTCTGGAATGGAAGCTTTAATTGTTCATTTTCTTGGAGGGAGATCTAACCTTGTTACCGCACTATCCATACTGAGCGAATCAAGGGAGTATTTGATTTCATTCTTTTACCTGTTTTTACTTTTACATTCTATAATTGAACATTGGAGACAATGTTCATCCTAAGTGTAAGGGGAGGGTAAAACGATGATACCTTATAGATAAACCTGCACTTGAGTTTGTTTGTTTGATGGTAGATGTGTAATAAAACTATGAGAAATACTTGTTAGTGTAATTTTAGCGCCAAATTTAAATTTTTTTACAACATTTAGGAGTGAAAGTTTAGCCTTAGCAAGCGTCTCATGGATAGGAGTTGTATGACTAGCACAAAACCGTACTATTCAGAAAAATTTTCCACCCAAATATGTGAGGTTTGCCTTTAGATTTGATAGGAAAAGCATTTACTATTAGTGCTTATGAGTGTACCGGTAGCATTTAGGTTCTAGAACTTGCGTTAGTGATGCATCCCGAGACCGCTAGTGAGACTACATTCGTGTAGTAGGATTTACTACATGATAAGAGGCATTAGGATCACCCTTGTGTTTAAACCCGTATCATAATTACTTGACCATTTAAGTCATATTATTTGGCTAGTTAAGTCAATTAATTTTTCCCACACCTTAGCGTTGTACTCATTTTTAGTACACGAAACCCCTAGTATACCCCTCCGAGACTATCTTTTCGTTTCTAACTTTAAGCATCTTACTTAAAGGAAGAATTTGTTACAAACCACTTAAATGTACAACTAAATCGCCTTAGCCTTCCGTGTATGCACTCATCTTTAGTGCATTATTGTTACATGTTTAAACCCTTAGTTTACTATCTAATTAATTACATGGTTGCTAAGTCGAGTCATATCCTTGTAAATATTGTTTTGGGACGATTGGGACTCATGGGTAAAGTACTATTGTTATAGAGTAATGGGGAAGAACATCATTTTATTACCCCCATACGTACGTTAATCTTAAAAGTACTACAAGTGTTTTGATTATCTTAATTCGAGTCATTAGATTAGTTTATTGTAAAGTATGTAAAAATTCAAGTGTAAGGGGAATGTTTATTCCCTATGATGTATTATTTTGGATGGTAGGGTAAGAATGTATGTATTAAAAAAAATCAAAAAAATTAAGAAAAAGAAAAAAAATAGAAAAAGAAAAGAAAAGAAAACATACGGACTACCATCCCGTTTCATTCTATGTTTGTTTTATATTTTTGTTATTTTTGATTTATTAGCTTAAGTCGAGTCTAGTCTTGGCTTAGCAACGCCATATTGTACATGTAATTAACCAAGATGATAAACTCGCCACCAGTAAAGATTGCCTATATCCAACAAAACCGTGTTTTCCATATCCCTACACCTAACGTTATAACCCTTTGAAAGACCTCTTTGATAGTTTATCCTAGGTGCTTACGCCATGTGGTGGAGGTTTGATCCTTTCCCAAGCCTATGGTAATCTATTTTGTTATGACAGGTAGTGAGAGATGTTTTCCATTTCCATATTGTGATATATACTTTATTACACCCGAGAGATGTGAGTATCTAAACACTATTTGTGAGGTGCTAGTGTATGACCTCCGTGCTTGTCTTTGGTCTGTAGTGGAACGATTATTTGTTGTAGTTACTTTTATATTAGTGTTAAATGACCCCTAACTTGTATTTTGATTATAATAAAAGCGCATTTGCTTGAGGACAAGCAAATCTCAAGTGTAAGGGTATAATGATGAGGCGAAAAATGATCCGTTTTTAGGGGGTCATTTAAGCCAGAATTGGAATTCATTTGATCAATTGTTAGCATTAAAAGTGACGATCATTATTGAGTCGATAAGTATTGTAATAGGTTAACGTTTTATAGTTAGTCATAGTGCTAGTCCGAGTATTTAATGTAAAGCCTTGAAGGCTCAACCCATTAAGGGCCCATTGTAAGCCCATCCATCTCATGTGATGGAAGTATAAAAGGCACACCAAGGCTCATTTGTAAGGGGTGCTTGTGTGTGTATTTGTGTGTGTTTTCTTAATAAAAGCTCTCTCATTTCCATCTCTCTCTCTCTCTATATACGAATCACATATAAGTCACCAAGTCACCATCTTTCTTCTTCTAATCTTCTATATTTGTGATAAAGTTGGTATATTTATGGTCCTACAAGTGGTATCAATCGCCTAACAATGATTTAGGAGTGTGTGGAAATCATTTTCATCAAACTTTCTCTTTAAAAGTTTCATTCTTTATGTAAAAAACGTGTACTTTTCATTAAAAAGTTTTGATTTTTACGTGTTTTAGTGTTAAAGTTGTTGTTTTTATTGAAGTTTTAGTGATTCTAAGTGTTTTGGGAAAGATTTGATCATTAGAAACAAGTGAAAAAGGAGTTTTTGGGTGAAAAAATCGTATTTTTGAAGTTTTCTGGTCATCCTACGCGTAACTTGGGTGAATAGTACAAGAAACAGCTGTCTACAGTACTTCCTACGCATAACTTGAGGTCAAAACCCTTTTCCTACGCGTAACTCTGGTCAAAACCCTTTTCTTACGCATAACTTTGGTTTTCTACGCGTTAGCTTGAGATCCTACGCTTAACATTGATTTTCTACGCGTAAGTTGAAGTCTACGCATAAATTCTTACGCGTAAGTTTCAGAAATCTACGCATAAGTTTCTTCTAAGGTCTTCTCTTCGTGCTACGGTGACTCAGTACTTCCCTGACTTGGATAAGTTTGTGGAATACTTCGACACGGGATATCTTTCAAGCTTGGATAAGTTTGAGAGATCAATTTGGTTGAAAAAACCTTACGCGTAACATTCTTACGCATAAACTCTAAGTTTACGCGTAACATCAAAGTCTACGCATAAACAATATTGTTTACGCATAACTTAGATCTTACGCATAACTTAAAGGTTACGCATAACATCTTACGCGTAAGATTATTCAAAGTTTACGCGTAAGATTCAAGGTTTACGCGTAAGTTTTTGACTTTTGACTACAAAACTTCAAACGACCATAACTTTTGAACCGTAACTCCGTTTTCGACGAATCAGCTGTCAAAACGACCGCGAGACCGAGAAGAAGGACACGTTAAATCATCTAAAGATCATTCAAGCCCAGCTTCGAGGCCCAAATCCACTCCGAACGGAAGTTATTGAGGTTTTAAGGTTTTAGATCAAATTTTTCACCATAAAAACTTGCATCAACTTACACTAAACACAACTCCTACTTCGTTGGAACGATCCAAGATTAACTTTATCACACATCAGAACCTAATGGAAATGAAAATGCAAATCAAAGAGAGAGATTCAAAGAAAGTGTTTACAGTGTTCAAGTCATATGTAGAGAAGATCATCAATATTTATGGCTTAGAAGTAAGTTTCGATGAGGCATTTGAATACTACGTCAGAGACCGATTTCATTATTTCAAAGAAGAACTCATCCAAAACCTGAATCAACTTGAAAAGCTTCTTAATGAAGAAGAACTTCATACGTATAACTGCAAAGAATCTCTTAAAGTCATCCAAACTCAGTTTCAGAGAATATTTAACCCTTGGATAATGAACCAGACAGTGTTTATCGATGCGTTTTATAGAAAATTTTGGGTAAGCTATTCTACCTTCAGAACTCAATGCATAAATCAAATGGATGAACTCGAAAAGATACTTGATGCTGAGGAAGCTGAGTTAAATGAAATTGAGAAGCTGAAACGGGAAAGAGAGCATATTGAAAAGGATATGCAGTTAAAAGAAAGAGAGCTAATTGAAAGAGAGATGCAGTTAAAGGAAACAGATGTGATTGAGAAAGAGACAAAGAAAGATTTTCAAACAGAAGAGGAAATGGTCAATGAGGGTGATGCATCAGATGATAGTTTGGTTTTCACGGGAAGTGATTCATCTTCAGAACAGCAGGTTGAAAGCAGCAGTCCTAGCTATGATTCAGATACTGATGGTACACAAAGGAATGAAGCTGTTTGGGACACTGAAGATGATCATATCAGACCTTCATCAGACACAGAGATATTGGCTACGGTACAACATTCACATGCTCATGATAATGTTGATATATTTGAGAATATGTTTGTTCATGATCAAACACATCCTGCGCATCCTGAGTCTATTAGTGACACTTATGTGGTGCAACAAAATGATAGTAATATCACTTTTGATACTCCAGATATGGATCCTAATAGAGGTGAGCCTGCCCAGGATGGATCTTCTTATGAACAAGATCGTGCCTTATTTGCTTCATTAATCAATAATTTCAAACAAGAACTTGAGAAGTGCAAAAACGACAATCGTGAAGCTAAGCAAGCGAATGTCTTTTTAAACAAAGAGCTTGAGAGATTTAAAGAAATGGAAAAACGTTTTGAAAATGCAACAACAAGAAATGCTGAACTTGAAATTGAAATCTCAAACCTTAAATCTCACGCTCAAAAGTTTGAAATGTATGGAGAGTCTGTTAAACCACTTTTAAAAAAAATGAAGAACTTGAAGTTGGTTATAGAGAAGCTGTTCTTCGTGAAAAACGTTCCATTCAAAATCTGGATGCTCAAATGGTTGTTAACAACAGAAAGGTTCAAGCGCTTTTAAAAGAAAACAATGATTTAAAAAGTGAAAATTCAAAGCTTCAGAAAACCACATCAAATTTTGAGATTGTTAACACAAAACTTGAGAATGAAAACCAAGAGTTTTTGAAACGAACAAACGATCTTGAAAACAAACTTCGAAAATTGGGACAGACTTCTCAGACTATCAACATGCTGCCTACTAAAGATGAGGAGGTTGAGAAACAAACATCTGGGATTGGTTTTGTGAATAATGCTAATGTGGAAAATGGAAAACCGTGTTTTTTAAACAAAGTGAAAAAGCTGACACCTATTTTGTACAACGCTGAAGATATGAGAAAAGAATTGTCAGATGATCTTTTGTTTGAGTCTCAAGATATTTTAAAATCTGAAGAGGAAAAACGTTTGAAAGTAAAACAAACAAAAAACCCACTCTCATACCACGGCTTTATGTATGGTTGTCTACAATTGACAGATATACCAAAAGAACCTTTCAAAAGAAAAGACACTAATGTGAAGAGATTTTTCAAAGAAGCTCAACTTGCTACCTATGATGCTAAGTTATGGCAAAATAGAGCAAGGAAACAATTTTGTAATCTTAAACATCACATTGAGCAAACGTTAAAAGTCATTTGGTTTAAGCAAGAAAACATCACAAACAATGTTTTCTCTAATCCTCTTTCATCAGATGTACGCCTTAACTTAGAAGTCAAAAAGATTTTGAAAGATGAGATTGAACCTCGTGTGAAAGATATCAATTTATGTTTTGAGTACTTTGAAAAATATCTTGTAACTGAAATGAGAGAAGATCTAAAGTACGTTCACTCTCTGGAAGACGAATTTGATGAAAAATGCTTAATTCTAGACATTCAAAAAGAATTTTTCACAAATCAAATAGAGTCGTTCAAGTCAGTATCTGTCAGCCATGAGTATGAGAATGTGCATTTTGAACAAACATCTTCTTTGAAATCTGAAAATCTGTGTCTCAAAAAGAAAATCACCGAGCTTTCAAAAGAAGCAACTGATGTCAAAGCAGAATTGTCAAAAAGAACTGCTCACTTTGAGAAACATCTTGCAATACTCGAAGCACAAAGTATCTCTTTCCAACTTAAACTGCAAGAGAAGAATGAGAAAATGTCTTCTGAAAACTCTTTGACATCAGTGCTTAAAGAAAAAGAAAAGATTTTTGAAGAAAAATGTGATGATACCAATATCAAGTTTGATTTTGACGAATTTGATACAAAAAATCTTGAATTGGAACATACTGTGGCATCATTACAAAAAGAAAATGAGCATTTGAAACAGACTTACAAAAACTTGTTTGATTCAATCAAGCGGTCAAGAGTTCAGAATCAAACTTTAAACAAATCTGACTCTCAGATCACACCAAATCATCTTTTTGAAAAAGCAAAGTCTGTGCTTCAAAAGAAAATTGTTGAATTGGAAAAAACGATTGCACAACAAACCAAGGATTTTGGTGATGCCAAAAATGATTTTTCAATCGAAACAGACAAATATGAAAAATATTTTGCACATCTTGAAAATCAAAATGCTTCTTTGCAAGAAAAACTGGCATCATCAGATAATGTTTCTCTTCAAAAAGATTACAATGATTTGAGAATGTCATACAATGCCCTAAAAGCAAAGTTCGATGTTCTTAACCGGTCAAAAGGAAAATCTCAAGTTTCAAACGAGTCTAAACCACAAGTAAGTGTTTCAGAGAAGGGTTACACGGGTGAATCTTCCAAACCGTTTTCGAAAAAGGTTTCTCAGTTTACAACCTATTCTTTGCAAAAAGGAAGGAAGTTTTCAAAGAGACCTAATTTTTCTGAAACACTTACTCCTCAAACGGTTTCAAATGCAAGTGCTCTACAAGAACAGAATCAAGTTTTTCAAACTCCATACTCTCGTTTTACTCCGATAAAGCCAGTGTGGAAACCAAAGCAAAGCCGTTCAAAACATTTGAATTATTCATACTCTGAAATGCTTCCGCTACAACAAAGGAATGGCTATGCTTTGAAAAATCCCAATTCTGGAAGGTTTCCATTCATCTCAAAAATGAATTTTCGAAATGAAACGCCGAGTTTCAACAATGGATGGAGAACTTCTTATTCAAGTTTTAAAACTCCAAGAGAGACACCGAGTTTCTCAAACAACTTTCAAAAGCAAAAGAGTTTTAAATCACCGTTGATTCCACGAGCTTTATTTCAAAATGAAACACCAGTTTTCAGTCCTCATTGGAATTCAACTTCTTTGTCTCGGATTGACACAACTTTCAAATGGATTTCAAAATATGGTAAACCCGTTGGCGCCATGCTTAAATGGGTTCCAAAAGTTGTTGTCTAATCCAAAAACATAATGACTTCTTAGTATTTCAGCTAAGGACTCGTTCTTCAAAGAAAGGAAAGTGCTTAAATTAATTCAAAGGTTTTACATATTCTTTGAGCACTTATCCTAAAAACATAATGGCTTATGCACACATTACAGTGTATAACCCGGGACTTTCAAAGAAAGGACCCTGTTGTACATTTCTGTGCGACAATCCTAAAAGATAAAAAGACTTCTCACCAAAAGCTTATCAAAGTCTTCTTAATTTTTTTTTGAGAAAAATGTTGAAAAATGTTTCAAAAGGTTTTCAAAACTTTTTAGCTCAAGATATTACTCCCTCAATCCTTAAAAGCTTAAATTTAATCAAAATGTTCTATTTTTGAGGGGGAGTAATATAAAGTTGTTCCAAAAAGATCATGCTTAAAGGAAACAAATATGGAATTAACAAACATCCGTTTCTCCCATAAGCTATCCAAAAAGAAAAGATTTTAATCAATTGGTATCAAAAATACCATGGATATGCTATTTTTGAGGGGGAGAAGACGTGATTAAAATGTGATTGTCTTGAATCTCAAAAGAGCTCGACTCAGAATTGACCCAAGAATTGACGAAACAACAAAAGTTAGTAATCGAAAAGACTTATCCTCGACGGGTAATAACATCAAGTTAGTTACTAGAGCTAGTTGTCACCTAAAAGCTGACAATGGAACTCTTTAACTAGCCACGTAAGCATGTCTCGAAAAGGATATGTCTTAGTAGAAATGTACCGTTTCGAGAAACTTTCTGTGGATATGACCAGGCCGGGTAATAACTTCAAACTAGTCTAACTAGTGATGTAAGCGTGTCTCGAATCGGTTGTGTTCATTGAAAGTGAATCAATTCAAAAGTGCAAACTCCTCACGCATGTGCAAATTTCTTAAAAAATCCATGAGCACATGTGAAGGGGGAGTCCTTCAAATGAAATGCAAACCTCTCGAAGTGTTAACAAAGTATGTTTTATTATTATAAACACTTTGAGAGATTTTCACAAATGGTTTGATGGCAATTATAGGATAGTCATGGAGTTATAAGGTGACTAAGAAAAACTGTCCTATGATCCGCCAGAGCCGGAGGGATCTACCCAAGGACAATTCCAATAGATTAGAATTAGAAGTCCTCAGGTATGATTGAAAAAAGGAGAAAATGAGAAAGGAGAAAGAAAGGGTTGAAGAATTAAAAAGAAAAGTTTTGAAAAAGGGTGAAAAGAAATAGCCCCCCAAATGTTCAACCTTAGGGCAGACACCGGGTTCAACTCATATGCTACTGGTTGTTACTAAGGTGACTCCGGTATTGAAGACAAGACGTCATGGACCCAGTGACGCACTGCACTAAACCTTCTTAACCACTCAAGTTCTCTTAAAAGAGCTTGTTTCATTCTCACGGGGAACCGGTGTAATCTATCGACTTATCTCTTAGAGATGGTTGATATTGAAGCAGGAGACCCCTCCCTAGTCTCCGCATAGGAAACCAAATTATGCACTTATCGAGTCTAGAGCCATGAGATACATCAAAAGATCTCTTAGGATACACTTCCTATGAATACACTTGTGTTCACCAAAAAGGACACAAGTTGTAAGAGTCTTTATGAGATCTATTGATCTTTCCTTATCTATCATGATGGTTACTATGTTCCAAAAAGGTCTACAGTTGTGGGGTGATCTCCAGCAACTCACCTGAATCATTGATGTACTTTGGTGGATCTTGTAAGCCCTCTCAGGGGTATCTGATTCAGGAACGGCCTTGGTAAGGGTTAGAAGGAGTCTTCACACTATGCTGTTGACGATCTCTAATTCCGAACCTGTAAGTACCGGATACTTTATTGCTAACTATTTTATGCAGGTACTCATGAATGTTCCTTGGAGAAAGACCGTTACCATCACTCAAAAATCCACATGCTCATACCCTGCAAAGCTCTCTTCAAAGATCAAAACAAAGCAAAGTTTAGAACGTTTCTAAGTCAAAGTCAAAGAATCTTCAAACTAAAGAAACAAAGATTAAAGTCAAAGAGAAGAGAACTTCATAAAGATTCAAAGCCAAACAAAGTATGAGCATGTTGGAAAAGACGTAAAGACAACAGAGTAAAGATATTGATCAAAGGCAAGAAAGATCACAAAGCATGATTGGAACAAAGAAACTAGCAAAACTATTACACAAGGACTCAAAGTTCAAGAGAACAAGCTTCAAAGATCAAAGATCAAAGTCACAAAAGAGAGATCTCAATGATCACCCTTAGGGGGAGACTGTTAGCATTAGAAGTGTTGATCATTTATGTAATCAAAGGGAGATCTCAATGATCGTCCCTTAGGGGGAGATTGTTAGCATTAAAAGTGACGATCATTATTGAGTCGATAAGTATTGTAATAGGTTAACGTTTTATAGTTAGTCATAGTGCTAGTCCAAGTATTTAATGTAAAGCCTTAAAGGCTCAACCCATTAAGGGCCCATTGTAAGCCCATCCATCTCATGTGATGAAAGTATAAAAGGCACACCAAGGCTCATTTGTAAGGGGTGCTTGTGTGTGTATTTGTGTGTGTTTTCTTAATAAAAGCTCTCTCATTTCCATCTCTCTCTCTATATATACGAATCACATATAAGTCACCAAGTCACCATCTTTCTTCTTCTAATCTTCTATATTTGTGATAAAGTTGGTATATTTATGGTCCTACATCAATTATTGCCTTAAATCGTTCCTTTTGTGATTTTAGGTACTTTTGGAGTGAATTCTGGAAAAGGAAGCATTTCGGACGTTTTTGGAGCATAAAAGTGAAGAAAACGACAAAGTTTTAATTTTCCTTGCTGGAAACAGTACCTGACGGCGTCAAGAGCAATTTTTTGACGGCGTCAGGAGCAAAAATGATGACGGCCTAGTGAAAACGTGACGGCGTCAGGGCAAGGTCGTCAAGAGTAAAAGTGGTGACGGCCCAGAACAGAAATACACATGACGGCGTCAGATCTGGATCTAGGCATTCCGAGAATTTTATTGGCGGCGAGATGATGGCGTCAGAACTTTCTTCTTGACGTCGTCACCTCATGAAATCTATATATACTTTTCTAATTTTCATTCATTAAGAGGTGAAACTTGGGAGGTGAATTTTAGGGTCGAACATAATAAACCCTAGCTCGTTTGTAACAGTATTTTCAAGGGTTTTCACCCCTTGAAACCCTTCATGTTCAATTGAGATAAGTATCCTTTCAATTCATTCAATATGTCTATGTGTTTTTTGAATATATCTTACGCTTGTCTTGATTTTAACATGCTAGGCTAGATCTTTTGTGTGTTTGCTTAGATGTAATGAAACCTAGATGTTGATTATAGGTTGATTGCTTGTTTATAGTTGTAATGGATGAATGTATTCGATGTTAGGTTTAAGAAAACTGGCAGATCTCCATTGTGTAACTTGCTTGAACGTCTTAAGAAACATGAACCAATGCGTGCTAGGTTTTTATGGTTGTATTTAATGCATGAGGGAATTCTAGTGATCCCATGTTAGGAGCTTCTTGCAGGCTCGACATAGGAGTGAAGTAGGAGCTTATAGAGTTGGGGAAGTACGTACGCCACCCCACAATTGGTATTAAGGAATATAACCCGTCATCCATGCAACTGTAACAAACAATTAACCCGTAAAAGATATCTAGGGTGTAGTGAAATCTAAGTAAACACAATTCTCCCAATTACTGTTCACACCACATTAGTTTAATTAGCTTTATTTACATTTCTGTTATTTTATTTTGATTGCATCTTAGTTATTGGGTTAGTTAATTAGCAACTAATTCCGCCCACTCTTCCAAAACCCGAGATTTTTACTTGCTTTTATAAAACATAAAAAAAATACAAAAAGAATCATCTCTCACCTCTAGACCTAGTTTTTAGGCTTTCTAATCCTAGCGACACTATTCCTGAGTTGAACGATCAATCCCCCGATACTTGTCACTATACTATACTACAACGATCAGGTACACTGCCTGGTGGGGGTTGTAAGCTTCTCGAGATCCCTCGAGAGGTAAAGCCTGAGGCAATTCCCACGCATCAATCCTCAAGGTTGACACCGACTCTGAAGAGGAGCGCCAGGGTGCTAAGCGCAAGGCTGCTGAGGATGGTGGTGAGGGTACCTCCAAGCGCAGACGTCATACTAACATTGTGGATGAGTCCACATATGAGTAGGCGTCGATATCCTTTGTTGCGCATGATACTACTGAGACCTTACCTCCTACGTAAGTGACAATTGTTTGATTATCTATTTTCTTTCTCCTTATTCGCCATACAATGCCTTGACTTCTTTCTGTTTGCATGTAGTGACAAAGCTGCAGGGGGTGATGCAGCGTTTGTTGAGGGGTCGATGCCACCCCAAGCGACTCATAATCATGTGGAGGAGCCGTTGGGGATGAGTAAGGAGATGTCCGCGCAGCAACTGATGGAAGAGTTGGGGCGGCTGCTGATCGTCAGGCTGAGTTGGTTACTCAGCTCAAGGCTCGATATGTTGGTGAAAGTAGCAGCCTTGCACAGAAGGATGAGGAGATTGCACTGCTAAGGGCGCAGTTGGCTGATGCGCGGGCGGATGTAGAGTCCTCAACTGCCTACGCTAGGAGGCTTGCGGATGAGAAGTTGTCCTTGATGGTGGAGATGAACCGTGAGCGTGCTGCTGCTGAGTAGTACAGGTCTAGCTGCGCCTGGGGGTTGAAATACTTGCAAGAGAATAAGAGCAAGCATTTCGCCCAACTTGATGAATTCCGCGAGCGTATGGAGGCAGCTCTGAAGGTGCAGGAGAGCAAGCTGGGCAAGTTTAGTCTTGAATATGATGAGGAGCTGTATCCGCATCTAGTATTTGCAGTTGCTGAGAGCATGTATTTATTTAACCAACTTTTTGCGCTTTCTCCCTTTGAATTTGTGCTTTTTTAACGATTGTGTTGTTGTATTCTTAGGTGGCTGATCAGTCATGGTCTCCGATTGGCCGCTATGGGTACGTTGGAGTCCCAAGAGGTCGTGGAGGCCTTTGGGAAGGTTGTAGAGTGTGCTATGGCGCGTGGCAAGGCTCAGGCTGTGGAGGAGCTTCATGAGAGCAAGATACTGACGGTGCCGCTTGCAGAAGTGCTTGGTTATAAGGCGGATGCTTATGATGAGCTTGTGGAGGCCATGGAGAAGATGAAGGTCTTCGATTTTCCCCATATCGCCCAGTTAGAGCGTGATCAAGATTATCCTATCAGCGTGATCATGCAGGGCCTGACTCTGGGAAGACACATAGCCGAAGATTCGGAGGCGCAGCCTGACTTCTTTTTGAAGCCAGATGAGTCGCAGCTGAAGGTACCTATCTTTGCTCGCCCACACCATATGCTCAATCCCTTCGCCCTTGAGAAGGAAATATCCTTGAAGAAGTCTTTGGAAGTGCACGCGACAAGGCTTGCTCGTAAACAGGGTGTGAAAGGGAAGGCTATTCTATGCGGTGTTGGCGCGGCCCATCTCCCCAGGTCTGATGGGATTCCCGTCAGTGTACAGACAGTATCTCAGGAAGATAGCAGCCTGTTGAGAAGGTTGAGTGAGGTGGGGGAGTTGGCGTCTATGGCTAGTAGCTCAGGTCATAGGCGCGCTCGTAGCATGTAGATGTCTATGGACTTTTGTTGTATATATTGGATCTGTAACTCTTGGTTGATGAATAATAATATTTATCTTTTTTGTACGCCTTGTTTGTATTATTTGTACTTAGATTGTTTGTCTTTTTCGTAAAAGACTTTCCAAGAGTCAAATTGAAACCAAGACATACTTAGGATGACTTGTATTAAGTGCATAACTTAACAAAAATCATAAGTGTATGGATAGACTTGCATTGTGCTGCAAATACTATATCAATTGACCAAGAGTCTTGGTTCATAAATTGCTAAACATGTACAGTGTACGTTACTTTGCGTATCCTTCATGGGATGCGCATTAAACTTACTTCAACATCTTGAAAGTAAGGTATTTAGCAAGGATGCGTGATCTAGTGTTGATGGGTTTGCAACCCTCTTACTCAACGAGTTATTTAGTAGGTTTACTCATCCTTTTTGCCATCGTAGGTCTTAGTAAGTGTATGCACGCCATGTAGGCAAAATATAAAGTAACAATATTGAGACATAAGAAAAAATGTAAGCAATAAAGTTAAATGTGTTATGGAATTAGCTAGAAACCACAACGTTTTATTAATAAAAGACAATTTCCTAAAAAAGAAAATTTAAATACACGGACATTTATTGGGCACGTACTAAAGTGCAGAGTTGTCTGTGCGTGGGCCGTAGCCTTTCCTAAATATAGCATCTCTTGAGATTGCAGATATTCCAAGTGCGTGCTAGCTCATGGCCTTCCATATCACGCAGCTTGTATGCGTCGTTGCCTAGTGCTTCTGTGACTTCGTAGGGTCCTTCCCATTTGGGTCCAAGCTTTCCCGTGTCTTCTGCGTGGCTTGCATCATTGGCGCGGTATACGATGTCTCCTGGCCTGAAAGAAGTGTTTCTGACTTTTGCATCATAATACTTCTTCATGTTTGACTTAGCCTTTGCTTCACGTATAGCTGCGCGTTCGCGCCTTTCTTCCAACAGATCCAAGTCTATGCGCCGCTCATCGTCATTTGTTGTAACATTGATTTCCGCCGTACGGATAGTTGGCATTCCAATCTCGGCTGGTATGAAAGCTTCTGACCCATAGACAAGAGAGAATAGTGTATCGCTAGTGCTAGTTTTTATTGTCGTGCGGTGCGCCCATAAAACATGCGACAACTCATCCACCCATCTTCCTTTATGTTTGTCAAGGCGCGCTTTTATTCCTTCGCCCAGACTGCGATTCGCGCGTTCAACCAAACCATTGGTTTGTGGGTGCTTGACTGACGCGAAATGTTGTGTAATGTGTAATTGCGCGCACCAGTCTTTAAATGGGTTGTCACATAATTCTTTTCTGTTGTCCGAGATAATTTCTCCAGGTAGGCCAAAGCGACATACAATGTTGTCCCAAACGAAGCGTTTGACTTGATTGCCTGTGATGCTTGCCACTGCTTTTGCCTCGATCCACTTAGTAAAATAATCTATGGCCACTAAGAGGAATTTTAGCCCTCCCGCTGCAACTGGAAAGGGGCCTGCGATATCGATGCCCCATTTATAGAATGGCCATGGTGAGGTGATGGGAGTTAGCTCTTGTTGTGGTCAGCGCGAGATTGGCCTGTGGACTTGGCAATCGCTGCACTTCTTTATCATATCCCGCGCATTGCGGTGCATAGTAGGCCAATAGTATCCTGACCGCAGGGCGCGTGCCACTACAGACCGTGGTCCTGAGTGCATACTACATGAACCAGCGTGAATCTCTCAGAGTACGTAATCTTCCTGAAGAGGTCCAACGCACCAGAGCCATGGTTGTAGAAATGAACGTCGATATAGGATACCATCTCGGAGTTCAAATCTCTGCGCTGTGCGCCGTACCCTACGAGCGTTCTTCTGTTCCTGTGGCAAGATCCCTTTGCTTATGAATTCAATGATAGGTGTCATCCACGTAGGATCCTGTTCCTCTATCACCGTGGATATTTCCATTTCCGAGATTGATTTATTCTATAGAGTTTCCACCAATATCTGTTTTGACAGGTGCGGAAAGCTTGTAGATGCGATCTTGCTAAGCGCATCTGCTTTCCTATTTTCTCCTCTAGGAACTTGTTTGATGGTGAACCTGTCAAAATTCTGGATTAGAGACTTGGTCTTGTCGAGGTACTGGATCATGTGTTCCTCCTTAGTCACATATTCGCCTAGCACGTGATTTGCTACTAGCCGGGAATCTACATTTGCCTCTAAGTTGCGTACACCCATTTGAGTTGCAATGCGTAGTCCAGCAAGTAGGGCTTCATATTCTGCCTCATTGTTTGTGGCTGTGAATTCAAAACGTAGTGCGTAAGTGAATTCCATTCCATCTGGATTAGTGAGGATAAGGCCTGCGCCTGATCCATCCATGCACGAAGATCCATCCGTGAATAGAACCCATGGTTCTTGTAGTGTTACCTCGCTCTTTGAAGGTGGAGTGTTGGTATCTGGCTTCTAGCTGATGAAGTCTGCCAATATTTGTCCTTTAATCGCAGTGCGTGGTCTATAAGAGATGTTATGCTCACTCAATAACACATTCCATTTTTGTAGTCGTCCCGATGCGTCAGGTTTAGAGATAACTTGCTTGATAGGTTGGTCCGTAATTACAGCTATTGGGTGTGCTTGGAAGTATCTGCGCAGTCTCTTAGCTACGAATACTAGAGCTAGGACCAGCTTTTCCATGGCAGTATAGTTAGTCTCTGTCTTCTTGAGTGCTTTTCTTACAAAGTATATTGGTGTTTGAACAGAGTTCCTATCTGTCAATAGCACCGCGCTGACTGCTCCATGAGTTCCAGATAAGTACATGATCAATTCTTCCCCTGGTCGGGGTGCGACAAGCTTGGGAAGTCATGCTAGATGTTGCTTGAGTATTTTAAAGAGAGGGAGTGACTTGTCTGCTGACTTGGACAAGAATCGATTTAGTCCAGCTAATTTGCCGTTTAATGACTGGACTTCTTTCAGCGTGCGTGGTGAAGGGAGTTCAATGACATCTTTTGTCTTTTCTGGGCAGGGCTTAATGCCATCAGGTTCTATCAAATACCCAAGAAACATACCCTCGGTAACGCTAAAGGTACACTTCTTCGGATTTAATTTCATGTTGATTCTTCCTAGTGTTGTGAATGTTTCCTCAATGTCGCGCACCAATTCTTCCTCAGTATGACTCTTGATAACAAGGTCATCATCATAAACTTCTAGGTTGCGACCTACTTGCTTTTCAAACACATTGTCCACGAAATGCTGATATGTTGCTCCCGCATTCTTTAGACCAAAAGGCATTTTTGTATAGCAATAGACCCCTTGACTTGTGTGGAAGGCTGTTTTCTCTTCGTCTTCCTCAGCCATCTGAATTTGATGGTACCCTTTGTATGCATCTATGTTAGGTCACCATTTTGTAAACACAAGCATAGAAATGATAGAAATAAGATGAGAGAAGAGATTGGGTGATTATATGATAAAGAGAAATGTAAGAGCAATAGTTTCCTTAAGAAATCAAATAACCAACCAAGTTTACATGAGACCTAAGGCTAGTATTTATAGGAAAGGAGCTAGGGCAACACTCCTACTCCATCCTTACATGAAAACGTGTGAGCTTCAAGCCCATGGATCATTTTACTTAAGCCTAGAAAACTTGTAACTTAACCAATATTGTAAGTAATAAATAACTTAAGCAACCTATTATTACAAATGACCGAAACTTGATAAAATAGTGAAAACTATGATCCCAACAATCTCCCCCTAAGGGTCGGTCATAATGGTTGCTTGACGTCTTCATCTTTGTCGTATGACTTTTGACATGTAAATCTCTAGACGTCTTCAAAACTGATTTGAGTGATAATGTATGTATTTTTCTCTTTGTCGTTGTTCTTTGGTGATGATGTAGTGATTGTGTAATGAAGTAATCTGCCGTTCGTCACTCCTGCGTCTGTGGTGGTTGTCCGTCATTCCAACATACTCATACATCTTTGGACTTTGACTTTTACGTACAAGAAGTTCCTTTTCATGCATTGAGATCTTTGTCATTTAACATTGTAGATTCTTCTTATTGGTGTAGAATCTTTCTTTGAACTTTGTTTTGTTAAGATCTTTGGGGGAGCTTTCTTTGACTTCAAGATGTATGTATGAGCATGTTGGAATCTATCATCATGGAAGTGAGGTACCTGCGAGTAAACAGTTAGCAATAAAACAACCGGTACTTACGGATAAGGAATTAGAGCTCATCAACAGCATATTGTGAAGACTCCTTCTAATCCTTATCCAGGCCGTTCCCATATCAGATACTCCCGAAGGAGCTTACGAGACCTACTAGGTAGCTCAATGACTGGGTGAGTCGCTGGGGATCACTCCACGACTGTAGACCGCTATGGAACCACCGCAAACACTAAGCGTAACCCTTGTGGGGTTACCGAAGTGACCTGCTGTCAGGGCTGTTTGATGTTGACCCTGGCAGGATTTCCGTTCAATCATTGAGAAATACTTACGTAATCCTCTCATAAACGTTCTCGGTAGATTGCTAAGATCTGCGAAGGACTCGATAGTTTACAACTGATGCCCATTGATGTAGAACACCAGTTGTAGAAATACTAAGTGTTCCTAAGAGATCTTTGATGTATCTCATGGCTCTAGACTCTATAAGTGCACTCCTAGGTTTCCTATGCGAAGACTGAGGAGGGGTCTCCTGCTTCAATATCAATCGTCTCTAAGAGATAGGTCGATAGGTTACGCGGGTTCCCCGTGAGAATGAAACAAGTCCTTTTAAGAGAACTTGAGTGGTTAAGAAGGTTTAGTGCATCGCGTCACTGGGTCCATGATGACTTAATCTTCAATACCGGTGTTGACTTAAGCAACAGCCAGTAGCATATGTATTGAACCCGGTGTCTGCCCTAAGGTTGAATCATCTGGAGGGCTATTTCTTTTCACCCTTTTCTTTAATTTTCTTTTTAATTCTTCAACTCCTTCTTTCCCTTTCATTTATTTCTCCTTTTATCGTATCATACCTAAGGACTTCTAATTCTAACTATTGGAGATGTCCTTGGGTAGATCCCTCCAGCTCTGGCGGATCATAGGACGGATATTCCTATCTTAATCACCTTATAACTCCGACAGTAGCCAAGAAACCGTTGATAGAAAATCTCTCAAAGTGTTTGTGTTAATCAAATGTTTTGTTTAACACTTTGAGAGTTTTGTGTACACTTTTGAAGGGCTCCCCCTGCACATGTGCTCATAAGTATTAAATAAATTTGCACATGCGGGAGGAGCAAGCACTTTTGAATTGATCCACTTTTCGTGAACAAGTCCGATTCGAGACACGCTTACATCACTAGTTAGACTAGCTTGAAGTTATTACCCGGCCTGGTCAAATTCACAGAAAGTTTCTCGAGACGGTACTTTTCTACTAAGACATATCCTTTTCGAGACACGCTTACGTGGTTAGTTAAAGAGATACATTGTCAGCTTTTAGGTGACAACTAGCTCTAGTAACTAACTTGATGTTATTACCCGTCGAGGATAAGTCCTTTCGATATTACTAACTTTTATTGTCTCGTCAATTCCTGGGTCAATACTGAGTCTAGCTCGCACATGATACAACTTTTAAGCTTTGACTTCGTATATTTTAATCACTTTATCATTTTCTCCCCCTCAAAAATAGCATATAAAATGGTGTTTTTGACAAACTTTTCGATTAAAATATGCTTTTTGAGTCTTACGGGGAGATTCACCAAGAACTTTTGATTTAGAGCAAAGTATTTTGTTTTGATAAGTGCTCCCCCTCAACAAGTGATTAGGTCTTATTGAGGTGAAATACTTGTCCTTTTGAGCAGAATTATGAAAATCATAAATGTTTGATTAATTCTACTCAAAAGTAAGAAGCCTTCGCTCCTTATATTTAGGATTGAGGCACTGAAGCGTACCTCAGGGTCCTTTCTTTACAAGTTTGGGTTGTACACTGTAATATGTGCACAAGCCGTTATGAAATTCAATCAAATGAAACAATTGATAATGAAAAGAATAACCAAATGTACCAAGTTAATCTTCGTCAGGAAGTGGAGCATCAAAGTCAGTGAACTTGGGTTTTGGTTTTTCGAAGAGTCTGATAGGAAACGATGGTCTGACACCGATATAACTTTCCAGTCGTCTGATCTGTTCCCGTCGAAATAACCTTTCTTCAATCTTTAAGACAAAGTTGCGAACTTGTCTTCTTGTGCTGGATTTCCATCTCGGTTGTTCCCCCTTAGCTATCTTTCGGCGATCATCATTCAACCTTTTGACCAGCCCATCACGAACAGATTTGAGTGTAACATCACAAAATTTGTGCACCTCATCGAATCTCATGAAACTTTGTAGCTGTTTGCTGTTGATGTAGGTAAAACCAAAAGGATCTTGGTTGAGACTGAACTGTGATGCTTGATAGATTCCATTAAAAGTGGATTGCGGCTTTGTCAAATTGATCTTCTGTTGATAACTTTCCACACCCAGTTGAAGATCTTCCACCCTTTCTTGAACTATCAATCGTCGGATGTAAAGAAGTAGTGATGCCATAAAGTTGTACTGTAAATCTGTGTCGAAACCGCGCATTCTTCCTTGAACCTTTTCGAGATACATATCTTCGATGTCATTGAGATTAAGGTCTGGAAAGTCTGCTTCGGAGAACTTGTACTTCTTTTCATCTTGTCGTTTAACAACAATTTCACGCATGAATTTATAGTTAAATCGTTGTGACTCTTGAATCTCCAAGATGGCGATGATCTTAGATTTGTGCTTCACATTTTCCAATGATTTCTCCTCCAATCTGCTAGTATAACCGAGACGACGACGTTCTGGCCAGTGTTGAATGCCGTGTAGGGCATCTCTGTCGTAAGCTACGATGGAGTTGCTGAAAACACGAGTTGTTTCTTCGATGGCAGGAATTTCGTATCTGGCGGCCGGTACGTAGATTGTGAGTGATGAAGCATATTTCTTCTTGGTTTTCACTTGGGTGAGTTTGATATTTTGAAGATCTTTGTTGAAAAAATAGCTGTAGGGTAACTTGGGCTTATCTGGAAACCCTGTCAACGGCAATGGTTTTGTCCAGTCAGTGAAGTAAGGTTTTTCATGGTTCTTGGAACTGAGATCGATATTCATTTCAGGATTTAGCCAGTCGAACTCGGCAGACATTGCACTGGCTATATTCTGCAAATGAAATTCGTATTCAACATTGTTTCCAGATCTTTTCTTGAGGAATTCTTGTGCATCCCTATTGATTCTTCTGAGCTCCGTCTTTGTTAGTTTGTTGATCTGAAGATCCTTCATAATAACTTGGGTGAATTGTAGAGTATTGCCAGGAAGGGGTTCTTCATCTTCTAGAGGAGGTTGAGCCTGAACCATTTCTGTCAACCAGTCATTTTGAGGAGTATCGTCATTGTCGAGCCATGAATGACGTCTTTTCTTCTTGGATTTCTTAGACTTAGATGTAGCATCTTTGTCTTTAGCTTTGGACGGTGACGATGGTCCAGCATGAGAATCATGAATAGGTGAAGCAGGGTAATCGGTGTCAGGTTGACCATGATAGTCATCTGTAGGTTCCATGATAGTTTCTTCCTCTTCTGTTTGACCTTGACCGGTTTTGTTGAGTGGTGTTGTTGATTTCCAGGAGGAGTGGAGTCCTTTTGTGGTTGTAGAGAGGATGAGGGACCATCTCCAGACTTAGGTTTCTTTCCCTTTGAGTTTGGGTCAGGGTCGTCATCTTTTCTTGACCTTTTGCGGGCTCCAGCTGCATCTTTGCATGACTCTTTGGTAATGTAAGCTGCCATAGCCTCATAAAGTGCTTTTTCTTCAGCAGTCTGTGTGGTTTTGGAGGCAACATTGTCGAAGAGTTTGGCAAGCATTTCATTGAAGGACAGTTCAGGGACGGTTGGAGTCACAGTAGAAGGTTTTGCGGTGTGAAGCGTGAATGGTGTAGTTGACAACATTTTCCTCGTAACACTTCTGATTCTGTGATCCAAGTTGTCATTGATTGGTTCAAAAAGGTTTGCTACTTCAGGAGTGATCATCTCAACAAGATTTTCAGAGAGAAAATCATGTGTGGCGGTCCTGATAAATCCTATGTAATCAGAGTGCAAGAACTTATCGATCAGCTGCTTTGACTCCTGGAAGTCCTCAACTTGTTTGGTAAGATTGGTAACCATGTTGGTAAGTGTGTTGACTTGCTCCTGAAGGTCAACTGGTTGTTTCGGTTCATTGATTGAATGTTGTTTTGATGCGGTTTCTGAAGGTGTGAGAGATGAGTGCTCAGGTGATGATTCTGACGACGACTCATTGTGTGAGTTTGAAGAAGAAGCAGGAGGAGTCGGATCCTTTGGTGGAGAGTCTTGAGGAGGTGGAGGTTGTGCAGAGGAAGTCTGCTGAGAAGATGATTTAAGAAATATGTTGGTGTCGAACTGGTTCTTCTCTTTATTTTCTTTTCTACGACGTTCCTCTACTTCCTCTACTTCTCGTGCAAGAAACTCTGGAGTAATGAGGTAATCCTGTTCCTGATCCGTAGCTATGTACTCTTGTCCGCCAACATTCTCCTCTAAATTAGCAGTCTTTGTCATGTGGACATCTTCAGTTTTGTCTGTGTCCTTAACGTTGTCATCAGGTTGTGGAGCTGATTCTGACGTTGTGGACACAATGGGAGGAATCATGCTGCTTGTAGCCCCTACATGTTCTAACTGATCGATAGGTGGTGGTGTTGGAGGTTGTGACATAAGTCGGCTTTCGAGACTAGCTTTCCTTTGTTCTTTACGAAGTAACTTTTCTTCAGCTCGTGTGTTGACAACAATACTTTTGAGTTTGCATTTATCGACTAACGGTTCAACGATTGGTTCGTCTTCATCATCATTCGGCTCATTAATAGTGACTCCTTTTCTTTTCCTTGTCTCTTCTTCATAAGTTTCAAGACTTTGTTGAATGGCAATCTCAGTTGCAGGGAATCTTTCTTCAGGTGCTCTTACCTTCAGTTCATAATCTGGTTCTTCTTCTTCAGATTCTGTGTCGAACTCGGATTCGGTGTCAGAAGGTGGAGGTGTTGGTTCATCATGAAGAGTGTATTCAGGAGTTACCTTCTTCTTTGGCTTGGTAGCAGGTTTGGGTTTGGATGTGGGTATAGGTTTGGTGGAAGTCTTGGGTTTAGACTTAGGAGCACCCTTAGATCTAGTATGTGGTGAGGCAGTGGTGCTTGTAGTACTTCCAGACTTTACACCTCCTTTGCTTCGAGTCTTTATTGTTGCTTCTTCTTGTACCCCTTTGTAAGCGTTATCGTACAGCTTGTAGTTCAGACTCTTCTTGATTTTGTCTTTAAGTAGATATTCAGGAAGCCTCATTCCTTTGATCTTGGTTGAGGAAGTGGTCGTCTTGATGAATGAGGTGGTGAAATCGTCCTCGAAGAGGTGCTTCGGCTCATTAGGATCAGCCATCCTCTTGATGAATTCTGGAGAGTTTTTGCAGAGATGTTCTATGAGAAGCTTGGTGAATCTTGTGAATGGTATCATAGTCTTCACACGTTCGGTTTGAATACTGTGGACGATATCATTCATGATAGGAACTGCAAAGTCAATAGGTGTTAGAGTCACCATTCCCCAGAATGTTTGCAAATGTTCGAGCCTTGGATGTTCATGACCACTTTTCCTTCCAGATATAGATCTTACCACCAACAGACAGAATGTTCTCCAAGGCTGAGGGATATTCTTGGCATTAAATCGGGAAAGCTTGACTAGCGGTACATCATCATCAACCTCATATCCTAATTCAATGAAGAAGTCAAGAAGATCCAGGTCAGGTAGTATAGGAGCAAATTCGTTGTCAGTTTGAGGCAGGAGAAGGGCTGTTCGAAGAACGTCGTGATCTACAGTGTATTCTTGGCTATCCAATGTAACAGTGAAAGACTCATCATCCAAATTAGCCTGAGCAGTAAGCCAGAATTGATGAAGGTAGAACAGAGGAACTGAAGTAGAACAGGTGAGCAGAGGTTTGCATGGATGGGCAAGTAGGATATCTTTCACAATCATGCACGAGTTCTCTGTGATATTCAATTTGTCGAAATCAACTCGGGGATTGTTATTGCCAATCGTGACATTGTAGTTCTCGGGAGTGATGTCATCCATGGTGAGTAATGGAAGAGCTTGTTCAGGGACATTCTCGTTGTGTTCAGCCATGTTAATCTGAAAAATATAGTCATAAACCAAACATCCAAATTTGTTACGTGTAAGCACAGTTTTGAGTTTGGATATAGACCACTACTTAAGACAATTAAGCACAAATGTATCATTTTGTTATGTGTGAAGTGTCACATAATGCATACTTGAAGAATCATAGTACATTTAGAATCACGAAATCAACTATACAATGCAATGATTCGCATATAAGCACGATTGATATACACAATTCATAGTTACTTCACATTACACAACAACAATGAATTACAACAAGGTTACATGTATATAACATGACAAGGCCTAAACGAGATTATGAAAAAGTATACAAAACCCATTTATCGCAAACTTGTATTGAGAGAAGATTTCGAAAAAAAAAAAAAAAAAAAAAAAAAACTTTTTTATCGCAAACTTGTATTGAGAGAAGATTTCGAAAAAAATGTTACAAAGAATTTTATCGAGAAAATCCTTGTCTGTAAACTTTATTGAGATCTTTTCTTTCTCCAAGAATTGCGAAAATTTTCCATGTTTTCGAAAAACATCAATTGCGATAAAATTTATCGAGAACCTGGTGATTTCGAAATATGTAGTTCAAAGAGTAATTTCGAAAAAATAATTTCGAAAAAACTGAAGTCGAACAACATTTATCGAAATCATGAGTTTCTCGATAAGTTCATCATGGATTGCGAAAATAGCTTGAGTTTCTCGAAAAAATTCTTATACAAGAATCATTCGATTTTGAAGTTAAACGTACGTTTCTTTAGCGAAATACTTTTCCAATGATTCAGGCCTGTCACCAAGATAGATAAACACCACTTAGATATAATCACTTTACACGTAAAACTGAGATCTCGATAATTGTCAAGATGAACTTTCTCGAAAATAAGTCAAGTTTGATACAAATGAGCAAGAATGGTTCTAGCATATCACAAACATAAGTATGAGACATGTTATAACAGCATACAACTTATTGGACTCAGTTAGATCGAAGTTATCCAAGAACGTGGCATACTAACTTATCGAGAACCAAGTATCAATGGTGTAGTTTAATAACAACAATACTAACATGCATACTTGTGACCTTAGAAACATATCCCACCAATAAAACAAAGCAAACAAGCACAGAATCTCACTATCACAAATCGACCCAAAATTTAGATTTCTAAATAGAAGTAATCATGATGGAATGCGTGTAAAAATGATATGGATATGTCAGAAACAAGCCTAATAACGAAACCCTATCAAGAATTACACACCTAAACATGATTAAAGCAATTTTCGAAATCTCAAACCCTAGTTCTCGAAATCAAAAATTCATGAGATCGAACCGTTGGATTATCAATTAAACAAGATCCTATATAGGTAATACCCTAGTGATTACTTAGGAACTTACAAATTTATGATCACAAGCTTGGATGACTCGTTTGAATTAGGGCCGTAGGTTTTAAGAGGGGTTTAAGGGGTTTTGTAAAAAGTGAGGTTTGTGAAACACCGGTTTGTTTGTTTTATTATTTATGAACTTTTGAGTTTAGTCACTTTAGGTCCCTTAACTTTTAGATATGCCTACTTGAGTCCTAAAGTAAATAGCAAACATGTGTAACTTTGAGATATACATCCGTTAATCCTAACTTATGAAGACTTAATTACGGGATGAGACAAAGTGATGTATAAAGAACGTTCACACACTCCAAAGTACCGTAAAATATGAGAAAAAAAAACATGCAAGTATACCAATTAAAATTAGTAAAAAAATATAAGCGTGACTCCCCCTCAACATGTGCCAAATTAAAACAAAGTGTTGAAGAGAAGCAATTTACTTGCAAAAGGTTTTTTTTTTTTTTTTTTTTTTTTTTTTTTAAGTTTATAGTTAAGAAAAAATATTATACAAAGATAGTTATGATGTTTGACGATCAATTGTGTTTTAAAAACTTTTCCAAATCTTCTGGAGTCAAACATCGCATACCAATTTGGTGAACTAAACTAGCAAACCTTGATGGTGCTAAAGATTTGGTAAGTAAGTCTGCCAATTGGTACTCAGTTCCAACAAAATAAAGTTCAACGGTACCCTTTTCCACGTGCTCTTTGATGAAGTGATATCGGAGATCGATGTGTTTGGATTTGCAATGATGAACTGTGTTGCAGGAGATAGCAATAGCACTCTTGGAATCACAGTAGATAGGAATCTTGTTGAATAGGTAGCCATAATCCTTAAGTTGTGATCTCATCCAAATGACTTGAGCACAACAAGCAGACATGGCTACGTATTCAGATTTTGTTGACGACAGTGATGTGCAGTCCTGCTTCTTTGATTGCCATGACACAAGTTTGTCTCCGAGAAATTGTAATCCACCAGATGTGCTTTTGCGTGTGTCTAAACATCCTGCATGGTCAGCATCTGAAAATGCAATTAGTTCAAAACCGGAATCCTTCGGATACCAGATTCCCAAGTTAATGGTTCCCTTTATGTATCGAAGGATTCTCTTGACCTCACTGAGGTGTTTTTCAGTTGGTTTGGACTGATAGCGAGAGCACATGTAGACAGGAAATACTATATCAGGTCTACTAGCTGTGAGATACCTGAGGTACCCAATCATACTTCGGTATTTGGTAGGGTCAACTGGAGTCCCATGTAAATCAGCATCTAGTTTTGTAGTATAGCCCATTGGTGTATTAAAAGTATCACAAGACATCATTCCATGTTTCTTTAAAATTTCAAGAGCATATTTGGACTGATTTACAAAAATTCCACGGGGTGATTGATGAACTTGTAGTCCTAGAAAGAACGAAAGTTCACCCATCATGGACATTTCAAAATTATCTTTCATTAATTTTGCAAAATCATTAGAGTAACTTCTTTTTGTTGAGGCAAAAAGAATGTCATCGACATATATTTGAACAACAAGTAAGTCCTCCCCGAGGGTTTTTGTAAATAGTGTGGGATCCACCGATCCTTTAGAAAATTTATTAGCCAATAAGAAAGTAGACAGTTTGTCATACCACGCCCGTGGGGCTTGCTTAAGTCCGTAGAGTGCCTTTTTGAGTCGGTAAACGTGATTAGGACGCTCAGGATCAACGAAGCCTTCAGGTTGGCTAACATAAACTTCTTCACGGAGTTCTCCATTAAGAAATGCTGTTTTGACATCCATTTGGTAAACCACCATGTTCCTGTGAGCAGCATAGGCCAAAAAGATCCGAACAGCTTCATGTCTAGCCACTGGAGCAAAGGATTCAGCAAAATCAAGTCCTTCCAGTTGAGAGTATCCTTTCGCTACCAGACGTGATTTGTTTCGTATGACAGTTCCTTCAGCATCAAGCTTATTCTTCCAGATCCATTTTAACCCGATGACAAAGACTCCGTCAGGTCTTTCAACTAATTCCCAGACTTCTAATCTTATGAATTGCTGAGATTCCTCTTGCATAGATTCAATCCAGTTGTCATAAGTCATTGCATCTTTAATGTTCTTAGGTTCTTCGTGACAAACTGTGAGTGCATAGATACAAGTTTCTCCATCTGTGTGAAGTCGTTGTCTTGTCATAACAGGTGCATCTGGATGGCCAATAATATGAACTAGTGGATGGTCTCGAGTCCATTTGTGTGTTGAAGGGTGTAGTTGATAAGTATCCCGCATGTTAGCAGGATCCAAATTGCGTGTTGATGACTCAGCTATATCAGGAACTGTAGGGGCTGGTGCAAACGGATTAAAGAACGCATCAGGATCATGCTCTGCGGGTTGTGGAACTGATTGTGGTGTTGGATCTTCAGCTGGATGGCGGGAAGTAGAACCAGTTTGTTCTGCTGTAGATGGTGATACAATTAGAGGACCGTCTCTCTCAACACTTGTAGTTGTTTGTTGAGGTGAGACTGGTACTGGAATGTTTTCAGGTTGAGCAGCGGAATTAGGTGAGACCTCAGTAGGACGGTATTCAATTGTGTCATCAAATAGTGGAGCAAACAAGGTTTCTAATTCTTTGCGGTTGAGTGGCAATGGTTCAGCTGAAGATGCCGGAGAGTTAAGACGGTTGAATTCGGGTCCTAAGCTGTGTTGCTCAGAAGCCATTTGTGTGAGTTCATCGAAATTAGCGTGAATGGTTTCTTGAGTTTCTCGTGTACGACGATTCCATATCCGAAAACCTTTGGAATTTTCACAGTATCCAATGAACACTCCAATGTCAGCCTTTGCTTTAAGTTTACCTAAATCATCACGATCATTTTTCGGATAACAAAGTGCTCCAAATACATGAAAGTAATCGATGTTCGGTTTCCTTTTGTGAACAATTTGATATGGTGTTTTGCGATGGCGTTTTGTGATCATGCAACAGTTTTGAGTATAACATGCGGTTGAAACAGCTTCTGCCCACAAGTAATCTGGTAATTGAGCATTAATTAACATAGTTCTAGCAGCTTCCACTAACGTCCTGTTGCGTCTTTCAACAACACCATTCTGTTCTGGGCTTCTAGGAATAGATGTTTGATGTTCAATTCCCACTTTCTCATAATAAGACCGAAGTGTCTGATTCTTGAATTCAGTTCCATTGTCAGTTCTGACTATTCGTAGCGTGTTGCGTAACTGAACTTGAATTTTAGTGAGAAAGGTGATGATCGTTGAAGGAGCCTGATCTTTACTTCGTAAGAAATAAACCCAAGTCCATCTGGAGAAGTCATCTACAATTACTAGTATGTAGCGTTTACCGTTGACACTTTGAACACGCATCGGTCCACACAAATCCATATGAAGCAATTGTAAAACATGATTCGTACTTTGCTCAGGTTTTGAAGGAAAATGAGCTCGAGTACTTTTTCCTTGTTCACAGGCTGGACATAAGTGATCTTTGGTAAAGCGGAATCTTGGAAAACCATCAACAAGTTTGAACCGAGCAAGGTCAGTCATAGTTTTGAAATTCAAGTGCGAAAGACGTTTGTGCCATAACCAAGATTTAGTCGATTCTGCTTTGGAGAGAAGACATATCGGAGATGTTGCAATCATATCTGACATTGAAATTGTATAAAGGTTGGAGCCACGTGAGCCAGACATTAGGTCGTTTCCTTGTAAGTCACGAACAAAGCAAGTTTTCTCACGAAATGCAACTTCTAGATCTCCATCACAAAATTGACCAACAGAGAAGAGGTTGTGTCCAAGGCCTTCCACATAATAAACACGACTTATTTCAATGTTCCCACTGATATAGTCACCATATCCCATGATTAGAGCGTAATGATCATTCCCGAATCTGACAGTACCAATAAACTTTGAGACAAAGTTGTGTAACAGTTTGAGATTGCCTGTCAAATGTCGGGTGCATCCGCTATCAACAATCTAGAGAACAATCTGTACCACCTGCATCACCAGAAGAAGACACGGATGGAACAGAAGTAAGGGTGGAACCCAAAGAAATTGCGGGTTCCTGTTGGTTAGAAACACATGTTTTCAATAATTTAGGGATCCATTTAAAGTCTGGTTTGTGTTGTAACCAACATTGCCAATTCCAACTAGTTTTTGCTTTCTTAATGTTAAATGTACTAGTAGTTGGCTCTGTCCTAGTTTTGTTCTCGGCACCTATGGGGGTAACTTCAGCTTCATTAGAAACCGTAGAAGACGGCTTTCCTAAGTTAGACTTAGAGGCAATAGTGGGCCTAGAAGGAATGTGTGTCCTACGTTTCTTATGACGATTGAGAAGAGGATTAGCTAAACATTTTGTATGATCACCAGATGATACGCTTTTACGACAAAACACACAAGATGCATTAATATTCAAAACATTCAAAGGTTCATCATTTGTTACATTTAGATTTTGATTACACTTTACCAGATTAGAATCTAAATCTGATGCAACATGAGTTTTATTCAAATTCCTAAGTTGGTCTTCTACTTCTTGAGCTTCTAGTTGTCCTCTCTTATGTTGCAAGATCCTATTCTTCTTTTTACTTTTTCGCTTGGGTCTGCTAACGCTATTAGTGGAGACTAGTCCTGTAGAAGTGGAATTATCAACTTTAGTGTTTTGAATGACAGAATCTTTAACAGTTTTGTCTAATTTATACATTCCTGGTGCTATCACCGTGGTGTCAACCATCTTTCCTTTTTGAATTAGCTTGATTTTCTCTTTCAAATCAATGATGATGTGATTTTTGTCCTGTATTTCAGACTCAAGTAAACCATTGCAATATTTGATGTCATCGCGGTTTTGTTGCCATTCGGCGTTTTCAATTTTTAAATCCGCAATTTCTTTCTCGTATCGAAAACACAGACCTTTTAAAGACTCGTTGTTTTTGCAATTCTGACAAGAGTTTGAAACATTTTGACTTTGAAACTTTAATTCCCTTTCAAGACTTTTAGCTTGACACCATTCAAGCCTTTGATTGAGTTGACAGATTTGTTTTGAAAATTGTTTTGTCACATCATCATTTTTAATTCTCAGCTTATCATTTTCCATTTTGAGTGTCTCAATTTCCTCATTCAACAGATTATTATCAACACAATGATCATTCTCAAGCATAGAAGTACCAGATTTATAAAGATCATTCATGATAACAGACAAAATATCAGCATTGAGAACTTGTTCCAAGAGTCGATCAGCATCATTTTTTAAAACTCTATTTCTTTGCTTTTGAGCCAAAATTTCATTTTCAGTTGAGTTGAAAACGTGAATCATATTTTTCACCTCGTTTTGAAGTTCCTGATCCCAACGTGTAGCACAAAGACGGAGATGTTTGACAATTGGCAGCATTTGTTTTTGAAAAATATCTCTTTTTTCTCGCTCGTAAGCGGATTGAAAAGTTTCAATTTTAATTTCAGAATTGCGTTCAATTGTTTCCTCCAAAATATCGATGTCTTCCATAAAAGTTTTGAAATAATTTAAGACACGACATTTTTTCGGTAAAGGTGAAAGTTCACCGGATGATGGTAAAGGACCATTTATTTGTGCTACAGTTTGGACAGGGGCCGCATTGGAGGATGAAACATATGACTCAGTGATATACCATGATTTCTCAGGTAATTCTTTTTTAGTAACAAAAGATTTGGAAATTGGTGGAGCTTTTGAGTAATCATATGGTGTCCAGTTTTGAACATAACTCATTTTTGATCGACTCTCGTCTTCAAGTTCTTCTTCTTCCTCAGTATCAAAAACAACAGCACGCACAATCGTATTATCAAGCAAATGATCCATACTGTAAATTTTAGGAATTTCTTTGAAAGCTGTGTGAAGAAACATTGATTTGTAATCACCAAGTGCAAAACCTTTATCGGGTCTCGGTTTTAAAGTAAATTTCTGAATTGTTGTGACAGAGTTCCCGTGTTTGTAAACAATGTTACGAAATTCTTTGAGTTGTTTCTCAAGATCAACAATATCACCGAGTAAGTCATCTATGTACTTTCTTTTTCGTATTTTATGTTCACAAAAATCCTTTTTACAACTTGACAATTCTGTTTCTGTTTTTGAAAGTTCTGTTTGAAGATGTGCAACTTTCATTTTCAATTCACACTTTTCACTTTCAAGTTTCGAAATCAACTTTCCGTTTGACTCAATTAAATCTTGCATTTTGCGTTGAAGATCTTGTTCTTTGTTGTAAGAATCTTGAAAAGCTTTTTCAAAACTTTTTGCATTTTTAATCTTGTCTTTCTGATATGAAAGCTGAATTTTATAACACTCAATATCTCTTGAAAGTGAGGCATTTTGTTCTTTTAGAGCTTTATTTGTCTCGTTGCATTTTATGATTTGCAATTGTTGAGCATCCATTTGTTTAGATAACAATATTAGGTCAGGATCTGGATCAAATGATGGTTCATGTTGTTCTAAATGATCATTGTTATCATTCTCAATAGGATCATCAAATGAAACAACTGTGTCATCATCAAATATGACAACTGTGCTTATTTGTTCATCTGTTTGAGAAGAGGAAGATGATTTAGATGGAACAACTTGCGCCATATCTGATTCAGAAGCAGAGAGTGAGACTATATCATTAATAAAGCATTCATTGAGGTCATGTACCTGAGACAAGCCGTCAGTGTCATACACTGGACCTGAATCATTGAGCTTAAGTTCCTGCATGTTGGCCATAAGCATCACAGCTGCATTAGCTTCCAGATCTTCCATGTCATCATCATTGTTCACATTTGCCATGAAGTTGTTATCTTGTTCAGGGAAATGTCCGTCTTTTTCATCTTGAAGAGCCATGAGTAATGCCTGCTTGTGAAACTTACTACCCCGAGTTCTCGGTTTGGGACATGCTGTAGCTATATGACCTTGTTCAATACAATTGTAGCACCAAACTGCATTCCTTGAGTTGGAGTTCCTTGTTGCAACTGAGTCAGACCTTTGTTGAGAAGATCCTGAGTTGTTCCTGAACCCCGTATTGTTACTAAACCTCTGATCATTCCCATAATTTCCTGAAGAGCTTCCTGAACCAGATCGACCATAGTTACGATTCTGAATTTCCACTCTTCCATCATTGACAACAGCTTGATTCCTTGTGTTAGAAGATGAACGTTGATGGTTGTTTGTTTTGTTGGAGAATTTGCTAAAAGCACGAGCAATAAGAGCAAGTCCCTGATTCAACGTATTAAAGTCATCATCGTCATCATCATTGGAGTTGGAGTAGTACACAGCATCATTGTTGTTTAACGGAACAAGTTGAGTAGAAGCATTCTGTAGAGATGAATCATAGGGGACCATTTGGTTCGAGGTGGAAGATTGTGGATAACTGAAGTAGTTTTGCTCTTGAACATATGCATGATTTGACATAGGTGGTGGAGCATAGGGATATTGAGCTACTAGAGCCAAAGAATTTGGTGTAGAAGTTGGTGTGTATCCTCCTCGTAGAGCTCGATCTTTTTCCACTTCAGGTTCATGGTGTTTCAGAAAATCATACAACAAACCATATGGAGCATCATGAAGATTCTTCGTTTGACGAACAAATGTCACATATTTATGTCAATCAGGGCCAAGACTACCAAAAAATTTGGAGTTCACAGCGATCCTTGGTACTGTGATTTTATGACGTTCCAGATCATTGACTACATTTGTGAAACGATGATAGTAGGATTCAAGTGTCTCTCCTGGTTCAATTGTGATGTCAGTGTATTCCATGTAGAGTTTGGATTCCATGTCATCTTTGTTCAGTTGAGTGCCTTCCATAAGGAGATGAACGTGTTCCCACATAGCTTTGGCTGTTTTCTGAGCATCGACACTTCGATAGATTGGGTTAGGTATACCTTGAAGTATATAAGCCATTGCATATTGATCAGCTTCACGATGTAGTTTCTGTTCTTCAGTGAGTGAAGTTTCTGGAAGAGGTCTATCACCAGGAGGACGTGGAGGATCAGCAGTTGGATCACCAGCTTCAAATCTTGTTGGCCACTCAAATGGTCCTTCAAGTATCACTTGTTTCAAAAATTTCCCATGAGGTTTCTTTAGTTCAAGAAATCTTAAGAATCGACTTGACCATTGAACATAGTTCCCAGGTGTTAGCATTGGAGGTGTTTCAAGTGATCCTGCCTCATGTCGGGATTGTTGAGTTGTAATAACTTCACACATTCTGTCAAACCAGTGAGGTTGTTTGGAGGAAAACTGAGTGTTTTGTTGCGGCACTTGATATGGTTGTTGTTGAGGAATGATCTGATGTTGTTGCATCATTAGGTAATGATGTAGTGGATTGTATGTTTGTTTTTTAGAAGGTTGTTGATTCAGTTGGTGTGGAAGGTATTGTTGTTGCTGATACTGCTGATGTTGAGGTTGCTGAGTATGAGGGAAGTAATGATTCGGTGGTTGAGACATCTTAGAACACTTGTGTAGAAATGGATCTTGTAGAAAGTGTAGAATTAACCAAGTATCGAAAAACTTAGCACAACTTCGGATTGCGAAACCTTGATCAACAGGGATTGCGAAACTATGGAATTCCAATGATTTCGAAAAAATGGCTCAGCTGTGATTTCGAAATTTGGATTGCGAAACTTGTCAGGTTTTCGAAAAACAAGGTTTGCGAAACTTTGCAGGTTTTCGAAAACTTGAAATTTCGAAAAAAAATCAAGGTTTTGCGAAACTTTTTAGGTTTGCGAAATAATAAGATTTCGAAACTTAATAAGTTTGCGATAACTGTGTGATTTCGAAAATTGGATGTTTTTCGAAAAAAACACAAAGTTACGAAAAACAGTTTTCGAAATTATACAATTTCGAAAACTTTCCCAAACGTCGAAGTACTTAACTTTCTTATACAAGAAAGAAAATACCGAGTCCACGCAAACGAAGTCGAGGTAGTGCACGTAGTAGCAATAAAGATCTCGAAACTTGGTAGTTTTTGTTTTTCAAAGAAAGCAATCCTAAAACTTGTTTTTATTTCAAGATTCTTGTACTTTTGTGTGTAAAATGAATAGATCTTAAAGAAAGTAGAAAACTTTAAGAACTTTTTCAAAACTAAAAAAATTTCGATAAAAGTACAAGTCACCAAGTCGAATATTTTTGTAAAAAGTTTGGAACTTTTTGGTTTGTTTTGATTTTAAACACAAGTTTGTAAGCAAAGATGTGAGAAAAACCAAGAAACAAACAAGAAAGTATAAAATTTTCACAAAAAATTCGATTGAAAAACAAATTTAAGATCAAAAATCAATGAAAACAATAACTACACCTTCCTCTAGCGAATGATACCACTTGTTTGGTCACCATTTTGTAAACACAAGCATAGAAATGATAGAAATAAGATGAGAGAAGAGATTGGGTGATTATATGATAAAGAGAAATGTAAGAGCAATAGTTTCCTTAAGAAATCAAATAACCAACCAAGTTTACATGAGACCTAAGGCTAGTATTTATAGGAAAGGAGCTAGGGCAACACTCCTACTCCATCCTTACATGAAAACGTGTGGGCTTCAAGCCCATGGATCATTTTACATAAGCCTAGTAAACTTGTAACTTAACCAATATTGTAAGTAATAAATAACTTAAGCAACCTATTATTACAAATGACCGAAACTTGATAAAATAGTGAAAACTATGATCCCAACAATCTAGGAAACATTTAAAGGGGTATCCACACAGAGATTATACCTTCCAGTCTATTTCTAGTAGCGGGTACCAATCCTGTGGACATGCTTTATTAAGATCAGTGAAGTCCACGCACATTCTCCAACTACCATCGCTCTTCTTTACCATTACAGGGTTGGAAAGCCAGTCATGGTAGTAGACTTCGCGCATGATGCCTACATCTACAAGTTTGTGTACTTCCTCCAGAATGGCTTTTGCACGATCTGGAGCCTGACCGCGTTTTTATTATCGTATTGGAGGATATCCTTGTCGGATTTGTAGCTTGTGCTCTGTGATGGATCATGGTACTCCCGTCATGTACTTTGGCTCCCATGCAAAGATGTCTAAGTTCTTTTGTAGGAGTGCGCATATAGCTGCTTTGCCTTTGTCAGATAGCGACCCTCCAATTGATACTTGTTGATCTGGGTAGTCAGGGTGAATTGCAACCTTTATGTTTGACACTTTGGCTGCGCAATGTCCTGGAATATTCTCCTTTTCGCTCATCACCATGTTGAATTCTTTAGGTGACACAGCGGTATTGTAAAGGGTCACTATACCTCCTTCTACTGGGAATTTGAGCATCCCATGCGTTGTGGATGGTACAACATGCATGGATGATATTCCAGGTCTTCCAATGATGCCTTTGTACGGCGAGGGAGATTTGATTACCATGAAGTTCATCCAAGCTGTTGTAGAGTGCTGCTCATTACCAACGACCACAAGTAAGCGCAATTGCCCCATGGGCCATATCTTCTCTCCTGTGAAGCCTGTCAGCGACGTCGTGGCCGGAGTTAACAGACTTTGTATCTCAGGTCGCAGCCTTTTGAAACAATGTTCGTTCATAATATCTGTGGATGCTCCTCCATCGACATTGATGCGTGGGAATCGCACCTTGCTTTACCTCTCGAGGGATCTCGAGAAGCTTACAACCCCCACCAGGCAGTGTACCTGATCGTTGTAGTATAGTATAGTGACAAGTACCGGGGGATTGATCGTTCAGCTTAGGAATAGTGTCGCTAGGATTAGAAAACCTAATTAATAGTTCTAGAGGTGAGAGATGATTATTTTTGTATTTTTATATTTTTATGAAAGCAAGTAAAATCTCGGGTTTTAGAAGAGTGGGCGGAATTAGTTGCTATTCAACTAACCCAAAGCTATTATATAATTAAAATAAAACAATGAAAATGAAATTAAACTAATTAAACTAAGGTTGTGAGCAGTAATTGGAGAAATTGTGTTTACTTAGACTTCATTACTCCCTAGATATCTTTTACATGTTAATTACTTGTTACACTTGTATGAATGACGGATTGTATTCCTTAATACCATTCGTGGGGTGGCATACATAACTCCCCAACTCTATGAGCTCTTATCTCCTCCTACACCATGACCCAGCACAACTATAGGGATTGTAAACAGTGGCTCATGCATTAAATACAACCAATAAAGACCTAGTACGCCTCGGTTCATGTTTCTTAAGACGTTCAAGCATGTTACCATTTGGAGATCTGCCAGTTTTCTTAAGCCTAACATATAAATCATTCATTCAAAACAAGAATAGACAAGTAATCAACACATAATCAACATCTAGGTTTCATTAGATCTAAGCAAACACAAGAGAGATCTAGCCTAGCATAATGGAATTGAGATAAGAACAAGAGATAAACAACCAACACATAGACATATTGATTGAATTGAAAGTACACTTATCTCAATTACAATGCAAGGTCTCAAGGGTTTGGAACCCTTGAAAAACCTGTAAAAGAGGCACCAAAATCGTCTTTAGGGTTTCACCAAAACTTCTCTCTTTAATGAAAAAAACTAGAAAACTATATATAGGAAAAACAGTCTGACGGCGTCAAGAGTTAATTCTGACGCCGTCACCTCGCCGCCATATACTTCCTCGGACGGCCTAGATCCACTTATGACGGCCTATGTGACGCCGTCACCACCCACGGTATAATATTTTAGCCACTTTGACGCCGTCACCAGTCCATCTGACGCCGTCACCAGCTACGATGTTTAATTCTCCATGTCTAACGCTGTCAAGAAGGTAGTCTTGACGCCGTCACCTTGTATCTTCAGCATGGATTTTTGGTACTTTGCCGTTTTCTTCACTTTTATGCTCCAAAAACGTCCAAAATAGCTTCTTTTCCAGAATTCACTCTCCAAACACCTAAAATCACAAAAGGAACGATTTAGGGCAATATTTGATCAAATAAAGTCGGATTCGGGCTTAAATGACCCCCTAAAAACGGATCATTTTTCGCCTTATCATATACCCTTACACTTGAGATTTGCTTGTCCTCAAGCAAATGAGCTTTTATTCTACTCAAAAGACAAGTTAGGGGTCATTTAACACTAATATAAAAGTAATTACAACAAATAATCGTTCCACTAAAGACCAATAGACAAGCACGGAGGTCATACACAAGCACCTCACAAATAGTGTTTAGATACTCACATCTCTCGGGTGTAATAAAGTAATATAACATTATGGAAATGGAAGATATCTCTCACTACCTGTCATAGCAAAATAGATTACCATAGGCTTGGGAAAGGATCAAACCTCCACCACATGGCGTAAGCACCTAGGATAAACTATCAAAGAGGTCTTTTAAAGGGTTATAATGTTAGGTGTAGGGATATGAATTACACGGTTTTGTTGGATAAAGGAAGTTTTACTGGTGGCGAGTTAACAATCTTAGTTAATTACATGTACAAGTTGGCGTTGCTAAGCCAAGACTAGACTCGACTTAAGCTAATAAATGAAAAATAACAAAAATATAAAATAAACATAGAATGAAAACGGGATGGTAGTCCGTATGTTTTTTTTTTTTTTCTTTTTTTTTCTTTTCTATTTTTTTTTTCTTTTTTTTTTCTTAATTTTTCGATTTTTTTTTTTTTTTTTTTTTCATACACTCTTACCCTACCATCCAAAATAATACATCATAGGGGTATGAACGTTCCCCTTACACTTGAATCTTTACATACTTTACATTTAACTAATCTAATGACTCGAATTAAGAAAATCAAAACACTTGGAGCACTTTTAAGATTAACGCACGTATGGGGGTAATAAGTGATGTTCTTCCCCATTACTCCATAAAATAAGTACATACCCATGAGTCCCAATCGTCCCAAAACAATATGTACAAGGATATGACTCGACTTAGCAACCATGTAATCAATTAGAAAGTTAACTTAGGGTTTAACAAATAACAATAATGCACTAAAAATGAGCGCATACACGGAAGGCTAAGGCGATTTGGGTGTACATTTAAGTGGGGTGTAACAAATTCTTCCTTTAAGTAAAATGCTTAAAGTTAGAAACGAAAAGATAGGCTCGGAGGGGTGTACTAGGGGTATCGTGTACTAAAAATGAGTACAACGCTAAGGGTGTGGGAAAAATTAGTTGACTTAACTAGCCAAGTAATATGACTTAAATGGTCAAGTAATTATAATACGGGTTTAACACAAAGGTGATCCTAATGCCTCTTATCATGTAGTAAATCCTACCACACGAATGTAGTCTCACTAGCGGTCTCGGGATGCATCACTAACGCAAGTTCTAGAATCTAAATACTACCGGTACACTCATAAGCACTAATAATGAATGCTTTTCCTATCAAATCTAAAGGCGAACCTCACATTTTTGGGTGGAAAATTTTTCTGAATATACGGTTATGTGCTAGTCATACAACCTCCTATCCATGAGACGCTTGCTATGGCTAAAGTTTCACTCCTAAATGTTGTAAAAAAATTTAAATTTGGCGCTAAAATTACACTAACAAGTATTTCTCGTAGTTTTATTACTCATCTACTATCAAACAAAACAAACTCAAGCGAAAGTGCATATGTAAGGTATCATCTTTTTACCCTCCCCTTACACTTAAGATGAACATTGTCCCCAATGTTCAAGTAAAGAATGTAAAAGTTAAAAAGTAAAGAGAATGAAATCAAATACTCCCCTGATTCGCTCGGTATGGATTTTAGTTGGCCAGGTTAAATCTTCTTCCAAGAAAACGAACAATCAAAGCTTCCCTTCCAGAATATAAATCATCTTCTTGTCACAAATAACCTGTAAATCCTGACAAAAGTAGACAAGGCAACCTCGCGTAAAATCGGCGGCATCCTATATAAGTTACTAACTCCTAGAAAACAAAGTAAGATATAATGCTTGTGGAATGAAGTTTGCAGATTTCCTGGAGATTATAAAACTTAATAATTCACAAAAACCATAAGACTCCGTTAGAAAAACAAAACCGGTAAAATTTCCAGATTTTAACTCCTGACGCCATCAAGAGCAATACCCTAACGCCGTCAGAATGGATCTGCAGAAATTCTTATGTTAAGTTTCCGGAAAATTTCTGGAAAAACTTTGTCCTACTTCCTGGAAAATCCTGCAAAACTTCATTATGACTCAATACAAGCATTTGACTCTAACAAATACGAATATACATGTTCATTTAAATATTGTGGAGAATCATGATCGGTTTGTTTCTTAAAAACATATTTGGGGTTTCCTCTTACACTTATCTTTTGCAAAAATACCTTTAGGTTGAAGTTAAGACTAGGCTAAACAACATAATAAAGTATTTCACATTTTAATTGAGAAACATGATCAACCAACAATAAAAACAAAGCATGCATACGGAAGCAAATAACAATCAAACAAATAAAAATCACATAAAACATAGGTTGCCTCCCAAGAAGCGCTTTTCTTTATTTACGAGTCTTGTAGCTAGACTCAAAGTCGTGGGTTACTACGTGATCTCATCATTGGTTCCACTCTCTAGGTCGTCTTCTAAACCAGTTTTGTATTCCGGACCTAGTTGCAAGCATTCTTTGTAGAAACCAAGCATCCTATTTCTAACATACTCTACTCCTCTACGTCTATCCTCATCATTCCTATAATAAGCCGCTTGCTTACGTTCCTTTTCGAAATTAGAGAGAAGGCGGTATTGCTCAATCTTGTAGGGCATTTGATAAGCAACCTCATCATTGTCTTTCTTGAACCTAACTATCCCTAACGTCGGATCATAACTCATCCTAGTGGCCTCAACAAATGGTTTCCCAAATATTATTTGACTTAGGCAAGCATCTATCACCGGACGCGTGTCTTCCACTGTTATAAAATCAATCTCATAGGTGAGATTCCCTATAATCACATGTACTCCCTTAACTCTTCCTGCAAAATTACTTATCCAACTTTTACCGGGCATTATCCTAAAATTGAGTTGCTTCTTCATCACCCAATTGTAATAAGTCCTAGACATGATGTTCACGGGGGATCTAGGGTCTATGTAAGCTTTCCATACATGCATGTGCCCGATATTGCATGGGATGTTAATGTTAGAGGGGTCTCCCATTTTGATCAGGGGGTCGCCAAAGATATATGTTGTCTCAAGACTATCGAATAAATCCTTATGGTATTCCCGTTCTTTCTTGGTTGGCAACTTATCAAAATACTCCTCTATAGGTTCTACCTCCTCTAATTCCTCATCCTTATTAACCTCAACTTCCCTACTCTCATCCTCACTATTGGCTTCTATTCTAACTTCATCTTTGTCACTCTCCTCTATCTCCCTATCTATCGGCTTAATGGTGACAACATTGACAAAGTGGACAGGTTTGGATGATGAGGGGTCCTTAACTTGGATTCCACTATTGGTGTCCCTAGTGTCCTTCCTAGGTGTGGCTAATGTTTGGTTGTTGAGGGCTTTCAACAAGTTGTCGATCTTGTTGGTCATCTCCGTTTGTTGTTGGTTGAATTCGGTTTCAAACCTAGCTATGCGAGCTTCTTGAGATGCCATAAATTTCGACATCAATCCTTCAAGATTGTTGGTACTACCATAGTTGTTAGAAGGATTGTTGTTGAAGGTACGGTTGGATGGGGGACCGTTTGATTGGTAACGATTAGGCGGATTGGAAGAATTTGGTTGATTTTGTTTCCACCTAAGGTTTGGGTGATTTTTCCATGAGGGGTTATATGAATCACCGTATGTGTTTGGCTCGGGCTTGAAAGTGTACCACTTATCTCCCGCTTCGTCGGTGCGCGTGGATGCGTAGTCCGCAAAAGCTGTTCCGGGGAGTTCCACACAATCACGAGTGTCATGGGGACCACTACATAATTCGCATGAAGAAGTGATTTTGTTCACTTGGCTTGAATGCTTCGGAGCTTCGTAAGATTTCATGAGAAACTTGACTTGGTCCTCAAGTTCCATGATCCTACAGTCGGAAGTGCTTGAATTATTTGAAGGCAAAGATATTGCCTTGACTGTTTTGTTCAAATCACGGGGATCATTCCAACTTTCGTTGTCATAGAGAGCAAGATCTTCTATGAGTTCCCATGATTGTTCCGCACTAAGATCACGTAGCTTACCACCGGCCGATTGGTCAATGGTTTGCCTCGTGGAGATGTCGATATGGTCATAGAAGATTTGGACTTGGAGCCAAAGATCTATGCCATGATGAGGGACTTTTTGGAGTAAGTCCTTGAAACGAGTCCATGCTTCATAAAGAGATTCATTTTGACGTTGTTGAAACATCAAGATGTCATTCCTAAGTTTAGTAGTTCTCCCCGGTGGGAAAAATTGAGCAAGGAAACGAGTGGTGAGATCATCCCATGTGGTGATGGATCCCGCGGGTAAACGCTCAAGCCATTGACTAGCTTGATCCCGTAGAGAGAATTGGAATAGGCGTAAACGGGTAGTCTCTCTAGTTTCAACACCTAGGTCTACGGAATCTACGATTGTGAGGAAGTCCTTAAGGTGTTGGTTTGGATCTTCGGAACGACCACAAGTAAGCGCAAGTAAGCGCAATTGCCCCATGGGCCATATCTTCTCTCCTGTGAAGCCTGTCAGCGACGTCGTGGCCGGAGTTAACAGACTTTGTATCTCAGGTCGCAGCCTTTTGAAACAATGTTCGTTCATAATATATGTGGATGCTCCTCCATCGACATTGATGCGTGGGAATCGCACCTTGCTTTACCTCTCGAGGGATCTCGAGAAGCTTACAACCCCCACCAGGCAGTGTACCTAATCGTTGTAGTATAGTATAGTGAAAAGTACCGGGGGATTGATCGTTCAGCTTAGGAATAGTGTCGCTAGGATTAGAAAACCTAATTAATAGTTCTAGAGGTGAGAGATGATTATTTTTGTATTTTTATATTTTTATGAAAGCAAGTAAAATCTCGGGTTTTAGAAGAGTGGGCGGAATTAGTTGCTATTCAACTAACCCAAAGCTATTATATAATTAAAATAAAACAATGAAAATGAAATTAAACTAATTAAACTAAGGTTGTGAGCAGTAATTGGAGAAATTGTGTTTACTTAGACTTCATTACTCCCTAGATATCTTTTACATGTTAATTACTTGTTACACTTGTATGAATGACGGATTGTATTCCTTAATACCATTCGTGGGGTGGCATACATAACTCCCCAACTCTATGAGCTCTTATCTCCTCCTACACCATGACCCAGCACAACTATAGGGATTGTAAACAGTGGCTCATGCATTAAATACAACCAATAAAGACCTAGTACGCCTCGGTTCATGTTTCTTAAGACGTTCAAGCATGTTACCATTTGGAGATCTGCCAGTTTTCTTAAGCCTAACATATAAATCATTCATTCAAAACAAGAATAGACAAGTAATCAACACATAATCAACATCTAGGTTTCATTAGATCTAAGCAAACACAAGAGAGATCTAGCCTAGCATAATGGAATTGAGATAAGAACAAGAGATAAACAACCAACACATAGACATATTGATTGAATTGAAAGTACACTTATCTCAATTACAATGCAAGGTCTCAAGGGTTTGGAACCCTTGAAAAACCTGTAAAAGAGGCACCAAAATCGTCTTTAGGGTTTCACCAAAACTTCTCTCTTTAATGAAAAAAACTAGAAAACTATATATAGGAAAAACAGTCTGACGGCGTCAAGAGTTAATTCTGACGCCGTCACCTCGCCGCCATATACTTCCTCGGACGGCCTAGATCCACTTATGACGGCCTATGTGACGCCGTCACCACCCACGGTATAATATTTTAGCCACTTTGACGCCGTCACCAGTCCATCTGACACCGTCACCAGCTACGATGTTTAATTCTCCATGTCTGACGCCGTCAAGAAGGTAGTCTTGACGCCGTCACCTTGTATCTTCAGCATGGATTTTTGGTACTTTGCCGTTTTCTTCACTTTTATGCTCCAAAAACGTCCAAAATAGCTTCTTTTCCAGAATTCACTCTCCAAACACTTAAAATCACAAAAGGAACGATTTAGGGCAATATTTGATCAAATAAAGTCGGATTCGGGCTTAAATGACCCCCTAAAAACGGATCATTTTTCGCCTTATCAGACATACATGCGGTAGATATCGTGACCCCCTGTATGTATTTCAATGGTGAGCGGCTCCACTACTGCGTTGTCCGTAGCGAGAGTGGGGAAGGAGATTTCATTCTTAGAGGAGAATTTTTGGATGACTTTTTGCTTCGTCTTTCGCTGCCATGATTGTATCATGTAGATGGTGTCGACCTTGTCTTTGGGTGTCTCCTTCTTACCTCCATTGTTCTGTTTGTCCTTTCCTTCTTTGATATTCTTAACGAGGTGATCCATCCTACCCTCTTTTACTAACTTGTCAATTAGTTGTCGTAGTTGGACACACTCGTTGGTGGTATGGCCCTTTTGTCCATGGTATTCGCAGTATCAATTCCCTACGCGTCGATCCTCTGGGGTGTGTATTGGTGGAGGTTTCGGGAAGTTTGCGCCTTCTGTTACAAATATCTCCCTCGGAGTCTTCGTGAGGGGAGTGTATTTGTCGTTTCCCTTACTGCGATAATTCTTGCTGCGGTTGCTACTCTGGTCATTGGATTGTCTCCTAGGCTGTTCTTGTGACCTATAATTTGAGTAGCCTTTTTTGCTATCCGCAGCAGCTGCTTCTCCTTGGATAAAGGACCTTGTGCGCTTCATTAGTTCATCAAAGGTTTGGGGAACCTTATCATTTAATTTCCAAATGAGCTCTGGGTTATTAATCCCATTCATGAACCCCTGAGATTTTTAGCACTTCAGGACACGCCTTGACATGTATACATTCATCCTTAAAGTGCTCCACGTAAGCACTTGTTGATTCCCCTTGGCGCTGTTTTACTCTGGCCAGTTCAACAGGGTTCTTGGTGCACTTCTTTCTTTGAGTGAAGTTCAAACGGAACGCTTTTCGCAACTCTTCAAACCCGTTTATGCTTCTTCGTGGAAGCTTGCTAAACCAAGTTCGTGCATTCCCTACTAATGTGGAGTTAAACATATGGCACCACACAGGTTGTGGCCAATTTTCGATAGCAGCAGCGGATTCAAAAATTTTTAGGTGGTCATCAGGATCACCCGTTCCATCATATGTTTTAATATTGGTGGGCATGCGCCTTTTCTTGTGATCCGAGTAATCGCTGATGCGTCGTGTGAATGCATTAACCTTTTGGCGGCGCCAAGGAAGAGATATATCTTCGTCTTCTTCCTCGCGATGTCTTCCTCTGGACTTCCAGTGTCCTGTCTCTTTGTCCTCGTTTTCCGAGGAGTTACTTGAGGAAGAGTTCTCCCTTCTGCGGCGCTTACGACGTTTTTCCTCAGAGTCCGAGCTTGAGGGGCTTTCACTTGGGGAAATTCGTCTTCCCAGTCTATCATGGATTTTTCTGCTTCCAGACCTTGAAGAGCTCTCGCTCGGTGAGCGTTGCCGTCCAAGTCTATCTTGCATCCTGCGATTACCAAGTCTAGCGTGGACATTGGTACGCCTCTCATTGTCCTCGTAATCCTCCGAGTATTGTGAATCAGATGCTGTACCAAGTCTAGCGTGGACATTGGTACGCCTCTCATTGTTTTTGCGCCCTTCCTTCTGGTAGCGCGATGGGGATGTTTCATATCCTGGGTTAAAGTTAAGCCGGGCTTGTAGGCTCTGACTTGACCTTCTCCTTGCCTCCTCTTGCATGAGGTTGGTTAAAGTTTTGTAATTTTGAGATACAAAATTACTTAACGTTAACCTCAGGCGCGTCCTCTTCCCATGCAAGGATATTTTCTTTCGTATTAGGTCCCCAAGAGAGTGCGCTGAAGTTCTTCAATGCTTGGAACCACCGTGGTGGTCTGGGCAGTCCCTGTGGGCAATTCCAACATTGGGAGAATTAGGGTTGGGCCCAATTCTTGGTGACCAGGCGCATTGGTTGTTCCAGAGGCCTGCCTAGAGGTCGAGTCTTGATGGTTCCTCCTCTGGGGGTCACCACGTGTTTCTTCCAATTGCGGAGTCCGCTGGCTTGAGTTTTTGTGTTTCGTCATTCTAGTTCTTAGTGTAGGGTCCCACGGATGGCGCCACTTGTTGATACAAAATTTGGGCGTTCCTTATTTGGGTTCCTGTTCTCGTACCAATCAGATCTTAATGCTTGAGACCTGCGCACTAAGAAAGCAAACAAACACCGTTAGGCTTATCGTGGGATTGTCTCCCACGATTATCCTCCGGCGTGAGAGTAAGTAATAGGTTTTAGGGTTGTATAAAAGAGTTAGGGTTGTAAATCGTACCTTTAATGAGGATCATGATATTCTTTATATAGGCACGAAATTCTTATTGGATACGTGTTCCTTACTCTTCGGCATATAATGCCTATCCGGTCTACGGATCTTTATCCCATAAATAAGAGATCCTTATCTAGATCATAAATACTTTATTTGGGTTTGGGCTTTCGTGAGCCCAAACCGTTAGCATGGTGGCCCAATTCATTGTTATGATAGCCCACTCGTGATGGGCTTGGGCATTAGTAATGTTCATTAATCGGGTTCGTGACCCGAATATGGACTATATGTCATCAAGACGAGTACCCGTGCATAGCAACGGGATTTATAGCGGCAGATAGTTATAGTGATGCTTTGGTTAAGTGTTTTGTATAACGTTTTATGTAACTATAGTTGTTTGGCACTATAAAATCCCGTTGTTATTCATGGGGTACTCGTGTAGTTATTTTTGAAACCTCCAATATGCATTTGCCTCTTTTAATATAACATGTGCATAATCCATTGATATGTCCATAAATCAAAAGTAAAGTGATCAACTATCATCTAAGCAAAATAGTAATATTTTTGTTTAGTAATATTTTTCATTTAACAAGGTTTTAAACCCGCGTGTTGCCGCGGGGTGTTTTTATACAACTAATTCTCATACACATGTAAAATTCGAAATATAGTTTACGTATAACACCTTTAGATAAAAAATGATTATTGACTACATTCGCAGTGGGTCGTCTAAAGAGCATAGTTTCAACAATATTGAAATGCATTATGTATACACATACAATTATGCATACACATACAAACCTGATACATTAAGCATGTATTTAGCTTTATATATAAAAATCAATCAAATATAAGATACATCTTTCCAACAGTTCAAACACATATGCAATAGAAACTAAACTATACACTTAAAATTCATCCAGTTGGTGTGGCTTTATATTTTAGATTGAAACTTACTCTACCAGATAGTAATCATAAAAGGTAGCACCTTGTTTCCAGATATAGTACCATTCCTCCAAAAAGAAGTTACATAATTTGTTGCGGCAAGAATATTTGACTAAAAAGTTTGTTGGTCTGCTCCAAACACATCTTTATAATGGAGTAGCCTGGTTTAAACTTGTTTCATAAACCAGTTGACGCATACAATCTAGTATCTTTTTTGTAATCCATACATGTTTCGTCATCGTATCCATTCAAAATGGTTCCATTCCTGCAACTTTCCTACCATTTGAGAATTTGCTATATTTAACCAAACTGGTCCAGTAGTCACATACCTAAACAAATCCAAAAGTACGGCATATGTCATTGTGCATAATTTTATACCATAAGTTATGTAGCACCTATGAAGCTACAATATGACTTGTTTTCAATACCCCTGGCCTCATCTACATTCTGAATTAGTGATTTGAAATCACTATATTTAGCTTACTTATTGGTTACTAAATTTGTTGGTTCAACACATTGATGCTTTATGCTTATTGTACTATAAGTTGGGTACCAAATATTTATCCCACAGGTTAACACGAAAGATGAAAAAAGGACGCTTACCAGCATGAAACCGAGAAAAAGTCAGATTTATTTGGGCATCGAAGAATGCATGGTAGTATCTGCTTTTCGAAATTAATCCGCATCCTGAATGGAAAAACACACTAAGAATTTAATACATAACCATACACAATGTTTTCGAGTTCTATTATTTACATGTTCTTTGTCTAAAACCGAAAACAACACTTACGTTTGGGTACAATGTTCTTTAAATCAGTGTCCACATGTGACAAAATATCCACACGTGCAGTTTCATTATATTTATAAAAAAATCCAATAGTAATTGCATTAAAGTTTTAACTTGCTTCTATTATTTTTTTTATTCCATACCACATAACTTACTTCTTGGTCAATCTAATCTCAATTAAGTTCTTAACCTAAATTAGTTTTGATCACTTACCAAATCGACATGTAAGTTAGCGTATGAGGTTTGGGGAAAGTCTTAAAAACCGAAAACATTTTCTAGGTACTCTAATCCTGATCTAAATTTATATCACTTATGAGGTTCAGAGTAAAATCACTCGAGCCTAAAGTCGGCAATAAACAGATAGAATTCCCAAAAACAACACCCTTTCCTGCAGCAAGGTTGTTTGGCTACTGCTGCTACAGATAGTGTTTGGATTTGTGTGTCAAATCAATTTGGTCATAAACTTTGTGATAATACAGCTTTTGTTATTGTAAAAACATGGAGCAAAAGAAAGTGTTTCAAACTGAACCTGTACAGATATTGACCCAAACCCATTCCAACACGCCCATTGTGTCGTCTCTAATGATACATTTGCAAGAGCGTTACAGAGTATGTATATTGTTAAAAATATATATAAAACTATGAAAGCACTAACCACGATAGACTGCATTTCCCCCATAGTGACCACTTTGACCACGATTCAAATCAGCATTGTTGTCTGTTGAAGATGACCTGCTATGCCACCTATTGTTGCAGATGTCACATAAACCACTTCAGCAAATAATAATAATAATAATAATAATAATAATAATAATAATAATAATAATAATAATAATAATAATAATAATAATAAATAAATAAATAAATCCTAAGATTGCTAGAAAATGACAATACAAATATAGCGCCCAAAAGCGACAAACAATAAAAATTTATCATAATGGTGCTTATCTCCTGTTATGCGGCCAAAATTTCAGAAATAACTTTTTGCTAACTGAAAGTGAACTCCTAAAATAACTTTTTGGTCTTGAACACATCCGCAATCCTCGCACCCGCAACACTAATCTTCTGCTTACTCTCACAAAACACATATATCTGATTGGTCATTGTTATTCTAAAAAATAAGTACTTATTTTTTTACGCGTCCAAATTCGCTCCGGTACAAAAATATAGGCCGCCAAGGGAAATCAAATACCGGAATGACAATAAACTGCACACAAATCATGGAAACAAACAAATTCTCTTTCCATTTCACGTCATTTGTGGTTTGATGTAGGTCTCCAACATACAACCTGATATATGTGAAAAGGAAAAAGAGCCTGTTAAATCTAGAGAACTAATTAGAAGGAAAACCTATAACTTTGTTTCGTTCATTAGAGTGTGAAACCAGATTCAGGTTCAAACGGGTCATAATTTTCCAGGTTTAAACAGGTGGCTACGTCAGGCTGCAAACGTACAAAAACTTCTTTAATTGAAGGCCTTATTATACCACTTCACGGGGTTTTGGTGCTATGCTTTGAAAGTGATAAATCTAATTATCTAAATCATATTGTGCGACTATTTTAAACAGTAAACCTGATATATGTGAAAAGGAAAAATAGCTTGTTAATTATAGAGAACTAATTAGAAGAAAAACCCATACCTTTGTTTGGTTAATTAGAGTGTGAAATCAGATTCAGGTACAAACGGATCAAACTTGTCCAGGCTTAAACAGGTGGCTACCTGAGGCTGCTATCGATGCAGGACTGAGATTTCACAAGACTCTGAGCTGTTGAGTTTTTAGCTTGTACTGGTCATTCGATAGCTGCAGCTCCATTTTTAGTTTGCTTCGAGATTGGCTCGAGCACGTAGATCCGTTGACATGTGTCAGAAACAAGTATTAGCAACGCGTGATTAGCAGGTACATATTAAGCTCAGGTAGACGATGATGGCAGCGGTACCCAAAACCCAACTTTCCACTTCATGAGCTTAAGTTTATAAGCTCATTTTTGTTGGCTTATAAACTTAACAAATTTTCATTTAGCTGATGAACACATCAAATAAGCATAAACAAATACCCCATAAAAATAAGCTTAATCACTTTTCAAAGTTAAAACATAATCCCATCAAACTAAAACAAACACCTCTTAATAACAGTTTCATTATTTCATTCCAATACTAAACCCAATAAAGCTATCAAGCAAATATTTCAAACAATAAGCAGCAACCTAAATACAGATTTGCTTCATAACAATCAAACCATAAGATAAATCTAAACATACATATTTAACTAACAAATGTAAATAAGTACAAGATATTATAAACTCAATAATGCTTAGTTGCGGTAAAAAGAGACATGAACCATCCTTGTTCGACGTCGATGGTGATCCGGCGGCTGCTAAAATTCTTAAGGAGAAGAAGACAGAAAAATCATTAACATATTTCCACGGCTCATATTTTTTGTAACACGAAGGTTTCTTTGCTGCAAAAATTGAGGTCGCAAAGAACCAAAACCATACATACCTCTACCCGCTCGGTTTAGGTTTTTAGTTGATCTAAAAGCATAAACCACCATAGAACCAAAACCATACATACCTCCACCGCTCTCTAATCAAAATCGAAATCACAACATCTACAATTAAAACCACCAAAACCGCCAGACCTATCACCAAAATAGCTAGATCTATCACCCAAATCACCAAACCACACCAAACCTGTGATGGTTGCGGATATGGTGTGTTATTTGGATATGGTAGGGTTGTTGTGTTTTTGTATTGTTTAGTTATGGAATACAGCCGTGTATAAGCATGTTCAATGACAGACATTGATTTGTAGTTTTGTTTTCCATTCATTACTTTGGCATATACTTTCCATAGTATACTTCCATCAATAGTTGATTGCAGTTTCGATTTACAGACTTTCCATTAATAGTTAATTACAGTTTCGATTTAATATCTAAATTTGTAGCCATTTAACGATAGTTCAATCACATTTTATCGTTAGAAAATTTGCAATATATGTAATAGTATCTTTCAAGTGGATTTCATTTGCAAGATGGTGTAACGAAAATTGGTCAAATTGGATGAACTTTCAAGCAGTTCATACACATGATTTTCGTTGTAGCTTAATTACTTAATAAATGAATAAAAAGTTTTATTTGAATTTACCACAATGCAAGAAGATTAGAATTAACCACAGTAAAAAATTACATACCGAATGTATGGTCAACATTTTCATGCAACAACTTGCAAGCATATAACTCTAGGAAGCACCTAACTCGAATCTTGCTAACCCGCTTATTCAACACATTCAATGGATGAATCATCATGTGCTCCATTTTTGCCCTACAATTGACAATTACACAAACGCAATTCACCAAACAGTTGGTGTGCATTAAAAACACACATGGAACATAAACTACAAATAATCATTTTCAACAATCCATATCATCTAATAAAAATTAAATTGAAGAATGAAAATAGATAAAACATGTCAAACCTGCGTAATATTCATCAATCACATTCTACCTATAAAAATAAATTATAACATAATCAATCGATATATATCAAGGTGATTTCTCCCAAATTCTTTTTAGGGTTCTGATTAACACAAATATTAAAATTAATTCATCAAGTAATTATTCACAGAAATATTATATAGTAATAAAATGGATACTTACCAATTCGTCCATATGGATAGTGCACAAATATATTGTGTAGTGATTTTGAACAGGGCATAGTCATAGAAGAATTGAATTGATAACTTGTGTTTTTGAATTGATAACTGATGTTTCGAGTATGTGTTTTGATCGGCAATAAAAAATGAATTGAAAGAGCAATTATTTTTGGGATGATTTGTATAAGGCGCATGGTCATTAAACACAGTTGAAGCGTATGAAAGAAGTTGTTGATTGAGATGAAAATCGTGTGAAAGAAGTTGGGAGAAGGGCAAAATGAGGATTGACTAAAATTTCAATTTTCCACTTTTTCACTCTTGACCATTTTTACATTATAAGTAGTTAAGATTTTAAGTTTTGGTCATTAAAAGTTAGTTCGTACTCATTGAGTAATAACTTGTAACTATTTTATTAGTTAGTTTTTGCTGCCCATTCAAATAGCCTTATAAACTAAGATAAATGCTAGAATCACAAAAGTTTTACAAAATGTTTCTCACACAATGATGTGTCATGTAAACTTGTCTATGTATTTAAGATAGATAATTAAAAGGTAAGTTAGAGAATGTAATTAATTGTATGACACGTCATTTTTTGAAAATTTATGTGTGAAACTTTTATGGTTCTACCATTCCTCATAAATTAAAAACGTTTGTGTTACATGAACCATCTACTCATCTTACTATCTTATTGTGGAAGAAGGACATTCTTTAAGTAGAAATACTTAAAAATTTAGCTTGCTTTTAAAAAAATTCAATAGCTTGCACATAATTTCTCTACTACATAACTTACAAGTTTTAAAGCTTAATGTGCAAAATACAAAGCACTATTAACGTGGTCAAAATATTTAATGTATTCAATTAATTAACTGGTCAATAAATACAATTAATGCAGTTATTAAAACACCTATGACATAAGAAATACAAATTATCAAGCATATTGTACAACCAACTTAAAATAATTCGTGCATTAAATGTCACTAATACAAATAATAAAGCAAATTATAAAAATATTCAAATCTGAACAGGAACGGGCCAAATGGGCTCGAGCCCGAACAGGCAAGGGCCAACGGGCTCGAGTTCGAACGGGCACGGGCTAAACAAAATTCTTGATATCTATAAATTTATTGTCAAAAAAACATAATAAACTAAAATACATAATTAATCGAAAAAATTTATTTCAGGATAACCGCCGCACACGGGTACCCTGCTAATGGTCTTTAACATGTTCGTGCTATTTAACATATTCTAAACTTAGACACATGTTCAATAAATTAATCACATGTGAGGGAAACATATATCTTCCTATACTATAAAATAAAAAGAACCCTTCGTATTACTGTAACACATTAAGAAATTGCCACGTGTAGCCAAACAGTACGCTACTGTTGAATAGTCTCATTTACAACTCTTATTTCTACTACTATATTACATTCCCCAGGAATGTCACATCAAAGCACTGTAGCAATGCAGCTACAATTGCTTTGTGAAAGGTGCTACAGTAACTAACGGTCGTTAAGTACTTAACGGTTATTAAGGTTAAGTACTTAACGATCGTTATTCTTTTATTTTTTTTATTATTTTTGTTTTATTTTTAAATTCCACCTGCAATGGGTCCTTCGTCTTAGAGGTTCGTGTTGGATCGATATACTCTGACCAAACTACTTTGTAGCTTGTAAGGGTTTAACAATATTGAGTAAACTCAACACTATTAATATTGAAACACTGTTTTACTTTGTAAAGTATGCGGAATCTACTAACACAAAACTTAAGAAGAACTTTTATATTAATCAAACTTTGAACCTGCTTTGTTACACAGATTCACTAACAATCCCTAACTACTTTATCAACTTTGATCGACTCTAAAACTTATCTAAGACTTGTATCGACTAATACCTCTTAAGGCTCTTTATATAGATAACCTTAGGTCGGTTTACAACATATAATCCTTGAACGACAAGTCATTATTCCTAACTAATTCTAGAATATTCGTTTAATATTACACATTAATCCTTATCTAATATTGCACATCAGTCCTTGTTTCCATCGAAGTACATTAAGCATTCTTCAATAACAGCAGTACTTTGACTTTTTCCTTCAGCAGTACTTTGACTTTATTCTTCATGCAGCAGTACTTTGACATCCAGAAGTACTTTGATATTTCATATCCCAACAATCATCCCCTAACTTGAACTCCACTTGCTTGATTTAAAGATTCTTTGTTATCTTTAATCTTCAAATCTTCAATCATTCAGAGAGATTGTTTCTTTATTCCTTTTTCTTCTATCTGTCATGTGTCAAAGTACTCTTCATCAGCATCTTTATCTTTTATGGTATCTTCTCAGCAACTCAGCAACAATTTGGTACAAAGATCATCAAATCTTAAAATTTTCATACTATTCTCATCACTTCCAGGTGTGTTAACTCCTGTGAGAGGTGAATCATTGAAAATTATGATTTTTAGCAAATCATCAGCTATCAACGGATTTGATTTGTCTTTACCAATAGCCGTTTGCTTTGGACTAGCCAACTCTTAATCACTTGGAGTATGGTGAGTTGATAACCATATAGTTTTTGGTAAACTATCAACCATCAATGGATTTGATTATCACATCAGAGCCGTACCCTCATGATGAGTCAAACTCTTTCTTGTCTGTTAAACATGGTGAGTTGATTACCATTTGTTGTGCAGTATAAATACTAACACCATGTGTTTCTTTTCAAATCCTCTTTTCTTTTAAACATCAAAACATTTTATTCTTATTTTAAAGGACTTATACTGGTTTATATCAGCAAGCAGTACTTTGTTAAAGTGCTGTTTGTTTTTGCAGTTCTTTGAAAAATACTTTATTTTACAAAACAAATCATACCAGTATTATGCAACATTACTCTTCAGACTTGACCCATCTGATAAATAGCTTGATAACATCCAAAACTACTTCAGATTCATCTTCAAGTTCCATTCCATGATCCAGCATTCTGAGCATAATTTCTCTAATCAATGGATATCTCCTCTCAGCCAACATATGAATCATGGTACCATCTTCCATCTCTAGTGTATGAACTCCTGATGACTCAAAGAATCTCCATCTTGTTATTTCCCAATTCCCTTGATCATTCCACAGAGGATCAACACTTGTTTCTTCAGTATCCCAGATGATAATTAAGTCTCCAAGCAAAACTAATCCCACTCCTGAAGCTTCAATCTTTGCATAGTATGTCTCTACTTGCACATATAAGTCATATAAATCTGCCCTTGAAATACAGTGCAATAAATCACATAACATATTGAATGTTGTGAAGCTTTCATCTTCTCTGTGGATCATAAAATAATTCCCTTCTTTTGATTCAACCACAGAAAATGAGATTATCTTGGACTTCTTTCCAGAATCTTCAATCTTCTTGTTCTCAAAATCAACAACTCTGAAATAATTTCTAAGTTCATCAACTGTATCTTCATGAACTAACTTCAGCCTTTTTGACAGTTGATCATCTTCAGCTAATTTCTTTCTTTTCAATCTCCTTTGCTCAGCTTCTTCCTTTCTGATATCTTCTAATATCTTCTTTCTATCAACTTCCATGGGCACAAAGTTTTCTACTTCTTTTCTGATATCTTCTTGTACTTTATCCCACAGAGCTTTCACTTCTGGATACCTTTTCAAATGCAAATTCTTGTATCCCTTCTTTCTCAAGAACTGTATCATCCAGTTTCTTTCCTGAGCTTTTGTCATTGGCTTCTTTGTAAGTGGCCTACTAACTTCTTCCAAATACTCAGCATCATATTCAGCTTGTTGCTTTCTAGCAAGCTCTAAATCTTCTGCAGTCTCTAATTCTGTAATCTGAGCAATAGAAAATTTCTTCTTTTTCTTCTTAGTATCTTTCTGAACCATTATCCCTTTCCCTTTATCTTTTGGATCTAGTTTTTCTGATTCAGAAGTACTTTCATCATCTTTTTGTGCAGGCTCAGAGATATGTATTCCTCCAGTAGGTCTTCTTAAATTCATCATAACTTGAGCAATTGTTTCATCATCACTTCCAGTATGTACTCTTTCTTCCTCTTCAAAAGTAGAAGGACCAGCTTCATCTTCATAATGCTTTGTAGAAGATCCAGCTACAGAAGTTCCAATAGCAGCAATATCTTGTTCAGCAGTACCTTGCACAACAGTATTTTCAACAAAAGTACTTTGAGCATTATTGCCTTCTAAATCAATTTCTTCTGTATCACCACTTTTTACATCCTCATGCTCAACTTCAAGATTAATTTGCTCTGTCTCTCCACTTTTTCTTTCAGCACAGTTTTGAGCAACATTTTCATCTTGATCATTCTTTTCCTATGAATATTGAACCATATCATCAAATCTATCCAAATTATCATCTTGATTCCTCCCCAATTTGATAGATGATGATTTTCTATGCCTCCTCTTGGATTTAGACTTCTTCTTTGTAGATTTTGGCTTCTGAGACCGCTTCTTTTCTTTCACATAAAGCCTAAAAATTTTAACAAGAGGCCAAACAAATTTCTTCAATCTTCTGAACTTCTTTCTTAGCTGTTTGATTTCTGCAGCTTGAGCATTAACAGTTGACTTCATCTTCTCCAATTCTTTAACCAAATAAGAAGTACTCTCAGTACCTTTAATTCCCTCATCTCCTCCAGGTGTTTGAAGCCCACCTGTGGAAGTATAATCATTGGGAGTAGGTACTTGTGAATCCTCTGAAGCAGTACCTTGAGGATCAGTACTTTGTGGAAAAGTACCTTGAGTAGAAACACAGGTATTGTAAAACCCAAAAATTTTGAACATGTAAAATACCCAAAATACCCTTCAATCAAAAACTTGAGAATTACGAATAACAATTATAACCTAAGTCTAGATAAATAAATAAATGATATTAATATGTGTACTGTACCTTATGTTAAGGAAATACATCTTTTTCATAAACTGGACTTAACTAAATAAAAATAAAAGATTTTCTAATCCCAATCTAATAAATAAATCGACACACTCCTTTCTCATATGGTCTTACACGTTTCTTTTTCTTTTCTTTTCTTTTTTTTTTTTTTTTTTTTTTTTTGAGGATAAGAACCATGGATATATGTTGACCATTTAGAAGATTTGCAAGTTATATTGCTTCCATATTGCAACCACACGACATTCCTTCTTTGTCTGACTATTTTGTTACGCCAAAATCACCTCCCACAAATCACGACTAAACATCCCTAATTATTCCCAAAATCTCGGCCCAAATCTCCTCTAATTTTTGTCAATCAAACGACCCATTTATTGTGATAACTATCTCAGTATAGTTTCTTATTAAACGTCATATACACTCTTCCAATCCTCCCATTAGAAAACTTAGAGAAACAAACACACAAGTAGACAACCGATCCATTTTTTTTAATAATCTGAGGCACGACAAGATTGTTGAAGGAAGGGTGTTGATCGTGTTGACGTTTAGTTCGAAGGGTATTATGATGCGTGTGCTTGGTTCATTTGTGATACGTCTCTCGTCCTTGTGTTCCGTTCATAAAACCGATCAAGGTATCCCTATATCCGATTTGATGTTCTTCTTAATTCATCTAGCATGTTCGTCGAATGAATTATATGAAAACATAAGTTGTTTCGTTAATAAAAGTTACATGAAGATGATTTGCATGGTATATGATGAATAACAAAATTAAAGCCACGTGATGAAAGGGTTCATGGGAGGGTTCACTCTAATGTAATGAATAACTAAATCCATGTGTAATTTCATTTAATAAAGAATATACGAAATTGATAAACCATGTCACGTAAATTTTTTTACCACTCGTATATATGATCACAAAAATCGTTTACGTTTCGTATTACAAGCTGTTGGAATAAATCTGCATGTGGCACATGAATGAATAAACACAAACTAGTATATGTACAATCACTTAGACTTGTTTTATCTCATTTATATAAAAATCACACTAAAGATCTAACCATTTCATATGTCATGAAAAATAAACAAACATACAATTCGTATATGTTTTATGACGAGTTAAGTCGACTTTTACGCCATGTTTTGTAGTACATGTGTCGAGTGGAAATGGTGGTTTTGAGGCGTAGGTGTGACTTTCGTTGTGTCGTGATACATATATGTAGCAACCTGGCATCGGGTGTGTGGCTCTTGCGTCATGTCTCATAAGTCCCATATCGAACCTATATAACTAATGAAATACACCCACATGCGTTGAATGATCATCAATAAGATGTAGAAACGATAAGTCGAATGTATTACGTTTTGCATGAGTTTTCGTGAGGGTTTTGTAATGTTTTTCGGATCAATACACATGCATGGTACTATTACGTGATTAAAAGTCTTGAATATGATCTGTGTGCTCCTTTGTTCTCCAAAATTGTTACTAAAACAAATTCAAGTTTCCAAATTGTTTTTAATTCAGTAACATAAGAAATTAAAACTTAAATTTGCTCTTTGAAGCCTAAACTTGGGTATTTGTCACATTTAAACCCTAAACTATGATAATTGTAATATTAAGCCTTTAACTTTAATTCATTATCATTTGTGGCTCTAAAAGTTGGCCAATTATAAATATTAACCCTAAAAGTTGCTATATTTGGCAAGTTACTAAAATGAAAAGTATCAAAAAAATCAGAAAGGAAACTAAAATGAGTAATCTGAATTAAAATGAACTTATTAATAATAAGACGATTATTAATTCGTGTAGATTCGCTGAAGAAGGAGTGACTTCCTATTCCTTCGTTATGATATAGTTTCATTGGCGGTTTAAGGTACAGATATTCTGTCTTTTTAGTAAAGGCATCCTTCTCTCTTTTGTTTAAGGTTTTGATTATGATCCCTTCAGTTAAGTCATTGCTATGTTCCCTTTGTTTGATTCGTTTTGCTGATACTTGATATTGATATGAGCTTCATATTCGTTTGCATGCTATATTTTTTTTCTATAGCATTCTTGATTCTATGCCCATTATGTGTTACTTGTATATGATTTGATTAATTTGTAGCCAGTCATGGGGAGTCCATGGCCTTGCCATTGATGCACCAGTGGTATTGACACTATCTGTGGAGGTGGGTTTTAGTCCACAGCGTTCCCTTTAAGCTAGCTATTCAGGCCTATATTTATTATTGTATATGTTTACTTAGCCTAGAGCTTTGTGCATATATATCTGTTTTGCAGGGGGCGTATGGATGCATCCTAGGTACTTTGTTTAGTATTATTTGGTGAATGTTTTGGTGTGTGTGCAATACACCCCTTTCACATTTGGTACAATGGAGGTCATGACTCCTATGTACATTTAGTATATATATTGTTGGGCATTCCTATTTGTTTTACTTCTCTATGATTCTTATTATCTTGTCATCTCTAATGTGATTAACTTATGCTTGCTTTATTTCTTTTGCTTACACTTATGACTCATTTCATTTCGTTGATTGTCTGATATCCATTATCCGTATTTCCTTTGATCATATTCCATGTTGCCATATTCTTGATTTCTATCTCAGCAGTTTCGCTTGGACCTATGTCGTATTCACCTTCGTTTTTTTTTTTTAGTTTTCGTTTGTTTATATCTGTTCACTGGGCTTTTTAAGATCAGCCGCATTTCATTTCCTGCGGCAGGTTTTTAGAAGGAAGCTGGGTTGGGTGAAGAGTGCTTAGGAGCTCTTAGTGGACTACACTGTTGATAGCTTCCCATTGGATTAGAGATAGACTTAGAAGATTTCCTTCTTGGTTCTTAGCTTGAAATAAATTTGAAAGTTGTAATGCATAGAATTAGTCCTTTATCTTTTCTTTAGAACTGTTTTGTAAACCTTGTATTATTAATGTATTCCTCTTGCTTATGATCTGATTTGACCCCATAATGTTACACTTTAGCCCTTTTCGGGTTGGGGTGTTACAGGTATCCAAGGAGGCTGTCACTGAGGGAGTCCTTTCACCTGAAACATCATGCTGAGGGGAAACAATAGGTGGTGTAGGTGTATGTACTGAAGCAGAATGCTCAGCAGAATCAGGTTGATCATCATTATTAGAATGTGCAGACCCACTATTGTCTTCTTCATCCCTAACAACTTGAGCTACCTCTAACATATAAGCATTAAGAGGTGTATTCCTACCCGAAAAATTAACTCCCTTATTGGACATAAAAGTGAAAACTTTAGGTTGCATCCTAATGGTAGGTACATAATCCTGAGGTTTAGGTATCCCATCTAATGGATTTTCTAAAAGTAATTGAAGAAACCTAGGATACATAAGAAAGGGTTTGCCAACCTTAATATGAGTAAGCATACCTTCAAGGATCATGTAAGAGAAATTGAAAGGCTGATTGGTAATAAGACCAACAAAAGCAGAAGCTGTGGAATGGCTAAACTGATCCCAAGCAGTACTCTTTGGACTCAAACAATGTAGCAAAACATGAATAAGAAATTTCCAATGAGGACTAACCATAGCCTTCTGAAAAGTAAGCTAGTCAAAGAACCTTCATACCCAATGTCCCTGAGTGTATTCCAAACCTCTTGTTTTCCAAACAAAACTGAGCCTCCTTCATCTTCAAATAACAGAGCCTCCCTGATTGAAGCTTCTGTAACACGAATAGCTCTCCCAACAACTGTAGTAGTAATAATATCCTCTCCATCTTCAACCTGTGACGTAGCTGTATCCAAAAAAGCTTGAATCCAAGATCCAATAATCTCTGGGTTGACTAGGATGGAGTAACAGATGTTGGTACCAGTGAGAAAGTCAATAATACCATGAAAATCAAGGTTATCGTGAGTTTTCTCAAGGTTTGCGATCATGTTGTGTTTGGTGTTGGTACGTCGATTAGCCATGGTGATTAGGGTTAGAGTGAGAAAAGTGATGATCGATAGAAAGTAGGTATGAGTTAATAAAGGTGAATAAGGTGAATAAAAGGAAAAGATATGAGGTTTTATATAAGGATAAGATACAAAAAAATCACGGTTAATTAATGATTTTACCGTTATTTTTGGAAGTAAATATCCCCATATCTTTCGAAAGTTTGTTAGCCGCAAATCTGACCGTTGGAACAGTATCTGACACGTCAGCGAACCCTTTAATAGCACCAAGCAGTACTTTCCATAAAATATGGAGCAGTACTTTCCGTTATAAGCTCACACAGTATATTGACCAAAGTACTTTCCCACAAAAATCTTGAATGTTGACCATTTGACCAAAATATCTTTGAAAGTCAACCCTTATTAATGACTATCTCCCCAAATTAAATCCCAAAGCTACCCTGGTAAGTGAACATCAATATACTTCATTAAATGCCCTTTTACCTTTAGTTTGCTTATAAAAGCAACTTTAACATCAACACTTTGCAATCACCATATATTCTTTTAACACAAAAACAAGTAAGCACAATGAGTTACATTCCAATTGTGAACATCTCTTCAGACTCAGAGGGCACCACAGATTCAGAGATAAGTTACTACTCTGATTCTGAGTTTGAAGATCCAGGATGGTTAGACTATTTTCCTCCTCATGTTCAGTGGATGGGACATCAAGAATCTTCATCAACAATGAGTGTTGCCAACTCTACCATAACTGATGCAGGTAGTACTACCAGCAAAAAGCCCAAAAAGAAGAACTCTACCATAACTGATGAGCTTCCACATGCTTTGACTCAAGCCCTGGAATCAGCTATTCAGAACATGAAGTGGCCTGCTCCAAGAAAAGAGAGACCTCCCAAACAGGTTCTTGGCCTGGCTTGCCCAAGAAAGCAGGCTTCTTTTGATGACAAGAGAAAAACTGCTCAAAAGGGAAAACAAAGCTATGAGGGCAAGGGAAAAAGGCCTATGGAGTAGGTGTGTGTGGAGCTGGGTAGTTGAAGTAGTCTTGTGTTTGTTTGTCTTTTCTGTGTTTGTAGCTGTAACTTGATAATGGTGATGTATGAACTCTGAATAGTGGTTGTAAGATCTTTGTTGAATAATAAAATCCTTTCTTTTTAATGATACATGTAGCCTCCCCTCAAATAATGACTAACTAATAACTACTTATGCCTCCCCTCAAAAATAGCTTACATATTAATCATGCCAATACTCACAACCAAAAAAGTAAATCTTGAAACATCAAAGCCCTTTGTGAGTAGATCTGCTACATTATCATCAGTATGAACTTTAACCACATTGATAAGCCTTTGTTCATAGCAATCTCTTATAAAGTGATGTCTAATCTGAATGCTTGGTCTTGGAATGATATACTGGATTCTTGATAATACAGATGGTACTCTCATTATCAATGTTGATAGGAGTATTCTTGAAATTGAATCCATAATCTAAAAGCTGATTCTGTAACCAAAGTACTTGTGCACAACAACTTGCAACAGCTACATACTCTGCTTCAGTGGAAGAAGTTGCTGTAATTGTTTGCTTCTTACATTGCCATGACACTAATCTGCTTCCAAGGTACTGGCATCCTCTAGTTGTGGATCTTCTATCATAGTTATCTCCAGCATAATCACTGTCTGAAAAGGCTTGGAGATGGAAAGGTGAATCCCTAGGATACCATAAGCCTAGCTTAGGTTGTTGCCTAAGATACCTGAAAATCCTCTTGACAGCATTCAAGTAAGATACCTTTGGATTAACTTGATGTCTTGCACATAAGCTCACAGCAAAAGTTATATCAGGTCTTGATGCAGTTAAATACATGAGACATCCAATCATAGACCTGTATAGTGTAACATCAACATCTTTTCCATCTTCATCTTTTCCCAAAGGTTTGTTGGTATCCACTGGTGTAGATGTAGGCCTAACATTTGTGAAAGTGAATCTCTTAAGAATATCTGCAACATACTTATCTTGACAAATATAAATTCCACTGCTTGACTGTTGCACTTGAAGTCCTAAGAAAAATGTTAATTCTCCCATGGAACTCATCTGAAACTCTTTCTGCATAAGATCTTCAAATTCCTTCACCATAGATTGCTTAGTAGCACCAAAAATAATATCATCTACATACACTTGAACTAGCATGATATCCTTCTTATCTCTCTTGATAAACAAAGTCTTGTCAATAGCCCCTCTTCTATAACCATGTAACAGTAGAAAATTGGAAAGTCTTTCATACCATGCTCTTGGAGCTTGATGTAGGCCATACAGAGCCTTTATTACCTTGTAGACTTTGTTTGGGTGTGCAGGGTCTTCAAAACCAGGAGGCTGTTTGACATAAACTTCTTCTGTGATTTTTCCATATAGAAAAGCACTTTTAACATCCATTTGATATACAGGAAATCCCATATAGGATGCAAAAGCCAAAAATAGCCTGATGGCTTCAAGCCTTGCCACAGGAGCAAAAACTTCATCATAGTCTACTCCTTCTTCCTGTCTATATCCTTGAGCCACTAACCTTGCCTTGTTCTTAATAACATTCCCTCTTTCATCTCTTTTTACTCTGAAGACCCATTTAGTTCCAATAAGTTTCTTTCCATCAAGTAAATCACATAATACCCAAACTTCTTGAAGTTTAAACTGTAGGAGTTCTTCTTGCATAGCTTCCACCCAAATTTCCTTGGCTAATGCTTCTTTGATATTCTTGGGCTCTTCCTGAGATAGAAAATAAGCAAATAAACACAACTTCTGATTCTTGTGATTCACCCTGTTTTGCTTGTAGATAAAACTAAGTAAAGAAGTATGTTGTTGAGACATATTCTTAGCCTTAGTTCTTGTGAGCACTCCTGAAGCTGAAGGTCCAATAATATTGGTAACAGGATGAGTTTTATGAATTCTGAGAGTAGGAGTTGGTGAGACTGAAAGATTATCTTTCAAATTAGTTATATCAGGATCTTCATTAGAATTTGAGAAAATGCCTTCTTGATCCAATTCATCATCAGTATCTTCTAAAGTAATTGTGTTTGGATCATCAGTATCTTCTAAGTCAGGCATATTAGAATCATTAACAGCATCAGTATTTATCTAATTTGAAGTGTCCAAAGGTTGAAAAGTACTTTCAAATGGATTAGCAGTACTTTGGGGTAAAGTACTGGCTGTTTCTTTTGCTTTCTTCTTTTCTGCTTCATAAGCTCTCTTTTGTTCATCATCATACGACTTAGCCATTGTTTCTTGAAAAAGCATCCTAGAAAGTTCATCTTGAATGGCTTGATCTTCTGCAGATACTGGTATTTGTGGTGGAACAGTACTTTGAGGATCAACAGTACTGTTAGGTTTAGCAGTACCTTGAGGCTCAAAAGTACTCTTCTTTTCATCATTGGCATTATCTTTTGGCTCATCTTCAGATCTTAAATTAACATCATGAACAATGTACTGTGCTTCTTCTTTAGTGGGAGCAGCTTGATTTTCTTCCCTTACAGGTACATAATTCATTGATGAAGACATTAAATCAAGATCAAACATCCAATCAGGACCTTTTCCTTTAGAATTCTCTTATTCTTCCAGAAAATCAACATGAAGACATTCTTAAACCTTTTTGGTAGCCCTATTGTACACTCTGAATCCTTTGCTATTAGTACAATATCCCAATAAATATCCTTCATCTGACTTCCCATCAAATTTTCCCAAATTATCAGCAGTGTTTAAGATGGTTAGGGGACATCCAAAAGGTTTCATAAACTTGATGCTTGGCTTCTTTCCCATGAGTAACTCATAAGGTGTCTTCATTTGAGGTTTAGTCAATGATACTCTATTCAACACATAACAAGCAGCACTTACAGCTTCAGCTCAGAATGGAACAGGTAATTGAGAGTCTGCAAGCATTGTCCTTGCTGCTTCTATAAGAGTTCTATTCTTTCTTTCTGCAACTCCATTTTGCTGAGGAGTTCTAGCAATACTGAACTCTCTTTTAATTCCTTTCTTGGCACAAAATTCATCCATAAGCTGATTCTTGAACTCAGTCCCATTATCACATCTAATGCCTCTAACCTTGAGTCTTAACTGATTTTCAAGTGCTATTATAAGGTCATGAATAGCATCAAAAGTTTCATCATTAAAGCATAAGAAAAAGACCCAACTAAATCTGCTACAGTCAACTGTTACAACCAAGCAGTACTTCTTCTTGTTCAGACTAACAACTGAAACAGGTCCAAACAGATCCATGTGCAGCAATTCCAAAGGCTCTCTAATGGTCTTCTCATCAATCTTCTTACAAGAAGCCTTGTGCTGTTTACCCTTCTTACAAGCAAGACATGAGTGATCATTCTTGAATGTCTTAGAAGGTAAACCTCTAACTAAATTACCTCTGACCAGCTTATTGATGTTTTTGAAATTGACATGCCCCAATCTTCTGTGCCATTGATGTGCTTCTTCCATAGATGCTCTTGCAATCAAACATGTTGCCCTTTCAGCAGAATTTACATTCTTTAAGTCTATGCTGTACACATCATTATTTCTTGGTGCTCTCAGCAACACCAAGTTTCTATCTTCTAACTTGAAATCAGGAGAAAGTATAAGACATTCTGTGTCAAAGAATAACACAGGGTACTTCTTATCACAAATCTGAGAGACTGACAAAAGATTGAATTTATGTTTCCTGCCTTGATAGTTCCTTTGCCAGTAATTCTTCCTCCATCAGGATCATTCCCAAATGCAACTTTTCCTCCAAAGTAAGCTTTAAAATCTGACAAGATCTCCTTTTCTCCTGTCATACTGCCAGAGCAACCACTATCTACAATAAGTTGATCCTTAAGCTCCTCCTCTGGGTTGCCCTGCATTCACATGAAAAAGGTTAGTTATTTTTAGGAACCCAAGCCATTACTGACTTGTGTTCCCCTTGTGGAGTGACATACTCAAAATTTTTGAGTATGTAATCACCACTGTCTTTGAAAGCATGATCAAGAATTAAGGTTTTTATTTCCAAAACCGTTGGTTTTTCAAGATCAATTTTCCATTTTTCACCCTTAACTTCTGAAAGTACTGGTTTTACCCCAGCAGTACTTTCTTTCTTAACCCATTTAGTTGTAACTTTAGGCATTGGGTTCTGTGTCCTAGCATCTTTTCTTGTGTTGTAAGGCCTTCTAGGGTTGTAATGATTGTACCTCCTAGATCTTACACTTGAGTGTTTGCTAGAAACATTAGGGAACTTTCTATCAGTACTTTGTGAAGGTACTGAGGGTTTAGAGTATGACCTTTTCTGATGAGGGTACCTATAGTCTTTTGAGAAAGTACTATGGTTGACCCTATTTGTATAGTTCCAAACTGGTTTGTTGTCCCTTGACTTATTCTCCCTATGACTTGGTTGTGCAGTTCTGGTCTTTGGATATTTACTTAGGTATTCTGAATGATAATCACAGTCTTTAATCAAATGATGAGGACTATAACAAACATAACAGACCTTTGGACCAATATCCCCAAATCCCCTTCCATAAGTGTTTCTAAAATTAGCAGTATTTTGAAAGAATTTTCTTTGAGGTACTGCTAAGTGATCAGCAGTACTTCGAAAAGAGTTTGAAGGTACTGCTTGTTTTGAAAACTTGGTCTCTTCTACCTTAGGTGCTTCAACAGATTTTAAAGTTTCAGGATTAAATTTACTTTTAAGCTTTTTCCTAAACTCTAGATTATCTACACCATAACAGTCAACATCTTTTCTAGGTGGTTGAAAGCTACCTGGGGGGGGGGGGGGCGAGGAACTGCATTATATCCCTTTTCTTTCTTAAATTCAGGAGGTGTTGGACTAGGGGATTCCTCATCACTAGAAGTATTTTTCATCTAAACTTATGAACTCTTCATCACTAGTGGAGGTATCTATTGTAAGATTTAGTTCCTTGCCCTTAAATGGAATGCCTTCATTACTATCATTATCATATCCTAGGCCTGTTTTGATATTAGATGTTCTTTGCTTTTCAACAAATTGAACATGTGACACACCAGCCTCATTCCATACAACAAGTTTTTCTAACAACTTATCCCTTTCAGCAGTCACTTTCTCTAGTTCAGACACCTTACATCCTAGTTTCCATTCACTTAACTTAACTAGGTACTCCTATTGTTTATATGTTTCAAGCCATGCTACTTCATTGTTTTCATGTGTAATGATTTTGGCTTCCAATGACTCTAAAGTTAATTGATAACCAGTTATCTCAGCCCTAGCCTTTTGAAATTTATCTCTTTCAGCTACATACTCACTAAGTAACTTTTGATACATATCATTACACTTAGAGCATACCTCAGAGTTAGTGGATGAACTTGGTGAAGCAGCTACCATAGCAAGCTGAACAGGTGCTTCTTCAAACTCCATGCTCCAATCAAAGCTTCCTAGATCATCTCTTGACTCCAAAGCAGCATATCCAGGCTCTTCATCAAATGCTGTGCTCCAGTCTTCCAATGCAACCATTGAATAGGTTACAGGTTCATCATCAAACTCATTGGACCAATCAATCTCTGACAGATTCTCTTGAGCAACCAAAGCTTTTGGTTTTGGTTCAGTAATTGGAATCTCTTTTCTTTCAGGCTTGGGTGGTTCAATCATATTGTTTGCTTGATACTTTGCAAATTTGCACTCCCTTGCAAAGTGACCAGTCCTTTGACAGTTGAAACACTCAATCTTGGACTTGTCAAATGTAATTCCTTGTTTAGCTCTGAAATTGATGCCTTTGCCTGTCTTGTTCACATACTTCTTGATCCTTGCAGTGAGCATGACAACTTGCCATCAGATATCAATTTCTTCCAAAGCATCATCATCTATTTGCAATACATCTTCTTGATAGGTGACAGGTAGATATGCTTGTTGAGCAAAGAATGAACATAGAACATCATCTGAGGTGGGGGTAAGTGATTGTGATGAATTGGTGGTGACCATTGTTGTGCATGGAACCTGTGTTTCAGTCACGGTACTTTGAACAGGATAAGCAGTACCTTTGTTAGAAGTACTGCTTCTCTTTTCAGAAGAGACAAAAGCAATGTTCTGTTGTGTGCTTGAACCTGTAGTACCATTCATCTCATGCTCATACACCTTCAGATTGTTGTAAAGATCATCAAAGTCCATAGTATCCATCCCTGATTGTCCTCTGATCATTGTAGCAACTACATGCCATGCTGTTGGCAAACTTCTCAGAAACTTTAAATTAGCATCTTCAACTGATGCCTCAGCATCATATAGTTCTAGCATACTCAGAAGATGTTGAAATCTTTCATAAGCAGAATCAAGACCTTCTCTTTCACCAACAGTGAAAGTTTCAAATTGTTGCTTCAGCAAATTCCTATGCATCTTCTTGGAAGCATCATTACCTCTAAACTTCTTCTTTATTGCAGCCCATAGTTGTTTGGCATCTTTGGCATCATGAAACTTTAATAGGTGACCATCAGGAATAGCAGAAAGCAGTATGTTGAGTGCTTTGTCTTGATTTCTTTTGGTAGCAGCAGGTACAGTAGGTTTTGGTGGTGTTGGTTGTCCAGGTACCTCTACTGGTTCATCAATTTGCATGTTACCATTGACAATCACATCCCACAAAGCATGGTCTGTGATGGCAATGTACTGCCTCATCTTCATGGCCCATAGATTGTATTCTCCCTTCTTAACAATAGGAATTCTGACAGCAGTGATTGAGGGAGCAGGTGCAGCTTCATTCGACATCTTGAAGGGTTTGTAGTGAGATCGGTTTAAAGGTTTAAAGGTTTGTCTTCTTAATCAGAGTTTCCAACACAAGCTCTGATACCACTTGTTGGATCGATATACTTTGACCAAACTACTTTGTAGCTTGTAAGGGTTTAACAATATTGAGTAAACTCAACACTATTAATATTGAAACACTGTTTTACTTTGTAAAGTATGCGGAATCTACTAACACAAAACTTAAGAAGAACTTTTATATTAATCAAACTTTGAACCTGCTTTGTTACACAGATTCACTAACAATCCCTAACTACTTTATCAACTTTGATCGACTCTAAAACTTATCTAAGACTTGTATCGACTAATACCTCTTAAGGCTCTTTATATAGATAACCTTAAGTCGGTTTACAACATATAATCCTTGAACGACAAGTCATTATTCCTAACTAATTCTAGAATATTCGTTTAATATTACACATTAATCATTATCTAATATTGCACATCAGTCCTTGTTTCTATCGAAGTACATTAAGCATTCTTCAATGACAGCAGTACTTTGACTTTTTCCTTCAGCAGTACTTTGACTTTATTCTTCATGCAGCAGTACTTTGACATCCAGAAGTACTTTGATATTTCATATCCCAACAGTTCGTTCCAAATTTAGTCCTTATAACTAACGATCATTAAGTGCACTAACTACTTTGGCAAAACACCCCGCGGCAACGCGCGGGTGATCCACCTAGTTTATCTATTTATAAAAACATAACTCTCATCTTTCTCTCAACACATCTTCCATAACCAAAATTTTTTCTCTCTCTAATCTCACCTCTTTCCCCCATTTTTTATCATAAAATTTCCAATCTACCATTTTATACAAAGCTACATCACTCAGCCATTTTAAACTCGGTAAACACCTCACATTTTCATATTTCACGTTTTTATACTAACTATGTTTTGCTTTGTTTCTTTTACCGGTAAAGTGGAAGACTTTTCGATTTGTATGGTTTGTGTTTTTCCCCTGTTTTTGTGGTACTTTTCAGGATGACAGAGGTTAGGAACGCTCGACGCAACGGATCTTGGTGTTGCTTACAATGATGGTGTAGGTTGGTGAAGCGAAATAAAGTGGAAGATCGTGATGGAGTAAGTACCCATATCTCTCACATTTATAACTTCATAACTTGCATTGGTTGTATTTATGTAGGTGGTGGAACAAAATTGAAAGGAAGATGTTAGTGTGAGGAACTAAGAGAAATTTCTTAATGCTAGCTTTTGGAAGATTGACAAATCTTATGTACGTGTAAATTAAACTGGGATGACTTTTGTTCTAAAGTTGTGTTATATACTTTTGTAAAGTTGGTGGTAATTAGTCAAGTGTAATGAATTGAAAACTGGGATGACTTTTGTTCTAAAGTTGTGTTATATATTAATGTGTTTTTCTGTTGTGAGTCCAGTATTTAAACATTAAGTTGTAAAGTAAGCATATTTAATCTAAATGTTAGTCCATGAATATTATACACTAATAAGACGTTGAAAATGAATACAAAAAGTAAGAAAAAATTTGTGCATCTTTGTTATTCATGATGTGATATGACAATGTTAGGTAGTTCCGTGTGATGTATGTAAAGAATGTGAGTTAAAATTTATTAATTTGTGTGAGTGATACATTGCAAAAAATCAAAGATGCAAGAAAAGAAACAAACATATAGCAAACAATTTTACTTTTACATCAAGATATAGTGTCCAGTAATGATTAGAGCAAGAGGTGTGGCTCGTCGTTGGAGCTCGCCACTCCAACGTGGCCCTCGTTGCGACACCATCAACGCCTCACCATGCCTTGCCGTTGAAGACCTCCTCGTCTGCGTGATGAGGGTGGTTTGCCTGCAAATGGTACTTTTTTTCTTTTTTTCTATATTTGTGTGATTTTATGTTTGTGTGTTTTTTCTGTAAAGTGTGTGTGTGTGTTTTGGAGAAGAAGACACTTTTTTTTTTTTTTTTTTTTTTTTTTTTTTTTTTTTTGTGGACTGGAATTTGTCTTTAAAGAGATAACGTGTTTTTTTTTTTTTTTTTTTTTTTTTTTTTTTTTTTTATATATATATATATAAAATGTTATTTATACTATTTTATAAAAAAGAGATAATGTCTTCTCTTTTTTTTTTTTCTTTTTTTTTTTTTTTTTTTAATTTCGTTACAAATTGATGTATTTTATTTCGTATCTTTTTTTTATTACGTTATTTTTAGTTGTATGTAATATTTATTGTATTTTATTTTATTTTAAGTATTAATGAAATGAATTTAGTTTATTTAGTGAAATGAATAAAAAAAAGTTGTAAGTAGTGGGTCCCAAATGAGTAAGTTGAGGTTAGTTATTAGTGAGGAGGGGTTAGTTGTGAAGAGGTGTTAGGGTGATGTGGCACCCATGGCCCCCAAATGAGGAGGTAATAGCTCATTACCACACCTCTTGCTCTTATAGATGATGGTTTTAAGAGCATCCGCATTAATAACTCACGTTATAACTTAACTCAGCGTCACGTCAGCGACACATCAGCTTTAACACTTTAACTTTAAACTCACAAAAAAACACCCTAAACTAAAACTAATACTTCATTTATTAAAAACAATAACATTCATTTTTAAAATATATTACAATACGCACTAAAAAAAAATACCTTACGAAAAAAAAGACATTACGCAATAAAAAAAATTACGAAAAAAAAAACTGCTTTTATAACCACAAGGACTAAATTGTAAACACCAAAATACCACAGGGACCAAACTGCAAATTCACTTTATGTTATCATCTTCTTCACACAAACACACACACTGCACACACACGAACAGTAAAACACACACAAAAACACACACAAGAACACACACACTGCAATTTATGTATCATCTTCAATCATGGGGGGGGGGGGGGGGGGGGCGAAATGTTTTTTTTTTACTTTCGATGCCTTAACGTGGCGTTTGTAGGCTAACGCACGGCGTTAACGCCGGTTTATCGCGAGATCGTGCATCAACTAACGCACCTTAACGTGCGTTAAAGGGGCCTTAACGCACCCTTCCACGTTACTGTTGCGGATGCTCTAATAGTAGGGCTACAGGTATGAAAAGAGAGTTGGTGTAGAGTAATAAAAGAAAGTTGGTTAAACTGTAAAGAGGAGTGACATGTAAGAGAGTTGGTGATACTTCATGCTTGTTAGGTTTGGTTGTATAAACTTTGAAAAAAAATAATGATGACGGGGAAATATTAATTTTGGAGAAAAGAGGAAACAATGGTACATACTTTTAACTATGAGGGGTTATATGTGATTAATGTTTAGGATTTTCATGACCTTAGATTGTTTCGAAATTTAATTTTGTCAAAAAAATATTTTGGTTGATATAGATGGCCGAAAGACATGTTACAAATAATTTGAAACACTGGAATGCTTACTAACTTTCATTTCGAACGATAAACAAATTAAGTACGGTGTAATTTATATGTGCTATTTATAGTACCAAACTAACAATACATGGTGCAATTATATTTATTAAGTAAGTAGGATATTGCAATTAAATGTTTAAACCAACTCAATGCTATTTGTATAAATGTTGTATTGTTATATGCTAAAACTTTTATATCTATGTTCTTTCAAATTATTATATATAAGTGTAAGCATTTTTTTCTTGCTAAATAAATGAATTTCTTTTTATGCCTTGTAACATCTATATGTAAAAAAGTTACTTCATTAGCCGAGTGAGTTCTTAAAGAATGACTTATAATAACCTCAAGAACCTCAAATTTAAACTCCGATGGGCCGTGCTTAGCACGGCCAAAAAGAATTACCTAGCATATATATATATATATATATATATATATATATATATATATATATATATATATATATATATATATATATATATATATATATATATATATATATATATATGTATTGTATTCTATGCAGCACCAATAATAGATACAGTACTTTACAGTACTATTAAAATGAATCTTAGCCATTAGATGAGTTTGATTAAATGCTTAGATTAAAAATGCCAAAATTGCAATTACATAAAAAATGAGGGTTTCTTTTTCAATTAAATAAAAGGCTAAAAGAGTATTATGGGGAGTTATTATTTTAAAAACCGTCATTTACAAAAATTAAAATCTCCTTTCTTTTTCATCTCTCCCACTTTCACACCCTCTCTCCCCAACCTATGAAACCTAACCCTAATCCTTTATAACACAGCCGCCGCCACCACTTTCATAGCCCTCCTTTATCCAAAAACCGATTTAAGGTTTTATAGTGCTGCTCGTAGTAACCGCCAACCCAAAATAAATAAGAAGAACCGTTGGTGATGGTGCGCTCGTGGTGGCCGTCGAAGATGGCAGACCGTTTGTATACAAGGAAAAACCGTTGCGTAATTCGACCTGACTAATTTAAGGTTTGTATTGAAAATGATACAAGGCAGTTTGGTTATACTTCATTTATGATTAGATCAACTATAATTGCTAAAAGTTTGACTGTATTTTTTAATTTAAGCGCATCATATCAAATGTAACTATGTAACATATAAAATAGAAAACAAAGACTGTTGCATATGATTGATTGATGGTAGCGTATATTATATTAAGTTTTGATGTTAATAGTGTATAAATGACAAAAAGATAGAAAATATGTTATAATTTCGTAGTTATTCAGTTGATGTACATCAGACATATACAACGTTTCTTGTTCCAAGTGGAAGTCTTTCTGGTTTCTTGATGTTATTATTTTTTGGGGTAAAGCTAAAGATACGTAACATATTTCTTCAAATAAACACAAGTACGCAACGTACTTAGTAAAGTGTCAAACGTACGCAACATATTTTCAAAAAATCGTCGATCTACGCAATATGACCTGCTGGCAGCAGGTTACCAGGTCACACAACTTTAAAAGTTACACCTTTGGTCCCTAAACTGTCTCATATCTCGCGTACATGATCCTATTTTAGTCCTATTTACCAGCGTTACACCGTTAGTCCCCAAACATTACACCGTTAGTACTATTTACCAGCGTTACACCGTTAGTCCCCAAAAAAATCAAGATTTAAAAAACATATATATAAAAAAAATTCCAGATTATTAAAAAAAAAAAGAAAAAAAAATCAAGATTTAAAAAACATATATATATATAAAAAAATCCAGATTATTAAAAATAAATAAACTTTAAAATTGAATTTTTTTTAAAGTTAAAAAAAAAAAAAAAAAAAAAAAAAAAAAAAAAAAACTTTAAAAATTCCAGGTTTTTTAAAGTTTTTTTAAAAAAAACTTTAAAAAGAATTCAATTTTAATTTTTTTTTAATAATCTGGATTTTTTTTATATATATGTTTTTTAAATCTTGATTTTTTTTTTTAGACTAACGGTGTAACGTTTGGGGACTAACGGTGTAACATTTGGGGACTAACGGTGTAACGCTGGTAAATAGGACTAAATAGGACTAACGGTGTAACGTTTGGGGACTAACGGTGTAACGCTGGTAAATAGGACTAAAATAGGATCATGTACGCGAGATATGAGACAGTTTAGGGACCAAAGGTGTAACTTTTAAAGTTGTGTGACCTGGTAACCTGCTGCCAGCAGGTCATATTGCGTAGATCGACGATTTTTTGAAAATATGTTGCGTACGTTTGACACTTTACTAAGTACGTTGCGTACTTGTGTTTATTTGAAGAAATATGTTGCGTATCTTTAGCTTTACCCCTTATTTTTTTGTGTGTCAATTGTGGTTTCATGGCCATTGTTGTCCAAGTTGATGTCTTTTTTTTTTTTTTTTTTTTTTTTTACTAGAAGTCATTTTTTGTTGGCGAATTTGTTTGTAAAGATGTATGAAACTATGAATTGTAAAATACTAAAGTGCATATTGTTGGTTAGTCAGCACTTGAAGTTCATTGGGACTTGTATAATTGTATTACGATAATGTTTTCTTGATAATGAACTGCTGATTAAACTTAAAGAGAAGCGTGCACATATGTTCGCGAAAGAGTGCACACATGTTATTAGAATAGTGCACACATGTTTTTGGTTGACGTGTACATATATACTTAACAAGATATATTTGTATTTAAATTGTATTTCATTTGATATCAATTTTTGTGTTTGCTATAAATTTAGAGGTTACATGTATATGTCTATTTTTATGTTTTTTTGTTATAAATTTTGAAGATTAAAAAATAAACATTAGAAACATATGTGCAATTACTATTTTAAGCAAAATAAGATTGATGTATAAACAATTTTACACAAGAAACATATATAAATTTACAATATATAAAAAGAAACACGTATGCACTTCATTTTCTAGAAAATAGTATACCGAAAAAAAAATTAAAAAAATTCTGAAAATTAAGGGAACCTAAAAAGGTTTTTAATTAATTTTTTTTTTAAAAAGAAACTAAAAATATGTTTGACTATTATGCATTTTTCAATAAAATAAAAATGTTTATTAATACTAAATTCCTATTGGTCTAAATGGTACTGTAAAGTACTGTATCTAATATGGGTACTGCATTTAACGCGAAATATATATATATGAGATACTCACACCACATTAATTGATGCACACACCATAATTATGCATATACTATGTTGTAACATATGCATTAGTGATGTGATATTGTGGTTTGTAACATCATTTTTTATGGTGTGAGTATCAATTCTCATATATATACTTCTCTGAAAGCTAATAAGTGCTTTGAAAATAGTTAATTTTATGAGTTTTAACCAGCTTTACTTAATTGATATTTTGGTCATCGTGTTATAAAAAATAATACATCTAAAGTTTCTTTCTAAGCAAAATATATATTTTTTTCCCTACAAAAACAATAGTTTACACTCTCATAAGCATCAAGCCATATATTACCTGTGCTTAGAAGTTGTGTCGATTACACAAAATTCTGGATGTATATATAATAGCTAGAAATTATGTGATTTATACAACACAATTTACGAGTTTTAATTACTTATCATCTCTACAAACGTTATCATATACTAGACGAGTACCCGTGCATAGCAACCGAAATTTAAAGCGATCAATAACTATAGTTGCGAAATTGTTGTAAATTGTTTATTTATTGTAACTTTTATAATCAGGGACGGAGCCAGAAAGAAATATGACCGGCTGCACAAATTTTTTTGAACCGTAATATAATAGAGTTAAAAAGTGAATTAAAACGAAGATTTCATTAAAACGATAAATAAATAAACATATTACGTTCTAATTAGTGATTCTACGATCTCCTTTAGCAAAATAACACTTATGTGCACCCTCATTTTTAATATTAATAAGTTCTTCTTTTTCTATAGCACATAAGTTAAAGCGCTGTTAAAAAATCATCACCCATCCGATTTCGTAAATCAGTTTTAATGAGCTTCACTTAAAAAAAACATCTTTCAACCGTAGTGATAGCAATAAGCAAGACTAAAGCCAACTTCAATTAAGCACTACTTTTCATATATATTGTAACTACGACAACAATAAAAATGCCCATAACAACACAATTGGGGTACTATTCATATTCTAATATATTGTTGACTATCACTTAAACTTATTATCCCTATTTGTCTTAATAGAAATTACATAGTTATTGACTTATTGTTATTGCCGTAAGCCTTTATTGATGATGATAGACTATACGGAACCAACAAATTAGTCGAGATTTCATACAACCAATCAAAACATGAAAACTTTAAAAGACATAATAAACAAATGAAATGTATATGTTATGACTTACGAACCCGTTTCATCTTTGTGTGGTGATTCAATTTTGGATTTTGTAAATTGCTAGGATGATGAATAAACTTGTTCCATTAATAAACCTATTTCATCTTTGGGATTTTGTGATTTAATTTATTAAACTTGTTTCATCTTTGGGCATTTACAAAATTTTATATTTAAAGTATAGGAACTAAATAATACTAGAGACACATTTAATGCACCGGATGCATTTAAGATACATTTAGGAAAAATCGATAATTTTTTCAAAAATAAACACTATATCAAAAAAATCCATGGGGTGCATGTGAACCCGCGGGCACCCCCTTGGCTCCGTCCCTGTTTATAATAATTGTAATTCTAATAGTTTTTAGATTAAAAAAAAAAAAATACTGTGAAAAGACAGACGTCTAAAGACATAATATATAATATATGATTCAAATTTGAATAATATATCAACTCAATATTAAAATTTTAGAAATTTATTAAAATACGGTTAAAAACATTTAGTAAAACTTAAAATGAAAATTAAAAACCATTTTGAAATACCTGAAAATGTACGTTATTCATTAGGTAAAACATTTTAATACATGATATTTGAGATGTAGACTCCTTGTTCACGTAAAATTATGGAGCGATTGTTTACAAAAAGAACGCTATGAAGAACATACTATAATTACCGTAATCTCATCTTGGCTAAGTGGTTTTTCAACAACGTTATCAACATCAATTAGAGCATTAATAGTGCAACAATGTACAATAAAAATCATGAAAGATTGTGTTAATGAAATTTTATAATGAAATAATTTGCAATAAAAATGAAATATATTAGATGTTATTAAACAAAAACTATTAACATATTAGCATTTTAAGCCCAAAATGGAATATATTGGGGCTGTTTTCTCCACAAAAAAAATCAAATTGCAACCGAAGTCGGTTGGAAAATTATTTATGTGCATTAAACAAATGGTTAATCTCTTGAAAATATATCAAACTTTTGACACCTTTTGTAGTTAAGAGAGCGAACAAAAATCTGTGCATTTAAATGCCTAAATTTTTGAATTGCATCTGTTTTGAGTATTTTGCACATGTGAAATGGCCATTCTATCATTCATTGTCAATAGAATAGTTACAAAAGAAGGTAAAATTATCATTTTACCGGTACAAAATACCCAAATAGATGCAATTCAAAAAGTTAGACATTCAAGTACACAAAATTATGTTCAATTATTAGAACTGAAAAAAGTGTCAGAGAAATTTTTAAGTGAGCCTTTAAACGAAAATCACTTGGAAATATCATATCAAGTTAATTATTGGAAACCTAAGGGCCGTTTGGTTTTTTGAAGGTTTAGGATTCAGATTCGGTTTAAGATTTTGATTTGGAGGGAGAAAAAAATATAAAATATGTAATTAAAAAAATTATTTTAAAAGTTATTTAATAAAATATTATAAAGATTAAATGATAGTTATAATTAATTTTTTTGAATATGTTGTGAGAGAGTATTAATGTGAGACCTATCTTGTGGGTGTGTATTTGCCAAAAGACTACCTTGTTGCTTGATATCATATTTTGCAACCACGGCCCACACTCATTCATTTATTTTTTATACCAGGCAATTGTTTAAAGTTTTGAAAGAATTCCTCGAATCCAAAAGTATCCGACCAAACGGGCCCTTAATTAAAGAGTATAATAGGAACACTACGTTATACACGAGAAAATTACTGACATACCCCTGCACGGAGGGGTATGTCACAAAATACCCCAAATCTCAGCCGTTTTTAAAAATACCCCATGATTCCCCTTAAATCTGTACGCGACACTAGGGGAGGACACATGTCAAGATTCTAGCTCGGGCAAAAAAAAAAAACATTTAAAGCATGTCGCGTATGGATGCACAAAACCATACGCGACACACACAAAACCCATTGCCACTTTTCTTTTGGTCAAAATATGCGGCTATGCAATAATGTGGCTTAATTAATGTGGTCAGGCGCATGAAGAAGAGCAAGCAAAGAGGAGTAGGGTAGTAGTGTGAACAAGAAAAGTATTTTGTGATATCCGTACATCCACTGTTGAAGTGTATTATTATATGGTGTGTCAAGTCAAGTTTCTCATATTTTTCTTCAACTTTGGATTTATTAGCTTTGTTCTTTTGATAAAAAAAAGTTGTAAATCAAACAAAACCCACAAAACCATACGCGACATAAATAATGTTATTATTCAATTAAACAACAACATTAACACATTATTTAAAAAACAACAACATCTACGACATATGAAGATTATTCAAATCATTTAAAAGATCATGGAGCCGGGCACTTGGCTGTTACAAAAAAAATTACAAAATTATATTAAAAATTTACAACTTTTATTTTTTTTACAAAAAAATTTCAACTTTTATTATTTTTAACAAAATATTTTTTTTTAAACTTTTATAACATTTATTACAAAAAAAAAAAAAAAAAAATTACAACTTTTTTTTTTTAATTACAAAATTATATTAAAAATTTACAAAAAAAAAAAAAAAAAAAAAAAAGTTGTAATTTTTTTTTAATATAAAAGTTGTAAATTTTTAATATAATTTTGTAATTAAAAAAAAAAAGTTGTAATTTTTTTTTAATAAATGTTATAAAATTATTACAAAAAAAAAAAAAAAAAAAAAAAAAATTACAACTTTTTTTTTTAAATTACAAAATTATATTAAAAATTTACAACTTTTATATTAAAAAAAATTACAACTTTTTTTTTTTTTTTTTAATTTTGTAATTTTTTTAATATAATTTTGTAATTAAAAAAAAAAGTTGTAATTTTTTTTTTTTTTTTTTTTTTTTTTTTTTTTTTTTTTTTTTTGTAATAAATGTTATAAAAGTTTAAAAAAAAAAGTATTTTGTTAAAAATAATAAAAGTTGAAATTTTTTTGTAAAAAAAATAAAAGTTGTAAATTTTTAATATAATTTTGTAATTTTTTTTGTAACAGCCAAGTGCCCGGCTCCATGATCTTTTAAATGATTTGAATAATTTTCATATGTCGTAGATGTTGTTGTTTTTTAAATAATGTGTTAACGTTGTTGTTTAATTGAATAATAACATTATTTATGTCGCGTATGGTTTTGTGGGTTTTGTTTGATTTACAACTTTTTTTTATCAAAAGAACAAAGCTAATAAATCTAAAGTTGAAGAAAAATATGAGAAACTTGACTTGACACACCATATAATAATACACTTCAACAGTGGATGTAGGGATATCACAAAATACTTTTCTTGTTCACACTACTACCCTATTCCTCTTTGCTTGCTCTTCTTCATGCACCTGACCACATTAATTAAGCCACATTATTGCATAGCCGCGTATTTTGACCAAAAGAAAAGTGGCAGTGGGTTTTGTGTGTGTCGCGTATGGTTTTGTGTGTGTCGCGTACATCCATACGCGTAATGCTTTAAATGTTTTTTTTTTTTTTTTTGCCCGAGCTAGAATCTTGACATGTGTCCTCCCCTAGTGTCACGTACAGATTTAAGGGGAATCATGGGGTATTTTTGAAAACGGCTGAGATTTGAGGTATTTTGTGACATACCCCTCCATGCAGGGGTATGTCAGTAATTTTCTCCGTTATACACATTTGAAGTTTTAAGTTTTCTAGATAACATGATGACGTGATTTAGAAACATTTATGTGGTACCAAATTACGTCTACTAGGGTTGACTCAAATCCCTTTCATAGACTTTCTATCTTTCTCTTACTTCTATTTGACTATTTCTACGTTAATGTTGAAAGTTCCTCATTTGCATTATGTTAAATTACATTATGAGCTAGTTCTAGAAACATATTGAACTTTGAATAAACAATGGTGTTTTCATGTCGATGTTTTTCCTTCACATATGGGGAAGAGATCGAATATGAAACAAAAATTCAAACAAAATCAACCTCAGTTGAAACATTTCATACGGCTTGTTCAGATTTAAATGTTAGTGTAACTGATTCTAGTAGTACGTCAAATTTCCCAAAGTTGGCTGAGAAACCAAGCAATCTAAGGGTTTTCACATTTGATGAGCTAAAGACCGCGACTAGAAACTTTTGCAAGTCATCGAAGATTGGGGAGGGTGGATTTGGTAGTGTCTATAGGGGCGTCGTTAAGAATTTGGAATGTCCTTTTGATGAGATTCAAGTGGCCGTGAAGCTCGCCAACGGTGGATTGCAGGCTAGTTTTATCATGTTTTAATTTTTAAATATTATATATATCACTTGTTATAAGCAGTGGGAAGGTGATTATAACTAGGATGTGCACTCATATCATGAAACTGTGATATCAATTCAGATTTGCCATTGTTTATGGGGATATAATAGTTGCCTTATGGCTATTGATTATCACATGGCTGATTTTTTTTAATTTGTCTTTAAATTTTATTCTATTTTGGGAATGGTACGTGTATATGTATGGTGGCCAGAAAATTGCAACTTTGGAAGCATGGTAAAATTATTAATGGTTTTGCAATTTGTGTTGTGGGAAAAAGGGTTTAGTTTATATAATTTTGAACTTTCATATGTTAAATCTCAAAGTTTAATAAAGGAACGATTTAATAGTACTACTATTAAGTTGTTCACTCATATATAGATATCATAAACATGCATGGGTAATCTTATGCATGGCAATTTTGACAGGGACATAAGCAATGGGTGGCTGAAGTCAATGTTCTTGGGCAAGTTGAACATCCAAACCTTGTGAAGCTAGTTGGTTATTGTGCTGAAGACAGTAGTGGAGATAGAATCCATCGACTTTTGGTTTATGAATATTTGCCAAATGGAAGCTTAGCGGATTGGTTATCATCTGAGTCTGTTGCACCTCTCTCATGGCCCATGAGACTAAAGGTGGCTCGAGATACCGCTCGTGCTTTGGCATACTTACACCAACAGACGCCTTGCCCGGTACAGTCCTTTGACCATACCAACATGATACTTTCTTCTCTTTATTTCTTGGTTTTCCGCATATCAAGTTGTGCCTTGTTTATGTTCGTAGATCATCTTTAGAGATTTGAAACCGTCCAACATTCTTCTAGACGGCCAATGGAATGTTAAGCTTTCAGATTTCGGTTTCGCTAGGTTAGGTCCTTTAGATGGACATACTCATGTCACAACAGAGGTAATGCATATTCAGAAGGATATATGCTCTTTTAACTTTGGAACGTACATAACTAGAGAATCGCTAACTAGTTTTGTGATGGATGATTCAAAAAATATTTTTCTCTTGACGTAACTCTTTCATGACACAGGTAGGAGGAACATACGACTATGTAGATCCGGAGTATATGTGGACCGGGCATTTAAGAACAGATTGTGATGTATGGAGCTACGGGGTCTTTTTATACGTATTGATCACGGGTAAATCCCCAATAAATCTTGATCTCCCTACAAAAGAGAAATATCTTGTGGAATGGGTAAAACCATACTTACGGGGTGGGGACTTTAGCCCTATTGTTGACCCAAGGATTACGGGTTCCTTTCCTTTGCAATCAGTAAAAGGACTAGCGATTATAGCCGAGAATTGCTTGAAAAACAGAAATCTTCGTCCGAAAATGAGTCTTGTTTTGAGAAACCTTAATGAACTTATAACGGAATCATTACTAGAAAATATTTCACCATTGGTGCCCCCGATTGGTGATCTCAATGGAGTTAGTGATCGATGGAAAGTTTCCCATGAGCAACAAAGTTCGTCGATATTGAAAATCAAACGCAAGAGAAGATTTGTATGTCTGCCTCATTTATTCTTTTCTAAAAATTTATTTTGAACACTTGCATTCATGTTGGGTTTAGAGATGCTCTGGATGATACAACTACTCATGGTGCATAATGGAAAATACTCTAAGTGTCATACTACTGCTAGTGTATTCTATACTACTACTAGTGTTGAAGATTCTACTGCTGAAAGAATACTACTGCTGGAGTAAAAGATACTGCTGCTAGAGTAATTGGATACTACTGCTTATGTGATAACTTGTATAGTCGGTTAGATAAATATAGAATAGATTCAAAAAGATTTATCTTGTATAGAAAGTTATTGTAAACCGACTAGGACTCCTTAGTCTATAAAAGAAAATCCTAGGGTTAGAGTTTAGTACATATCATTCATAGAGTTATCACTTCAAGGTTGTAAACCCTAATACTGTTGAGTATTCGTATATTAAATATATTGAAGTGTTTTGTGAGAATTCTATTCTTTTATTAATTGTTCTTCTTAAGATTAAACATAATATTCCGTGTTGTGTTTAATAGTATTTACAAGTCAAGACAGTTTCTATACATTGGTTGTTTTAGATTTATCTAAGATAACTAACTAGATCAATAGCTCAACTGGGATCAACGAGTGGTATCAGAGCTTGTGATCTAGAAACTGTGATCAAGAAGGACTTTTGTTAACTCAGATATGTTCAAACAACTACTGTTGCAATGGAATCCGAATCAACACACATGGTTATTGCGTCAAAGGTGCCTATGCTTAAGCCTGGAGAGTATGAGATCTGGAGAATGAGGATGATGCAATACATCAGAATGATTGACTACTCTATGTGGGATGTCATTCTGAATGGTGATACTTTACCAGCAAAAGGTGCTGATGGAAAAGAAGTACCCATTAAAACTGCTAATGACAGGGCTCAAAGAAGGTTGGAGATCAAGGCTCATAATATTCTCATGATGGGAATACCTAATGAGTATCAGCTGGACTTTAGCCATATTGAAGATGCTAAGAATCTAATGGAGGCTATAAAGACAAGATTTGGAGGCAATGATGCTACTAAAAAGTCAAGGAAGAATCTTCTAAAGCATCAATTTGAGAACTTTACTGCATTAAGTTCTGAAACCTTGATGGCACTTATGACAGACTTCAAAAGCTTGTAAGTCAACTAGGACTTGTGCAGGTTACTATTCCTCAAGAGGATATATATCTCAAGTTTCTCAGAAGTTTGGCACCTGAATGGAGTATGCACACTATGGTTTGGAGAAACAAAGCTGATTTTGAAAAGATTAGTTTAGATGATTTATACAACAACTTGAAAGTTTATGAATTTTAAGTGAAAGGGTCATCTAGTTCATCCTCTGGTGCACAATGTAACAATTCACATTTTTCAGGATAATCACCATTCCCGGAAAATTTCACTATTTACTTTTACTATTCATTTTTCCCGAAAATTTTCCCGAAAGTTGATTTTTATTTGATATTCTCAAGTGATAAATCATTTCCATGGCAAATTAAAAGTTTGACATTCATAAGCTCATTTTCGTGAAAGTTATTAAGGAATTACACGTTTTAGGGTAAAACGTCAATCAGAAATTCTATGCACAACGAAATTCCACCCCGTCAGGTGACCCCGCATCAGAAAAATGTTTGACACACTCATGATTTATTTGAGAATTAATCGTGACTAAGAAAAACATGACCAAAAACTTCCCAGCAGGTCACCCAAGCCTGTACTACTCTCGCATGAGCACGCTTAACCATTTGGGCGATTAACCGTTAGACCACAAAACGCGTTTCTAAGACAATTTGAGTTTTTCAACTTATTAGAAAAAGTCAACATATTTTTCCCTCCTCCATTGACCAAAAATCATCCCTTGATGTTATAAGTCATTTCTTGATTTTTAGGCTTACGGTTTGATGTCTAAAAGACATTTAATACCAACCGACACTAGACTGAGCCCAGTCTAGACATTATAAGTCATTTTAAATCATTTTTATAACATTAGAAAAGTAACATTTTACTTTTCTCAATTTTACGCAATATTCAGCGTTTTACGCGAATTACGCGTTTTAGACCCGTGTTTCCAGTTTTTAGCAGGGTTTTACACCCAAATGGAACCTACCACTCATTTTATATTTTATTATGGAACTTATTGACATGTTTATCAATACTTTCAAATTCCATAATTTTACGACACCCGGTTTTACGTTTTGAGGCGTAACAACTTACGGTTTGCAGTTTTCGGAGTCAAAACACACTAGATATCTTGGATAATATCATCCAAAGTCCAACCCTTGTCCTCCAAGGTCTTGAAACCGCCACTAGGGGGGGGGGGGGCATTCACACTATGTGGCATGATCTCATGCTAAGTACTCTTAGATTGCATCCATGTGTTAAACTTGGTGATCAAGTGTTGACAAGTCAACACTTCTAACCTCCTCAAGGCCATATAAAGCCTCCTTGCCTCTCCTTGAACGTCCACAACACACACACAAACACCATTCCATTTTCTAATTCACTCCAAGTATTATCCAAAAGAATCAAGAGCTTAAACAAGGTAGAAACCCTAGATAGGTTATCATTCATCAAACACTTCCATAACCTTATATACTTGGTGATTTCTCTTGAGTTTAAATCCACTCAAGTCACCTAAACCTTCATCATCCATCTTTCAAGAATACCAAGGGTAGAAAGATTGCATGAAGTGAAAAAGGGTTGAAACAAGTCTATCAATGTCCTATCCTTACATGTTAACTTCCTTTCATCTTTGAAAGCCAAAAGTTGTGAGCCAAACCCTAACTTGATTCTTGTTAAATAATCATGTTCATGTTATTTACATATTATTTGTGCTATATTATGTCTTGTAGTTATGTCCATGATGTATAAAAATGACCAAAACAAGTTATTGTTATTGATTGTTACAACAAGTTACTAAAACAAGTAAACTAGTGACTTTCTTGGTAAGACCTGATCAAAATGGTAAAAATATGATATTTGATCATTACATATTACAGTAGAGGACTTAACAAGGAAACCATAGCAATTTGAACCACCCAAAACGAGTATACGAGTCAAAAGTTACGCCCATTTGAAATTACCAAAGTTTCCGGCAAAACTGCCAAATACCATTCTGATCAAATTTGGGTTTTGAAAGTCCCACTTCTGGTCCGATTCATCAAAAAGTTAAAACACGAAAGTTGTCCAGAACGACGTTTTCGTTCAGGAACAAAGAAGCTCGAGACCTAAAAATGCTTTCCGAGTGATAAATTTCTTCAAATTCTAAACAGCCCATTTTTAGACAAAGTCATTACATATAGGTTATGGTTTATGAAGACCAAAGGGGTCTTATGACCTATAATCAAGACCACAACCATGGCTAGAGCCAAGGTTGTGTCTCATGACCTTGAAACAAGGACCAAAGGTCATGGCTAGGCCATGACGAAATGACCATACCAACTTTCATAGGCGTAAACATGAAACAAAGAGTTGATGAGAACTTGAACATACAATTTGGATCTACTTCATCTAAAAGGAAACCATGAGATTTTACCAAGAGAAAATGGTCATTTAAGACTTATGAAACTACCCCTAATAACAATCTTCATGTACAAATAAACTTTCCTAAGTTTATTCAAGTATCGGACATGTAACTTTTCGGATCAAAACTTATATCTATATATTTCATCAACTACTACAATAGTAGGGAGCCTCATGTGAGGAGTTCATTATGTAAGCCGTCGAGTTGAGTTGTGGATTTACGAGTTAAAGTGTCCTGGCTCCTCGAACGCTTACTAACATGACTTCTGAATTATGTCGGCCCGAACGGTAGTGAACGATATACAAAACATACATGTTTCATGAATCATTTCCTTCAAAGACTTACATTATACATCATACCACATCATGGACTAAATGCAAGATATATATATAGGCACTACTTCATATTCTTTACTCCGATCCTAAGTCGCAACATTCGATTATAGGTTGCTCGTAGAAACCTTCGCGATTCGACCATCACATTCATTACTTGCTATCTTACTTAAGGTGAGTTCATAGCCCCACTTTCGATTACTTAATTGTTTTACAAACCCTTGGGGGGAATACATGCTATTTATAACCGAGCACAATGTTTTTAAATTGTATGCTTACCTGATTGTTTTATTATCACTAAGTACCATCCTTGCTAAACCGAGATCCTTTATTATGAACCATTTAGTCACTAGCAATAGTGAGCGCGAATATTATTAATAGGCCTATTGGGATTGACGAATCCCATTTGTATTGACTAAGTTCAAACAAATGCAATAATATTTGAGATTTAGGTATGTTAGCAACATACCTACCGGGATAAAACCGCCGATTGATATTGGTACACGTTAACGTTATGGTGTCATAAGCTTAGTGTATAATACATGTTCCGGGCGTATAATAACGTAGCCTACCTGTTTTGTTTTCCAAACATTGGTGTGAGCCTATAACTCACACTACCAACATATTGTGTTCAATCGATTTAACAAACTCTATGAATATCACTCAACCTTTGTGTTGACCTCTCAAGCATGTATTTCAGGTTCATGACGATCAAGGATGGCACGGAAGGACACAGATACTCAAGAGGGCTATAAATTTTATTATCATTCAAAACTCATTTATTATACATTGTAAACATGGAACCAATTGGGACCTCATTTTGTAAATCTCTGATATTTATACCATTTGAATGATAAATCTTTTAAAACGACTCAATTGGAGTTCGTTTTCTATTATTGTGACTATTGTGCCGTCGAGTAACACCCAGTTTGAATTCCGCTGCATCCATGAATTGGGGGTGTTACAGATTGGTACCAGAGCCATGGTTATTGAGAAACGGGTCTAAGTGAGACCTAAACTATAACCATACATACAAGCAAAAACATTTTATAGCCTTCCGCTCTCCGTGTCTTCCATCCTCCAGACGATTATGGATTTAGTAAGCATGTTATGATACACAAACATGTTAGTATATTCATATATACCCATTTTGAGCATTTCCCCGAAGACATTTTTATGCTACACAAACATAATTGCATATTGATATATGTACCCTAAACATAATTAAGCATTTCCCCGTAAGCATTTTATGCTACATGAACACATATAAGTATATTGATATATACACACTAGGCATTTTATGCTACATGAACACATATAAGTATATTGATATATACACACTAGGCATTTTATGCTACATGAACACATATTTGTATATTGATATATACACACTAGGCATTTTATGCTACATGAACATATTAGTATATTGATATATAAACTCGGTTTATTTTCAATCATTTATCTAAACAATGAACTAAACATATCTGTGTATGCCTATTCTAAGGCATTTCGGCACAGACACACTCTCCCAATCATGTTCCTACTCCAACATTATATGTCCAAGACATTGTAACTGATTGCAATGGTCTTTCCTATTTTCCAAGACATTGTGAGATACAATGGTCTCATTCATTTTCCAAGACATTGTGAGATACAATGGTCTCATTCATTTTTCAAGACATTGTGAGATACAATGGCCTCATTCATTTTCCAAGACATTGTGAGATACAATGGTCTCATTCATTTTCCAAGACATTGTATGATACAATGGTCTTAATCATTTCTCAAATGTTTTGAGTCACACAATGACCTAACCTACTTCCCAGACATTGTGAATTGCACAATGGTCTAACCAACTTCCGAGACATTGTGTTTTGTGCAAATGGTCTCTAGAATTATTCCATCACATCATTAATATCATTTCTTATGATATCAAAAACCCGTCACAATCTATCGATTTCAAAACAAGAAATATGAGATTTCTAAAGGACAAACTAATCCATCATCGACAAAAGCTGAACTTTCTCTACATCCATCAAAGTTTTCTTCTGAAACCTTCATTGTTAAAAGTTTGTAATTCTAGCCCAGTATAGACTGTTTTAGAATTACTTCAACTTCCTTTCCACACATATCTACCCGTACTATCTTCTATGCAATGGAATGTGAAAACATACGTTACAAGTCTCTTATGGCGGGACTTGCAACTGAAGGGTTTGACATTGCCTTTGTTTAGTGGACAGTTTCCCGAAAGCAATGGACATATCACAAGTATACCTAATTTAGGTATTTGAAAATTTTATCGAACCTCGGCTAAATATAGACTAGTCACCTATATTTAACCTAGGGACAGTGGAATATAGTCTGACTAACTATATTCGACTTAGAATTTTCAAATACTGAGAATAGTTGTACTAGGGTTATGTTTAGGTTGATTTCCTACATGAACACGATAAACCACCAGAATACATTAAAACAATCTAAAGACACGATAGTGCCTTACCACTCAGCAAGATCTTAACACCTTAATTGTATGATCTAAATTCATTCTTGAAAATTTTCATTTATGAGATAATCCGAACGACTATCTTGGGATAGTTATCAATTCTTCTCTTCATCCCGTAGAAGTACCATCCTGTTTAGGATACCATTCCGTCATAAACTTCTAAAAATCTCTTAAGATTTTTAAAGCAAACTCAACATCGATACCTAAGAGTATTAATGTTAAGCATACACTACACACTTTTGTTCATCAACATATCATAACATTATCTTCACAACCGTTGGAACCACAAGCTCATTAACAGATTTTGATGCACTTTTAAAGCTCAAATCATCCTTAGTTACACCACAAGTACCCTCATCAGCTTTACAAGTTTGAATATTCATCTTGTACCTTTGGAACACCAGTATCATCTCGTAATACACTACCTTGTAACTCACCGGCTAAGTATGAATGTTGTGTCGGGAATTCTTGAGTAGGATGATTTATAATATCCTTATTTGAATGGATTGGGATGCCTTTTCATTTAAATAAAGAAATTATAAATCATCGAACCATACGTTTATATTCCTTTAGTTACATTGTTTGGGATGCCTCTCTATGTAAATAAAGAATTATAAACAAGTGGGCTTAATTATATCCGAAATAACATAAGTATGAAGTCAACCTACATTACATTGCTCAGGTATGGCTTGATACCTACATTACATTGCTCGGGTATGGCTTGATACCTACATTACATTGCTCAGGTATGGCTTGATACCTACATTACATTGCTCGGGTATGGCTTGATACCTACATTACATTGCTCGGGTATGGCTTGATACCTACATTACATTGCTCGGGTATGGCATGATACCTACATTTTATTCGCCACAAGAAATCCTATCTTTTCACCGACATCGCTTCAAACCATGACATAAACACTAGGTATAACAACCGATTACCTACTAGGCTATGATTGCAACGACTATCCCAATTTCCATTAGTACGAGGTTTACACTTTGGTTTTCATAATGATAGTGCAATAACAAACAAACTCGTTGCGAGGCCATGTAACCATATGCATGTGCAGTCGTACCAAACTCATTACGGGGCCATGTAGCCATATGCATGGGCAGTCATACCAAACTTATTGTGAAGCCATGTAGCCATATGCATGGGTAGCCGTACAATTCAAACAGGACTTGGTCCAACCGCATGTTCAACGCTTATTCCATGATTCGATTCTTATATCAATTTCCATTTATTGGATTCCTATGTAAATTGCTATTGTTGTTCAACTGTTATATCAATTGCTATTGATACTTGACAACTATATCAATTTCCATTTTGATATTTAACTATATCAAGTTCTATTTGATATTCAACTACTATATCGATTCCTATTAATATTCGACTGCTATATCAATTTCCTTTGATATTCGACTATTACCATACCTTTCCTACATAAAAGGAAGCCTCATCCTACACCATACACTGAAATGACAAATCAAATTACATTACCGGAAATCCCAGACTTTGGTCCTCATAAGTAACCACACATCTTTATCGACACCACTCCAACATATGACACACATAGAACTTCGGGACGAAGTTCCCCGTAAGGGGTAGAGACTGTAACAATTCACATTTTTCAGGATAATCACCATTCCCGGAAAATTTCACTATTCACTTTTACTATTCATTTTTCCCGAAAATTTTCCCGAAAGTTGATTTTTATTTGATATTCTCAAGTGATAAATCATTTCCATGGCAAATTAAAAGTTTGACATTCATAAGCTCATTTTCGTGAAAGTTATTAAGGAATTACACGTTTTAGGGTAAAACGTCAATCAGAAATTCTATGCACAACGAAATTCCACCCCGTCAGGTGACCCCGCATCAGAAAAATGTTTGACACACTCATGATTTATTTGAGAATTAATCGTGACTGAGAAAAACATGACCAAAAACTTCCCAGCAGGTCACCCAAGCCTGTACTACTCTCGCATGAGCACGCTTAACCATTTGGGCGATTAACCGTTAGACCACAAAACGCGTTTCTAAGACAATTTGAGTTTTTCAACTTATTAGAAAAAGTCAACATATTTTTCCCTCCTCCATTGACCAAAAATCATCCCTTGATGTTATAAGTCATTTCTTGATTTTTAGGCTTACGGTTTGATGTCTAAAAGACATTTAATACCAACCGACACTAGACTGAGCCCAGTCTAGACATTATAAGTCATTTTAAATCATTTTTATAACATTAGAAAAGTAACATTTTACTTTTCTCAATTTTACGCAATATTCAGCGTTTTACGCGAATTACGCGTTTTAGACCCGTGTTTCCAGTTTTTAGCAGGGTTTTACACACAAATGGAACCTACCACTCATTTTATATTTTATTATGGAACTTATTGACATGTTTATCAATACTTTCAAATTCTATAATTTTACGACACCCGGTTTTACGTTTTGAGGCGTAACAACTTACGGTTTGCAGTTTTCGGAGTCAAAACACACTAGATATCTTGGATAATATCATCCAAAGTCCAACCCTTGTCCTCCAAGGTCTTGAAACCGCCACTAGGGGGGGGGGGGGCATTCACACTATGTGGCATGATCTCATGCTAAGTACTCTTAGATTGCATCCATGTGTTAAACTTGGTGATCAAGTGTTGACAAGTCAACACTTCTAACCTCCTCAAGGCCATATAAAGCCTCCTTGCCTCTCCTTGAACGTCCACAACACACACACAAACACCATTCCATTTTCTAATTCACTCCAAGTATTATCCAAAAGAATCAAGAGCTTAAACAAGGTAGAAACCCTAGATAGGTTATCATTCATCAAACACTTCCATAACCTTATATACTTGGTGATTTCTCTTGAGTTTAAATCCACTCAAGTCACCTAAACCTTCATCATCCATCTTTCAAGAATACCAAGGGTAGAAAGATTGCATGAAGTGAAAAAGGGTTGAAACAAGTCTATCAATGTCCTATCCTTACATGTTAACTTCCTTTCATCTTTGAAAGCCAAAAGTTGTGAGCCAAACCCCAACTTGATTCTTGTTAAATAATCATGTTCATGTTATTTACATATTATTTGTGCTATATTATGTCTTGTAGTTATGTCCATGATGTATAAAAATGACCAAAACAAGTTATTGTTATTGATTGTTACAACAAGTTACTAAAACAAGTAAACTAGTGACTTTCTTGGTAAGACCTGATCAAAATGGTAAAAATATGATATTTGATCATTACATATTACAGTAGAGGACTTAACAAGGAAACCATAGCAATTTGAACCACCCAAAACGAGTATACGAGTCAAAAGTTACGCCCATTTGAAATTACCAAAGTTTCCGGCAAAACTGCCAAATACCATTCTGATCAAATTTGGGTTTTGAAAGTCCCACTTCTGGTCCGATTCATCAAAAAGTTAAAACACGAAAGTTGTCCAGAACGACGTTTTCGTTCAGGAACAAAGAAGCTCGAGACCTAAAAATGCTTTCCGAGTGATAAATTTCTTCAAATTCTAAACAGCCCATTTTTAGACAAAGTCATTACATATAGGTTATGGTTTATGAAGACCAAAGGGGTCTTATGACCTATAATCAAGACCACAACCATGGCTAGAGCCAAGGTTGTGTCTCATGACCTTGAAACAAGGACCAAAGGTCATGGCTAGGCCATGACGAAATGACCATACCAACTTTCATAGGCGTAAACATGAAACAAAGAGTTGATGAGAACTTGAACATACAATTTGGATCTACTTCATCTAAAAGGAAACCATGAGATTTTACCAAGAGAAAATGGTCATTTAAGACTTATGAAACTACCCCTAATAACAATCTTCATGTACAAATAAACTTTCCTAAGTTTATTCAAGTATCGGACATGTAACTTTTCGGATCAAAACTTATATCTATATATTTCATCAACTACTACAATAGTAGGGAGCCTCATGTGAGGAGTTCATTATGTAAGCCGTCGAGTTGAGTTGTGGATTTACGAGTTAAAGTGTCCTGGCTCCTCGAACGCTTACTAACATGACTTCTGAATTATGTCGGCCCGAACGGTAGTGAACGATATACAAAACATACATGTTTCATGAATCATTTCCTTCAAAGACTTACATTATACATCATACCACATCATGGACTAAATGCAAGATATATATATATAGGCACTACTTCATATTCTTTACTCCGATCCTAAGTCGCAACATTCGATTATAGGTTGCTCGTAGAAACCTTCGCGATTCGACCATCACATTCATTACTTGCTATCTTACTTAAGGTGAGTTCATAGCCCCACTTTCGATTACTTAATTGTTTTACAAACCCTTGGGGGGAATACATGCTATTTATAACCGAGCACAATGTTTTTAAATTGTATGCTTACCTGATTGTTTTATTATCACTAAGTACCATCCTTGCTAAACCGAGATCCTTTATTATGAACCATTTAGTCACTAGCAATAGTGAGCGCGAATATTATTAATAGGCCTATTGGGATTGACGAATCCCATTTGTATTGACTAAGTTCAAACAAATGCAATAATATTTGAGATTTAGGTATGTTAGCAACATACCTACCGGGATAAAACCGCCGATTGATATTGGTACACGTTAACGTTATGGTGTCATAAGCTTAGTGTATAATACATGTTCCGGGCGTATAATAACGTAGCCTACCTGTTTTGTTTTCCAAACATTGGTGTGAGCCTATAACTCACACTACCAACATATTGTGTTCAATCGATTTAACAAACTCTATGAATATCACTCAACCTTTGTGTTGACCTCTCAAGCATGTATTTCAGGTTCATGACGATCAAGGATGGCACGGAAGGACACGGATACTCAAGAGGGCTATAAATTTTATTATCATTCAAAACTCATTTATTATACATTGTAAACATGGAACCAATTGGGACCTCATTTTGTAAATCTCTGATATTTATACCATTTGAATGATAAATCTTTTAAAACGACTCAATTGGAGTTCGTTTTCTATTATTGTGACTATTGTGCCGTCGAGTAACACCCAGTTTGAATTCCGCTGCATCCATGAATTGGGGGTGTTACACACAAAACCTAGCTTTTGTGTCCTCCAACAACAAGAATTCTGGCAGTACTCAGGAAACTCATTCTACTACTTCATATGGAGTTTCTAATGCTAGTACAAGTGTTTCTGCTGCTGGTTCTAGCAATCATGATACTTTAAATGACGCTGCTATTTTGTGCTTTCCTAGCTGATCTTACTACTAGTACTCAGGTTATGCACTAGGATATGGATCAAATTGATCCTGATGATCTTGAGGAAATTGATTTGAAGTGACAAATGGCTATGCTGACTATGAGGGCTAGAAGATTTCTCAAGAAGATTGGTAGACAACTAAAGTACAATAAGTAGTTCATCATGGGGTTTGATAAGTCCAAGATGGAGTGCTTCAACTGTCAAAGAAAGGGGCACTTTGCAAGAGAATTAAAGGCACCTAAGAAGAATGGAGAAGGTGTAAGGAAGGCTGCTGAAGAGTCCAAGATTGCTACATCTTTGGTGTCTTGTGATGGACTTGGTGATTCTGATTGGAGCGATCAGGCTGAAGAAGGACCCAACTATGCTTTAATGGCTGAAGAAGTACCCAAAGGACACAAATTTGCTCTTATGGCGTATGCTTCTTCATCATCTGGTTCTGACTCATAGGTATCTAATGATTCTAGTTGCTCATTAAAATCTTGTGTTGATACTGTGGAGGAACTTAAATCTAGGAATGAAAGTCTTAGGATAGAAGTTGAAAAGCTAAAACTATATAACGTAGGTTATAAAGTTGGCATACAAAATGTAGAGCAGAGACTTGAATTCCTTAAATAGAATGAGTTAGAGTATGTTGATAGGATTAATATTCTAGAAAGTGAGCTTTTTATTAAAAACAGTGAAATTAATATGCTTAATAAAAGGCTCGAAGAGGCTGAACAAGAAAAAGATGTTGCTTTGGCTGAAAAGGAAAAACATGTGGTTAGTGTTGAGAAACATCAGTATGCATCTAATTTAGTGAATAAGTCAATTGAGAGTCACTTAATGAGGAAAGGTTTTGGAATAGGATATACTGATGTAGCTCCTCCAGTTAAGAGTGTTTTTGCACCCCCTGGAAAAGAATTGTCCTTTATTAGTGAACTTGATTGCAAACATGTAGATGAAACTAGTGAGGCTAGTACTGAAACACCTAAGGTAGAAAAGAAGTTTTCTAATGAACCAATCATTGAAGATTGGACATCAGATAGTGATGAGGAACAAGTTGAGTCAACACTAAAGAGTAAAAAGGAAGAAAGTCCCCAAACAGATGAATTAAAGGTTAGACATGTTAAGTTTCTGAAACATGTGTTAGGTCATGGGATCTCTAGGAAAATAGTTGAATATAATGAGGAACCTAGAGAACAACCTAGAAGGTTTAATAATAGGCATAGAGGAAATCAAAGAAACTGGAAAAATCTAATTTCTCAAAAGTTAGGTAGTGACTTTCAATTACTTAAAAACGCTTGTTATCATTGTGGTAGTTTTGAACATTTACAAGAAAAATGCTTTTACTACTAAAAACTAGTTTGGAACCAAAACAGAAGGGTGAACTACAAAAACTTTTCTAAAAAGACTTACCCTCATGCTAACAAAAATGTTAGGTACCCATATTGATATCACACAAGTAAGAATGAGATAAATATAAGGATTGGTTGATTATATGATATGAGAGAAAGGAAAATGCAAGAGTTTCATTAAGTAATCAAAATAACCAACAAGTTTACAAATGGCCTAAGCTTAGTATTTATAGAGAGGAAGTAGGGCAACACTCCTTCTTCCCTCTTTCATCTATTTCGAGTAGGCTTAAGGCCCATGGACTAATATTCTTCAGCCTAGTAAACTTAACATATTACATGAATAAAAGTAAACAATAATTAAGCAACCTAATGTTTATTACAAATGACCGAGACTTGATAAATAGTAAAACTACGTTCCCAACAATCTCCCCCTAAGAGTCGGTCATCACGGTTGCTTGACGTCTTTGTCTTGTCTTCATCTTTGACTTTCACAGCTTTAGACGTCTTCAAAAAATCATTAGAAAGAAATCATTCATTGTTCTTTGTTGATGCGATAGTGATCATCATCAGAAGTTGTCTGCCATACGTCACTTCTGCGTCTGTGGTGGTTGTTCGCCATTCCAACATGCTTATTCATCTTTGAACTTTGACATTCATATGCGTGTAGTTCTCTTTCTTTCACTTTGATCTTTAGTCTTTTTTACTTTGTAGATTCTTCTTTTTGGCGTAGAATATTTCTTTGAATGTTGTGTTACTTAGACCTTTGAGGGAGCTTTCAATGACTTCAAGATGTATGTATGAGCATGTGGAATCCATTGCCATGGAGGTGATATGTAGCTGCAGGTAAACAATTAGCAATAGATCAACCGGTACTTACAGATAAAGAATTAGAGATCGTCAACAGCATATTGCGAAGACTCCTTCTAATCCTTATCAAGGCCGTTCCCATATCAGATACTCCCGAGGGAGCTTACGAGACCTACTTAGTAGCTCAATGAATGGGTGAGTCGCTGGGGATCACTCCACGACTGTAGACCGTTTTGGAACCACCGCGAACACTAAGCGTAACCCACAAGGAGTTACCGAAGTGACCTGCTGTCAGGGCTGTTTGATGTTGACCCTGGCAGGATTTCCGTTCAATCATTGAGAAATACTTATGTAAATTCTCTCATAAACGTTCTTGGCAGATTGCTAGGATCTGCGAAGGACTCAATAATGTACAGCTGGTGTCCATTGATGTAGAACACTAGTTGTAGAAATTCTAAGTGTTCCTAAGAGATCTTTTGTGTATCTTATGGCTCTAGAATCGATAAGTGCACACTTAGGTTTCCTATGCAGAGACTAGGGAGGGGTCTCCTACTTCAATATCAACCATCTCTAGGAGATAAGTTGATAGATTACACCGGTTCCCCGTGAGAATGAAACAAGCTCTTTTAAGAGAACTTGAGTGGCTTAGAAGGTTAAGTGCAGTGCGTCACTGGGTCCATGACGTCTTCATCTTCAATACCGGTGTTGCCTTAGTGATGAGGCGAAAAATGATCCGTTTTTAGGGGGTCATTTAAGCCGGAATTGGAATTTATTTGATCAATTATTGCCTTAAATCGTTCCTTTTGTGATTTTAGGTACTTTTGGAGTGAATTCTGGAAAAGGAAGCATTTTGGACGTTTTTGGAGCATAGAAGTGAAGAAAACGGCAAAGTCTTAATTTTCCTTGCTGGAAACAGTACCTGACGGCATCAAGAGCAATTTTGTGACGGCGTCAGGAGCAAAAATGATGACGGCCCAGTGAAAACGTGACAGCGTCAGGGCAATGCCGTCAAGAGTAAAAGTGATGACGGCCCATAACAGAAATACACATGACGGCGTCAGATCTGGATCTAGGCAGTCTGAGAATTTTATTGGCGGCGAGATGACGGCGTCTGAACATTCCTCTTGACGCCGTCACCTTATGAAATCTATATATACTTTTCTAATTTTCATTCATAAGTGTGGAACTTGGAAGGAGAATTTTAGGGTCGAACTTAATAAACCCTAGCTCGTTTGTAACAGTATTTTCAAGGGTTTTTACCCCTTGAAACCCTTCATGTTCAATTGAGATAAGTTTCCTTTCAATTCATTCAATATGTCTATGTGTTGTTTGAATATATCTTATGCTTGTCTTGATTTTAACATGCTAGGCTAGATCTTTTGTGTGTTTGCTTAGATGTAATGAAACCTAGATGTTGATTATAGGTTGATTACTTGTTTATAGTTGTAATGGATGAATGTATTCGATGTTAGGCTTAAGAAAACTGGCAGATCTCTATTGTGTTACTTGCTTGAACGTCTTAAGAAACATGAACCAATGCGTACTAGGTTTTTATGGTTGTATTTAATGCATGAGCGAATTCTAGTGATCCCATGTTAGGAGCTTCTTGCAGGCTCGACATAGGAGTGAAGTAGGAGCTTATAGAGTTGGGGAAGTACGTACACCACCCCACAATTGGTATTAAGGAATATAACTCGTCATCCACGCAACTGTAACAAACAATTAACCTGTAAAAGATATCTAGGGAGTAGTGAAATCTAAGTAAACACAATTCTCCCAATTACTGTTCACACCACATTAGTTTAATTAGCTTTATTTACATTTCTGTTATTTTATTTTGATTGCATCTTAGTTATTGGGTTAGTTGATTAGCAAATAATTCCGCCCAGTCTTCCAAAACCCGAGATTTTTACTTGCTTTTATAAAACATAAAAAATACAAAAAGAATCATCCCTCACCTCTAGACCTAGTTTTTAGGCTTTCTAATCCTAGCGACACTATTCCTGAGTTGAACGATCAATCCCCCGGTACTTGTCACTATACTATACTACAACGATCAGGTACACTGCCTGGTGGGGGTTGTAAGCTTCTCGAGATCCCTCGAGAGGTAAAGCCTGGTGCAATTCCCACGCATCAAGTTTTTGGCGCCGCAGCCCAGGGAATAGTTATTGTCTAGGTTAGGATTTCTTTTTATTAGATCTACTTGCTAGATTCCTTTCTAGTAAGATTTTATTTGTATTTTTAGGTTTTCTTTAGTCTATCTTTTTCTTCGTGCCTTTGTTAGTAAAATAAATTCATTGACTATTCCGTGGACCATTATGGAAAACGCGAATCCACCTCTTTCCCCTAGAGAAGTGGCTTTGTTACGTGAACAAATTGAGAATGAGATTAGGGAACTTAGGGAGCTTATTAGGTTGATTAATGTTGAGCTCGACCATGCATTTAGTGACATAGTGACCGCCTTGTATTCAAATAAGGACCTGGGAACTAAAGATTTCGAGGATGTTGTTGAGGAACTTGAGGAAGGGGAAATAGATCCGAAGCTAGATGACTATTTCAATCTGTACCCCACTAAGAAGGAGATTGCGTACTATAATAATCTTATTGATAATCCTCGACCTCCTTTCACTAGAATCGAACCCAAGATAAAGAGAGGCGATCCTAAGAACACTAAGATACCATGTATGATTGGGTATAAACATATTGACAATGCTTACATCGATTTTAAATCCCCAATCAACATTATGTCCTCAAGTGTCTATAATGATATAGTGAAGACAAGACTTGGACCTAGAAGAGATCCCAAATACCCCGATGGAGTTTGTAACTTTGTCGGGAGAATTAAAGGTTTACATGTCTTTGTTGGGAATTTTACTTATATCACTGACTTTATGGTTGTTGAAGATCTTGCTAATATTATTGATTGTCGCTTATCTCATGTTGTGTTTGGTGAACCATTTGTTGAGGAGTCCAAGTTAGAATATGATGAGATAGAAGGGACAATCTGATTTGCTAGTGACACCGATAGGATCACTTATAAGATGCCTAATAGAATGAAAGAATTTCGTTTTGTGCCTCGATTTAACATGGATAACATTGGTGCTTTCGAGGACATCAATGAAGAGGATAAGAAAAAGGGCATGGACTATGTATGGGAGAAGAAGAGCCTTTTCTATAAGGATTGCTTGACTCTAGGACCAAAATATAGAGTTGATAAGGAGTTTGCCAATAGGATCATAGAAGCAATTAAGAATAAGGTGTTTGGTCTCTATAAGGAACATTTACAATCGGTGGATGAGACCAAGGATGAGGTCACGTAATAACCCATGACCTTGAGTCTAGATACAAGACTCGTAAATAAAGAAAAGCGCTTCTTGAGAGGCAACCCATGCTTTGTGTGATTTTTATTTTGTTTGATTGTTATTTGTTTTTGTATGCATGTTTTATTTTTATTGTTGGTAGATCATGTTTCAAAACTAAAATAGTGAAAATACTTTATTTTGTCGTTTGGCTTAGTCTTAACTTCATCCAAAGGTATTTCGCAAAAGATAAGTGTAAGGGGAAACCCCAAATATGTTTTTAAGGAACAAAACCGATCATGATTCTCCACAATATTAAATGGACATGTATATTCGTATTTGTTAGAGTCAAATGCTTGTATCGAGTCATAATGATGTTTTGCAGGATTTTCCAAGAAGTAGGACAAAGTTTTTCCAGAAATTTTCCGGAAACTTAACATAAAGATTTCTGCAGGTCACTTCTGACGGCTTCAGGAAGAAATTCCTGACGGCGTCACGTGTAAAAATCTGGAAATTTTGCCAGTTTTGTTTTTCTAACGGAGTCTTAAAGTTTTTGTTGAATCTTTAGTTTTATAATCTCCAGGAAATCTGCAAACATTCATTCCACAAGCATTATATCTTACTTTGTTTTCTAGGTTTTGTTAGCATATATAGATTGCCGCCGATTTTACGCGAGGTTGCCTTGTTTGTTTTCTCAGGTTTAACAGGTTATGTTTGACAAGAAGATTATTTATATTCTGGAAGGGAAGCTTTGATTGTTCATTTTCTTGGTGGAAGATCTAACCTTGTTACCACACTATCCATACCGAGCGAATCAGGGGAGTATTTGATTTCATTCTTTTACCTGTTTTTACTTTTACATTCTTTAATTGAACATTGGGGACAATGTTCATCCTAAGTGTAAGGGGAGGGTAAAACGATGATACCTTATAGATAAACCTGCACTTGAGTTTGTTTGTTTGATGGTAGATGTGTAATAAAACTATGAGAAATACTTGTTAGTGTAATTTTAGCGCCAAATTTAAATTTTTTTACAGCATTTAGGAGTGAAACTTTAGCCTTAGCAAGCGTCTCATGGATAGGAGTTGTATGACTAGCACAAAACCGTACTATTCAGAAAAATTTTCCACCCAAATATGTGAGGTTCGCCTTTAGATTTGATAGGAAAAGCATTTACTATTAGTGCTTATGAGTGTACCGGTAGCATTTAGATTCTAGAACTTGCGTTAGTGATGCATCCCGAGACCGCTAGTGAGACTACATTCGTGTAGTAGGATTTACTACATGATAAGAGGCATTAGGATCACCCTTGTGTTTAAACCCGTATCATAATTACTTGACCATTTAAGTCATATTATTTGGCTAGTTAAGTCAACAAATTTTTCCCACACCTTAGCGTTGTACTCATTTTTAGTACACGAAACCCCTAGTACACCCCTCCGAGCCTATATTTTCGTTTCTAACTTTAAGCATTTTACTTAAAGGAAGAATTTGTTACACCCCACTTAAATGTACAACCAAATCGCCTTAGCCTTCCGTGTATGCACTCATCTTTAGTGCATTATTGTTATTTGTTAAACCCTTAGTTAATTATCTAATTGATTACATGGTTGCTAAGTCGAGTCATATCCTTGTACATATTGTTTTGGGACGATTGAGACTCATGGTTAAAGTACTATTGTTATGGAGTAATGGGGAAGGACATCATTTTATTACCCCCATACGTACGTTAATCTTAAAAGTACTCCAAGTGTTTTGATTATCTTAATTCGAGTCATTAGATTAGTTTATTGTAAAGTATGTAAAAATTCAAGTGTAAGGGGAATGTTCATTCCCTATGATGTATTATTTTGGATGGTAGGGTAAGAATGTATGCAAAAAAAAAAAAAAAAAAAAAAAAATCGAAAAAATTAAGAAAAAGAAAAAAAATTAGAAAAAGAAAAGAAAAAAAAAACATACGGACTACCATCCCGTTTCATTCTATGTTTATTTTATGTTTTTGTTATTTTTGATTTATTAGCTTAAGTCGAGTCTAGTCTTGGCTTAGCAGCGCCATATTGTACATGTAATTAACCAAGATGATTAACTCGCCACTAGTAAAGATTGCCAATATCCAACAAAACCGTGTTTTCCATATCCCTACACCTAACGTTATAACCCTTTGAAAGACCTCTTTGATAGTTTATCCTAGGTGCTTACGCCATGTGGTGGAGGTTTGATCCTTTCCCAAGCCTATGGTAATCTATTTTGTTATGACACGTAGTGAGAGATGTTTTCCATTTCCATATTGTGATATATACTTTATTACACCCGAGAGATGTGAGTATCTAAACACTATTTGTGAGGTGCTAGTGTATGACCTCCGTGCTTGTCTTTGGTCTTTAGTGGAACGATTATTTGTTGTAATTACTTTTATATTAGTGTTAAATGACCCTTAACTTGTATTTTGATTAGAATAAAAGCGCATTTGCTTGAGGACAAGCAAATCTCAAGTGTAAGGGTATATGATGAGGCGAAAAATGATCCGTTTTTAGGGGGTCATTTAAGCCGGAATTGGAATTTATTTGATCAATTATTGCCTTAAATCGTTCCTTTTGTGATTTTAGGTAATTTTGGAGTGAATTCTGGAAAAGGAAGCATTTTGAACGTTTTTGGAGCATAAAAGTGAAGAAAACGGCAAAGTCTTAATTTTCCTTGTTGGAAACAGTACCTGACGGCGTCAAAATCAATTTTGTGACGGCGTCAGAAGCAAAAATGATGACAGCCCAGTGAAAACGTGACGGCGTCAGGGCAAGGCCGTCAAGAGTAAAAGTGGTGACGGCCCAGAACAGAAATACACATGACGGCATCAGATCTGGATCTAGGTAGTCCGAGAATTTTATTGGTGGCTAGATGACGGCGTCAGAACTTTCCTCTTGACGCCGTCACCTCATGAAATCTATATATACTTTTCTAATTTTCATCCATAAGTGTGGAACTTGGGAGGAGAATTTTAGGGTAGAACTTAATAAACCCTAGCTCGTTTGTAATAGTATTTTCAAGGGTTTTCACCCCTTGAAACCCTTCATGTTCAATTGAGATAAGTTTCCTTTCAATTCATTCAATATGTCTATGTGTTGTTTGAATATATCTTATGCTTGTCTTGATTTTAACATGCTAGGCTAGATCTTTTGTGTGTTTGCTTAGATGTAATGAAACCTAGATGTTGATTATAGGTTGATTGCTTGTTTATAGTTGTAATGGATGAATGTATTCTATGTTAGGCTTAAGAAAACTGGCAGATCTCCATTGTGTAACTTGCTTGAACGTCTTAAGAAACATGAACCAATGCGTACTAGGTTTTTATGGTTGTATTTAATGCATGAGCGAATTCTAGTGATCCCATGTTAGGAGCTTCTTGCAGGCTCGACATAGGAGTGAAGTAGGAGCTTATAGAGTTGGGGAAGTACGTACGCCACCCCACAATTGGTATTAAGGAATATAACCCGTCATCCACGCAACTGTAACAAACAATTAACCTGTAAAAGATATCTAGGGAGTAGTGAAATCTAAGTAAACACAATTCTCCCAATTACTGTTCACACCACATTAGTTTAATTAGCTTTATTTACATTTCTGTTATTTTATTTTGATTGCATCGTAGTTATTGGGTTAGTTGATTAGCAACTAATTCCGCCCACTCTTCCAAAACCCGAGATTTTTACTTTCTTTTATAAAACATAAAAAATACAAAAAGAATCATCCCTCACCTCTAGACCTAGTTTTTAGGCTTTCTAATCCTAGCGACACTATTCCTGAGTTGAACGATCAATCCCCCGGTACTTGTCACTATACTATACTACAACGATCAGGTACACTGCCTGGTGGGGGTTGTAAGCTTCTCGAGATCCCTCGAGAGGTAAAGCCTGGTGCAATTCCCATGCATCACTTAGCAACAACCAGTAGCATACGAATTATACCCGGTGTCTGCCCTAAGGTTAAACATATTGGAGGGCTATTTCTTTTCACCCTTTTCTTTACTTTTTTTTTTTAATTCTTCAACCCCTTCTTTCTCCTTTCATTCCTTACTCATTTTTTCATATCATACCTAAGGACTTCTAATATTAACTATTGGTGATGTCCTTGGGTAGATCCCTCCGGCTCTGGCGGATCATAGGACAATTTTTCCTATCTTAGTCACCTTATAACACCATGACTATCCTATAATTGCCATGAAACCTTTTATAGAAAATCTCTCAAAGTGTTTGTGATTATCAAACATTTTGTTTTTAACACTTTGAGAGTTTTGTGTTAACATTTGAAGGGCTCCCCCTTCACATGTGCTCATATGTAATTAATAAATTTGCACATGCGGGAGGAGCAAACACTTTTTGAATTGATCCACTTTCAGTGAACAAGACCGATTGGAGATACGCTTACATCACTAGTTAGACTAGCTTGAAGTTATAACCCAGCCTGGTCGAGTCCACCTAAAGTTTCTCGAGATGGTACATTTCTACTTAGAAAATTCCTTTTCGAGACACTCTTACGTGGCTAGTTATAGAGTTCCATTGTCAGCTTTTAGGTGACAACTAGCTTTGGTAACTACCTTTTATTTATTTTTTATTTTTTTTGAACGGTAGCTCTGGTAACTAACTTGATGTCATTACCCGTCGAGGATAAGTCTCTTCGAGATTACTAATTTTTGTTTCGTCAATTCTTGTGTCAATTCTGAGTCTAGCTCGCATGAGATTCAACTTTAAGCATCTTTGAACTTTCATATTTTAATCACTTTTTTTTCTCCCCCTCAAAATTAGCATATAAGATGATGTTTTTGATAAACTTTTTGATTAAAATATGCCTTTTTGAGTCTTATGGGGAGAAATCAACAAGAAATTTTGATTAGAGAACGATGAGTTTTCAAGTGCTCCCCCTGAACAAGTGAATACTTTATTGAGGTGAAATACTCATCTTTTGAGCAGAATTATGAAAATCAGAAAATGTTTGATTAATTCTACTAAAAAGTAAGAAGCCTTCGCTCCTTATATCAGGATTGAGGCACTGATGTGTACCTTAGGGTCCTTTCTTTACAATAACGGTTTGTACACTAATATGTGTGCACAAGCCATAATATCACAAAACAATCAATGAAATAATTGTAATGGAAATGTTAGTACCTGTGTAACCCAACTTACGAATCATCAACAATTGGAGCATCAAAGTCTGTTGATGAGGCGAAAAATGATCCGTTTTTAGGGGGTCATTTAAGCCCGAAATTGAATTTATTTGATCAAATATTGCCCTAAATTGTTCCTTTTGTGATTTTAGGTACTTTGGGAGTGAAATCTAGAAAAGGAAGCAATTCGGACGTTTTTGGAGCATAAAAGTTAAGAAAACGCCAAAGACTTAATTTTCCATGCTGGGAACAGTGTGTGACGGCGTCAAGAGGACTTTCCTGACGGCGTCAAGAGTAAAGACCATGACGACCCAGTACAAACATGAAGGCGTCACAAGTAGAGCGTCAAGAGTTAAACGTGTGATGGCCTGAAAAAATGGACTACATGACGGCGTCAGATGTAGATCTAGGCAGTCCGAGGATTATTTTGGCGGCGAGATGACGGCGTCACCCATTTGTTCTTGACGCCGTCAGCCTCTAATATCTATATATAGTTTTCTAATTTTCATTCATTAAAGAGGAAGAAGTTTGGAGAAACCCTAAGGCCGAACCATATACGAATTTTACAGCTTTTCAAGGGTTTTCAACCCTTGAATCCTTACATGTGCTATTGAGATAAGTATTCTCTTAATTCAGTCAATATGTCTATGTGTTGGTTGTCTATATCTTGTGCTTGTCTTGATTCCACCATGCTAGGCTAGATTTATCTTGTGTTTGCTTAGATCTAATGAAACCTAGATGTTGATTATGTGTTGATTACTTGTTTATGGTTGTATTGGATGAATGATTTCAATGTTAGGCTTTAGAAAACTGGCAGATCTCCATTGTGTAACATGCTTGAATGTCTTAAGAAACATGAACCGATGTGTACTAGGTTTTATTGGTGGTATTTAATGCATGAGTAAATTCTAATGATCCCATGTTAGGAGCTTCTTGCAGGCTCGACATAGGAGTGAAGTAGGCACTCATAGGATTGGGGAAGTAAGTACGCTACCCCATGAATGGTATTAAGGAATACAATCCGTCATCCACGCAACTATAACAAGTAACTAACGTGTAAAAGATATCTAGGGAGTAGTGAAATCAAAGTAAACACATTTCTCCCACTTATTGCTCACAACCTTAGTTTAATATAGTTTATTTTCATTTTAGTATTTTATTTTGATTGCATCTTTAGTAGTGGGTTAGTTGACTAGCAACTAATTCCGCCCAAATCCTTCAAACCCGAGATTTTTACTTGCTTTCTAAAAAAATATAAAAATACAAAAAGAATCATCCCTCATCTCTAGAACTAGTATTTAGGTTTTCTAATCCTAGCGACACTATTCCTAGCTGAACGATCAATCCCCCGGTACTTGTCACTATATTATACTACAACGATCAGGTACACTGCCTGGTGGGGGTTGTAAGCTTCTCAAGATCCCTTGAGAGGTAAAGCCTGGTGCAATCCCTACGCTATCAAGTTTTTTGGCGCCGCAGCCCGGGGAATAGTTATTGTCTAGGTTAGAATCTCTTTTTATTAGGTCTACTTGCTAGATTCCTTTCTAGTAGGATTTTATTTTTATTTTTAGGTTTTCTTTAGTCTATCTTTTCTTTGTGTCTTTGTTTTTAAAAAAACCTTTCCATTGACTATTCCATTTGCCATTATGGAGAACGCGAATCCACCATACTACCAACCACAAAATTCACCCACTCCAAATGACATCTTGATGTTTAAACAACATGAGGATGAACTTATCTATGATGCATGGGCTCGTTTTAAATATTTACTCCGAAAAGTCCCTCATCATAATTTCGATCTGTGGTCCCAAATTGAAATATTTTACCATCGTGTCGACCACTATACCAAAATTGACATTGACCATGCCGCAGATGGGGACCTTTGGGGATTAAGTGTTAATGAAGCATGGGAAACCATAGAGAATTGTGCCAAACTTGCCAAAAAAATGGACAACCCAACAAACGTTGTTACGGATCAATTGATAGCAAGTTTAAGGGAACAAGCAAGAAGATTGTTTGGGGATAAACGTATAGATGAGATAACTGGGTGCACGGGGTGGTTTGATTTCATTACAATACAAGCTGAGCACATTGGTAATCCTGATAAGATGGAGGATAGAGTTGAAAATTTAAGCCCACCAAGTACCCCACAAGTCCTACCATCATTTGAAGCATACACACCGCCCGTGACTTATTAGGATGAAGTAGACGAGACTTTAGGAGTCCCAATAGAGGTAGAACCCTTGTACCAAACACCACTAGAGGATATAGGTTTGAATATTTTTAGTGATAACCTTACTCTTAGTTCTAGGGAATTACCTAGTTTTGATGAACCGGAACCTCAATCTTCACATAACTTTCCATCCTTAGATATACATCTAGGAGACAAAAGAGGAGCCGACCCACCCATCAACCCATGTACTCCGGGTAGTCTTAGGATAAAGGTAGTGGACTCTAAGCCTTGTAGAGAGGAAGCCAATAGAGGAGTGAAAAATGACCTTACATGCTTACATCACCCATTTATGATTGATCACAAGATACATTATGGGTTTAAACCGGGTTTATTAGGTCAAGATGGATTCCCAACTAGGAGTCTCTTGAAGTTGATAGAAAATGATCCCTTTCTAGGAGAAAATCTTAATCTACCCATTAACCCGATTGAATTTGTTAAGGTTATGATGATAGGAGCACACCCCTTTGAGCATATAATTCATCCACCACTCTTACCTCATGTGGCATATTTCCACCCTAAGGGTGTGTATCGCTACTTCCACCCGCACTTAATCCTAAGTGTAGGGAAAACCTCCCCTATTTCCGTTAAATAAGGGTAGAGTCAGGCTCGTGACTCAAACAAAAACAAGCGCTTCTTGGGAGGCAACCCATGTTTTGTGTGATTTTTATTTTGTTTGTTATTTGCTTCCGTATGCATGCTTTATTTTTATTGTTGGTAGATCATGTTTCAAAACTAAAATAGTGAAAATACTTTACTTTGTTGTTTGACCTAGTCCTAACTTCACCTAAAGGTATTTTTGCAAAAGATAAGTGTAAGGGGAAACCCCAAATATGTTTTTAAGAAACAAACTGATCATGATTCTCCACAATATTAAGTGAACATGTATATTCGTATTTGTTAGAGTCAAATGCTTGTATTGAGTCATAATGAAGTTTTGCAGGATTTTCCAGGAAGTAGGACCAAGTTTTTCCAAAAATTTTCCGGAAACTTAACACAAGAATTTCTGCAGGTCACTTCTGATGGCGTTATGAGCTTGCTCTTGACGGCGTCACGTGTAAAAATCTGGAAATTTTACCATTTTTGTTTTTCTAACGGAGTTTTAAAGTTTTTGTTGAATTATTAAGTTTTATAATCTCCAGGAAATCTGAAAACTTCATTCTACAAGCATTATATCTTATTTTGTTTTCTAGGATTTAGTAACTTATGTAGATTGCCGCCGATTTTATGCGAGGTTGCCTTGTCTATTTTTTTCAGGATTTACAGGTTATGTATGACAAGAAAATGATTTATTTTTCTGGAAGGGAAGCTTTGATTGTTCATTTTCTTGGAGGAAGATCTAACCTGGCCACCTTATTATCTATACCGAGCGAATCAGGAGAGTATTTGATTTCATTCTTTTTACTTTTTCACTTTTACATTCTTTACTTGAACATTGAGGACAATGTTCATCCTAAGTGTAAGGGGAGGGTAAAATGATGATACCTTACAAATACACTTTCGCTTGAGTTTGTTTGTTTAATGGTAGATGTGTAATAAAACTATGAGAAATACTTGTTAGTGCAATTTTAGCACCAAATTTAAAATATTTTACAACATTTAGGAGTGAAACTTTAGCCATAGCAAGCGTCTCATGGATAGGAGATTGTATGACTAGCACATAACCGTACCATTCAGAAAAATTTTCCACCCAAATATGTGAGGTTCGCCTTTAGATTTGATAGGAAAAGCATTTACTATTAGTGCTTATGAGTGTACTGGTAGCATTTAGATTCTAGAACTTGCGTTAGTGATGCATCCCGAGACCGCTAGTGAGACTACATTCGTGTAGTAGGATTTACTACATGATAAGAGGCATTAGGATCACCCTTGTGTTAAACCCGTATCATAATTACTTGACCATTTAAGTCATATTACTTGGCTAGTTAAGTCAATTAATTTTTCCCACACCATTAGCGTTGTACTCATTTTTAGTACACGAAACCCCTAGTACACCCCTCCGAGCCTATCTTTTCGTTTCTAACTTTAAGCATCTTACTTAAAGGAAGAATTTGTTACACCCCACTTAAATGTACACCCAAATCGCCTTAGCCTTCCGTGTATGCACTCATCTTTAGTGCATTATTGTTATTTATTAAACCCTAAGTTAACTATCTAATTGATTACATGGTTGCTAAGTCGAGTCATATCCTTGTACATATTGTTTTGGGACGATTGGGACTCATGGGTAAAGTACTTATTTTATGGAGTAATGGGGAAGAACATCATTTATTACCCCCATATGTACGTTAATCTTAAAAGTACTCCAAGTGTTTTGATTTTCTTAATTCGAGTCATTAGAATAGTTTATTTGTAAAGTATGTAAAAATTCAAGTGTAAGGGGAATTTTCATTCCATATGATGTATTATTTTGGATGGTAGGGTAAGAATGTATGCAAAAGAAAAAAAAAAAAAATTCTAAAAAATCAAGAAAAATAGAAAAAAAATTGAAAAAGAAAAGAGAAAAAACATACGGACTACCATCCCTTTTTATTCTATGTTCATTTTATGTTTTTGTTATTTTTCATTTATTAGCTTAAGTCGAGTCTAGTCTTGGCTTAGCAACGCCACATTGTACATGTAATTAACCAAGATTGTTAACTCACCACTAGTAAAGACTGCCTATATCCAACAAAACCGTGTATTTCATATCCATACACCTAACGTTACAACCCTTTTAAAGGACCTCTTTGATAGTTTATCCTAGGTGCTTACGCCATGTGGTGGAGGTTTGATCCTTTCCCAAGCCTATGGTAATCTATTTTGCTATGACAGGTAGTGAGAGATATCTTCCGTTTCCATATTGTAATTTATACTTTATTACACCCGAGAGATATGAGTATCTAAACACTATTTGTGAGGTGCTAGTGTATGACCTCCGTGCTTGTCTTTTGTCTTTAGTGGAACGATTATTTGTTGTAATTACTTTTATATTAGTGTTAAATGACCCCTAACTTGTATTTTTACTAGAATAAAAGCGCATTTGCTTGAGGACAAGCAAATCTCAAGTGTAAGGGTATATGATGAGGCGAAAAATGATCCATTTTTAGGGGGTCATTTAAGCTGGGAATTGAATTTATTTGATCAAATATTGCCCTAAATCGTTCCTTTTGTGATTTTAGGTACTTTGGGAGTGAAATCTGGAAAAGGAAGCAATTCGGACGTTTTTGGAGCATAAAAGTGAAGAAAATGCCAAAGACTTAATTTTCCATGCTGGGAACAGTGTGTGACGGCGTCAAGAGGACTTTCCTGACGGCGTCAAGAGTAAAGACCATGACGACCCAGTACAAACATGAAGGCGTCACAAGTAGAGCGTCAAGAGTTAAAAGTGTTACGGCCTGCGAAAATGGACTACATGACGGCGTCAGATGTAGATCTAGGCAGTCCGAGGATAATTTTGCTGGCGAGATAACGGCGTCACCCATTTGTTCTTGACGCCGTCAGCCTCTAATATCTATATATAGTTTTGTAATTTTCATTCATTAAAGAGGAAGAAGTTTGGAGAAACCCTAAGGCCGAACCATATACGAATTTTACAGCTTTTCAAGGGTTTTCAACCCTTGAATCCGTACATGTGCTATTGAGATAAGTATTCTCTTAATTCAATCAATATGTCTATGTGTTGGTTGTCTATATCTTGTGCTTGTCTTGATTCCACCATGCTAGGCTAGATTTATCTTGTGTTTGCTTAGATCTAATGAAATCTAGATGTTGATGTGTTGATTACTTGTTTATGGTTGTATTGGATGAATGATTTCAATGTTAGGCTTAAGAAAACTGGCAGATCTCCATTGTGTAACATGCTTGAACGTCTTAGGAAACATGAACCGATGTGTACTAGGTTTTATTGGTTGTATTTAATGCATGAGTATATTCTAATGATCCCATGTTAGGAGCTTCTTGCAGGCTCGACATAGGAGTGAAGTAGGCACTCATAGGATTGGGGAAGTAAGTACGCCACCCCATGAATGGTATTAAGGAATACAATCCGTCATCCACGCAACTATAACAAGTAATTAACGTGTAAAAGATATCTAGGGAGTAGTGAAATCTAAGTAAACACATTTCTCCCACTTATTGCTCACAACCTTAGTTTAATATAGTTTATTTTCATTTTAGTATTTTATTTTGATTGCATCTTTAGTATTGGGTTAGTTGACTAGCAACTAATTCCGCCCAAATCCTTCAAACCCGAGATTTTTACTTACTTTCTAAAAAAATATAAAAATACAAAAAGAATCATCTCTCATCTCTAGAACTAGTATTTAGGTTTTCTAATCCTAGCGACACTATTCCTAGCTGAACGATCAATCCCCCGGTACTTGTCACTATACTATACTACAACGATCAGGTACACTGCCTGGTGGGGGTTGTAAGCTTCTCAAGATCCCTTGAGAGGTAAAGCCTGGTGCAATCCCTATGCTACCATCTGTGAACTGAGGATTTGGTCTTTGGAAGATTCTGACAGGGAATGATTGTCTGACACCGATATAGCTTTCCAATCGTCTGATCTGTTCCCAACGAAATAAGCTTTCTTCAATTTTCACGACAAAGTTGCGGACTTGTCTTCTGGAGCTGGATTTCCATCTAGGAGATTCACCCTTAGATATCTTCCTCTTATCATCTTGCAACCTTTTGACTATACCATCACGAACGGTTTTGAGCGTGGTATCACAGAACTTATGTAACTCATCGAGCCTCATGAAACTGAGTGTCTTCTTGTTGTTGAGATAGGTGAAACCAAATGACGGTTTTTGGATGAGCGTGCACTATGACATTTGTTCTATTCCTTGAATTGAGAGTTGGGGTTTAGTCAGATTGATCTTCTGGTGATAACTTTCAACTCCAAGCTGAAGGTCTTCCACTCTTTCTTGAATAATCAGTCGTCTGATGTAGAGGAGTAGAGATGAAATGAAGTTGTATGGTGTTTCAGTTTCGAATCCGCGCATTCTTCCTTGAACCTTTTCTAAATACATGTCTTCAATGTAATTTAGATAAAGGTCGGGAAAGTCAGCTTCTGAGAACTTGTACTTCTTTTCATCTTGTCTCTTGACGACAATCTCGCTCATGAAAGTGTAGTTAAACCTTTTCGACTCATGAATTTCCAAGATTGCAATGATTTTTGGTTTCTGCTTCACATTCTCTATCGACTTTATATCTAACCTGTGAGTGTACCCGAGTCGACGACGTTCAGGCCAATGCTGAATTCCTAGTAAAGCATCTCTGTCGTAGGCTACAATGGAGTTGCTGAATATAGGATTCGATTCTTCAATTACAGGAATATCATACCTTGCAGCTGGGACTGAGATTGTCAATGAGGAAGCATATCTTTCTTTAGAATTCTCTTGAGTGAGTTGGAGGTTTCGAAGATATTTGTTGAAGAAGAAACGATAAGGTATCTTAGGTTTTTCTGGGAATCCTTGCAATGGTAATGGTTTGCTCCAATCGGTGAAGTAAGGCTTGTCGGGTTTTCCTGAGAGGATGTCAAAATTCGCCTCCGGGTTTAGCTAGTCAAACTTGCCTGATATTGCACTAGCGATATTCTGCATGTGAAATTCGAGTTCCATCTTGTTTCCAGATATAGAATTGAGGAAATCAAGTGCATCCCGATTGATTCTCCTCAACTCAGCCTTTGATAGTGTCTCAATCTGAAGACCAGCCATTATACTTTGAGTGTATTGCAGTGTATTTCTAGGGAGTGGTTCTTCATCTTCGAGAGGAGGTTGAGCCTTGACCAATTCGGTCAACCAATCACCTTCTGGTGTCTCATCATTGTCAATCCATGAGTGACGTTTTCTTTTCTTAGATTTCTTAGACTTTGATGTTTTATCCTTGTCTTGAGCTTTAGTGGTTGATGATGGTCCAGGTCTAGAGTCGGCGATTGGAGATGCACGAGAGTCTGTATCGGGTTATCCCTGATAAACTTCTACAGGGTGCATGAAAGGTTCTTCCTGGTCTGTCGGACCTAATTCAGAAGCTGAAGTATGTTGCTGTTTTGCAGGAGGTGTTGAAGCCTTTTGTGGTTGTTGTGAAGATGATGGACCGGTTGCAGACTTTTGTTTCTTTCCTTTCGAATTAGGGTCCAGATCATCATCTTTCATTGGCCTTTTCAAAGATCTAGCAGCTTCTTTGCTAGACTCTTTAGACAAATTAGCTACAATGGCATCAATAAGTGCTGTTTCTTCAGGTGTCAAAACGGTTTTGTAAGCAACTTTGTCGTAGAGTTGAGCAAGCAAGTCTTCGACTGATGGTTCTGGAATGGTTGGAGTTTTCGTTAAAGCTTTTGCAGGTTGAAGAGTGAACGGTGTTGTTGACAGCATCTTTCTTACGACACTTCTAATCCTGTGCTCCAAGTTGTCTTTAATCGGTTCTACAAGACTTGTCACTTGAGGAGTGACAATTTCAACAAGATTATCTGTAAGGTAATCGTTAGTGAATGTCTTGATTATTCCTTCCAAATCTGCTTTCATGAACCTATCAATCTGTTGCTTTGCCTCCTGAAAATCTTCAACTTGTTTTGCCAAATTTGTTACCATGGTTGTTAAACTTTTCACTTGCTCCTGAAGATCAACTGGATTTGCGGGTTCATTGATTGATTGTTGTTTTGATGCAGTTTCAGATGGTGGAGGAGATGAATGTTCTGGTGATGATTCTGAAGAAGACTCGTTGTGGGAGCTTGAAGAAGATGCTGGAGGAGTGGGATCCTTTGGAGGTGAGCCTTTGGGAAGTGGAGGATTCTCTGGAGGTGTTTTCTTTGAGGATGACGAGAGATGTAGGAGAGAGTGTGAAGGTGATTGAAGAAATATGTTAGTGTCGAAAGGTTGTTCTTGATCATTCTCTTCTTTATCTTCAGTTTCTTTTCTTCTCCATTCCTCTTCTTGTACAAGATACTCAGGAGTGATGAATGGATCAAATTCCTGATTTATGGTAATGTTCTCTTCCTTTGCAATTTTCTCCTCAAAGGTTGGTGCTTCCTTCATAATAGTATTCCCTTCTTCATCTTTATCTTCTTCTCTGTCACTGGGATGAATAACCGGTTCTGAAGTAGAAGACACAATGGGAGGAACAATACTACTAGAAGCCCCTTCATGCTCTGGTTGATCAATAGGTTGTGGTGAAGGTTGTGGATGGAGTCAACTGAGGAGTGATGCTTCCCGTTGATCTTTGAGGAATTGCTTCTCTTTGGCCCGTGTATCGACAACAATACTTTTCAATTTTCTCTTATCGACCAATTGTTCAACCATTGGTTCGTCTTCTTCATCATCATTTACACCTACATTTGATTCAGTGATGGTTATCCCTTGTTTTTTTTCCTTTCATCCATTTCAAGAGTTTCCAAGCTTTGATGTTTTGCTAGTTCCATTTCTGGAAAGTCTTCTTCATTTACTCTTTCACTTCGATCAAAATCCTCTTCATTAGTTTCGGTGTCGAATTCTGACTCACTTTCAGAAGGTGGTGGTGTAGGTTCATCTTGAATGACGAGTTTAAGAGTGATTTTTTTTCTATGTTTAGTAGCAGGCTTAGGTTTAGGTGTAGTTTTGGGTTTAGGAGTAGGTTTAGATTGTAGTGAACTTGTAGTGCTGCTCGTACTCCCTGCCTTTCCACCCCTTTTGCTACAAGTCTGTCTTTTCTGCTTCGGTACCACAATTTCTCCTGTGAGTCCTACCTTTCTTGATCTTATCGTCAAGGAGATATTCCAGAATTCTTTTGCCTTGTTGCTTTGTGTAGAACATGGTCATTTTGATAAAAGAAATCGTGAAGTCATCCTTGTAGAGGTTCTTTGATTCGTTGTTGTCTTGCATTCTTGTGATGTATTCTGGTTGATCTTTACAAAAATGCTCGATGAGTAACTTTGTGAAGCAAACAAATGGGATCATTGTCTTTTCACGATCAGTTTGAATGTTGTAGAGCATGTCGCTCATTATAGATCTTGCAAAGTCAATTGGTAGCATGCTGACCATTCTGTGGAAAACTAGAAGGGGGTTGAATAGTTTACCGATTAAAATCTTTTTAACTTGTTAAGTTAGCTTTGAAACTTTCCGTTTGATCAAAGATATATACACAAACACAATATATAACATGCAAGTAAATGAAAGAAACGATCAAACCACAACACGAGTATTTATCGTGGTTCGGCTACAAGGACTCTTTTTCCTTGCCCTATGTCCACGCCCCGAGTATCCAACTCGAGAGTTACTTTCACTAGTCAACAAGCTCCTTTCACCGGCGGATAAAACCTTACACGTCGCTTATACTTTTACCGACACAAAGCTAGATATCGAGTTCTTTACCAAGGGTACAACCACTCCCGTTAGTTCTTTTACAAGGGTACAACTACTCCCAATACACTTTGTATTTTGAGGACTAAAATACTAACCGATCACTACTGAAAATACACAATCAAATGAAGTGTAAACTACACAAGTCTACACAATGCTAAGCTAACAAGTCTTGCAACGTTGTGTTGAATACTTGTTACTTTTAGTAAGCTCGTGAATCTCTTTGCTACAAAAAGAAACTTCACATATGAAATGTTAAGAGGTTAGATGAAAGAATGAATGTGTGTGTAAAATATAATGTCAAGTGATGAGCCAAAATTCAACTTGTGGCTTGGTATTTATAGCAAAACCTTCTGCAAGTCTGGCGGATCAGGCGGACCCCTCAGAAGGGTTCCGCCAGTGTAACCCCAGGGTACCGCCAGGCTTGCAGTTGGTTTTGCAATAAATCTTGCAAACCAAACAAGGTCACATCTCATTACTCTTTGCAAACCAAACAATGTCACATCTCATAATATCAAGTCAAACACTAAACTTGCAAGCAACATCTTAGTAAGTCAAACACGTTACTTTCCATAAATGTATAATGACAAAACTTGCCATAAATGTGATGTGACAATTCTATTTTAAGAAATAAAAAGTGTTGTGTTTTATGAAATGTAAAATGTAGCAAAAGTCTAGTTTATGCAAGTCTTTAAAACTAAGATTATGTTTTACTTAGGAACTAAAGTTTACATTTGTCATTAACAAAACTTAGCGAAGATCGTAAAATATAAATAACGTTTTTAGGCGATATTTGTATTAACAATCTCCCCCTTTTTTTTGATGACAAAACATAAACTTTGTTTTTTAGTAACTCACAAAATCTTGGTTTTTAAGACTTAAAAAAAATTAATATTAAACTTGTTTTACTTAAGTTATGAAAATCATATTAAGTTTTGAAAGTTTAATATATTTCTCCCCCTTTTTGTCGAAACAAAAAGTAGAGTAGCGAAGCGGAAAAAAGTACTTGCTCCCCCTTGCTTGTTACTCCCCCTAAAAGGAGTGCCAAGATGGGAAACATGGATTTTGATCCTACAAAAAAATGGTTAGTTGGTGATATATATAGCCAAGTTTGTAGTTACCACATACATTGCAACCACAATGACAACATAAAAATGATCAACCAACAATGCATGAAAGTAAGTAGAAAGAAATAGCATTCCAAGTAAAATTTTGACTTTAAAAAGTCAAAGGACAAGAAATGGTAAGTATTCTTCTACTTCTAAAAAGTTAAAAAATAACCAAGAAATAAAAATAAAAGCCTAGTTTCCTAAATTGGGGCAAACGGCCTCCAAAGGTTGTCTAGGATTTGTTTGGGTGGGAGAGAGCATCCAAACGTTCTATGACGTGTTGGAATGCAAACCGGGTTTCATCTTGGAGTTGTTGAAGCAACGTTTTGATGCTTGCACCCATTTGCTCACAATTTCAGCAAACATGGGGATGAGTGGTTGGAAATGGGTTGTTTTTGGTTTCTTGGTTTGAGGGTTGGTTGGTTTGTAGTTCTTGGGTGGATGATGGGTTTGGTATTGAGTCAAGCAAGGTGGTTTGAAATTCCATTGCTTGATGGAGGTGGTTCTCAACCATGCTTTGTATATCCTCATATGAGGGAAAGAAAGATTCAAAGGTTTGGGCTTGAGAATGTGGTGGATTTGGGTGATCATGGTTTTCAAAGTTTGGTTCTCCATAAAGAGGACCATGGATATCATTGTAGATGGGGTGAAACAACAATGGTTTGGGTTGATGGTATATTTGTTGTGGTGGTTGGGTGTGGTTAAAAAGCTTATTTTGGTCAAGAATTGACCTTGGTGAAAAAGGTGGTGGTTGTGAAGGTCTTGGTGGAAGATCATTTAGATCTTGGACAAAAGGGTGTGGTGATGTAGGAGGAGACCCAAATAACTCCATAGGTTCAATTTTGGGTAATGGTGATGGTGATGAAGTTTTGGATGGTTGGGTTGGAGCACTTGGTGGAGTTGGGTCAATGGGTGATTTAGTAGGTGGTGGAGTGAGCTCATTTGGTTCATTGATTGATGGAGATGGAGATGCAAGGTTCAAAAAGTGTTCATTTTTGATAGGTTAGGTGAATTCATCCGAAGATGAGGAGCTTAGGTTGATGGGTTGATTAGACCATAGTCGTTTAACACTTATCCGGGCGGTTTTCCGGATGGGTCGTGATGGTTGAGAGGTGATTGTTGACTTAGTCATGGTGCAAAATGGTTTAGAAGTTCAGAAATTGTGGAAAGGAGGTGTGATTTGATAGTGTTTAGGATGGCTTAATTTATAGTGTTGAAGGATTGTGGAAAGGAGTGTTTGGATTTGATGTTAGTCCATACAAAAATGGAGGTTTCTAATGATTTGGAAAACTAATTGTGGGTTGTCATATCATGGAAGTCAATCCAATGAAAATGGTGAAGTGAGAAGACAAGTTTTGCAATAAATGCTTAGTGGTTTTGGTGGATTTGTTGGAGTATAAATCTCAGAAATTTCAAGGATCCTTTAAAAGGGTTCATTCCTTTATGTGTGAAGGGTCCTTGAGGTTGTTATGGCAAATTTTGAATTTTGGCGGGAAATGATTTTGGTTAAGTTTATGGAAGAAGAAGTACCCTATTATGCTAAACATATTGCAAGAAATGGGTTTCTACCTAAAAGGATTGGATTTTGGTGTTTGGATGTTGAATTGTTGAAAATAAAAACAAAAATTCTGCAGGCTTCTGGCGGCACCCTAAGAATACACAGGCGGAACCCATTTGAGGGTGCCGCCTGGTCCGTTGGGCCATTTCTGGGATTCCCAGAAATTGCACTGGCGGAACCCAATTTTGGGTACCGCCAGATCCGCCAGAGCTCCAAAAATAGGCAGTCCGCGTTTTTGACCCGCGAGACGATTTTCAAAATTTTCGAAAACTCCTAAAATCAAAAATATAATGCATATCTGGTTAGGAAATGCAAAAAATGAACATGCAAACACTCATATCATATGACTTTGACCGGGAGCTAGCGATATTCACTAAACTTAGTGAAAATATTATAAGCTTGAAAATTTGACAACTTGCTAAAAGTTGTCTTCCTGCATCAAAGTTAGATGAAACATGTTCCAAATAGTATCAAACATTGTACCAACCTACAAGTACATCATAAGCATTGTTTAAACAACCAAATTAGTTCAAATAGCACCTAGTGCCAAACACTCCTACACACCCGCTCTCATTGACGGTCAATCTTGTTCTTGAGCTTTCCAAGGAATCTTCCAAGATTCTTAAACATCCCCTTTGTTTGCTTGAACTCCGCCGACTCGTTTGGAATATCTGGAAGTTGGGATAGGTATTCGAGAGGTGGGAGCCTAGAGTTTGGCAAATTGTCATCTTCACTCATTGAGGAAGACGATGATGAGGTAGGAGGATGAGGACGTTTTCCTTGGGCTTTGTACACTCTCTTATCACTAAGTGGAACAAAGGTGTGTGGAATGAGAGTGTAGTCAAGACGAAGGCCATTTGGAGTTGGTGGAATGGGTGAGATGAACCTAAAGAGATGGGTCAAGAGCATTCCATAAGCATAGCCATTGTGCCATGCACGGGAATGTCGGCCATTCTCTTGGCCATGTAGTAGGCAAGGTTGAAAGGTTGCCTAACGGACAAGGAGTAGAGCATGTAGCAAAGGCAAAGGTTGATATGATCTCGGTTTCCTATTGTGCTAATCACATTGGCTCTAAGGACTTCCTCCCATTTCTTGAATTGGGGCTTGAGTTCATTCATCTCCATTCCATATGGGTCCTTTTCGACCTCATTTCCCGAACGGGTTCTCCTAGTGTTGGTGGTCCTAACAAAGAGGTGGTCACGGAGTACATCTTTTGAGACAAGGGGTGTGTCATAAGGATGGATACGGTCTTGGAGGTTGTCAAGAGTTGAGATAGAGTGTAAGTTGGAATAGAGACAAGTACCACGGTTTGGGACACCTAGGATTTGAGCAAACTCCTCAAGAGTGAAGGAGTATTGATGACTACTAACCCTAAAGTTGATAGACATATGACCATAATCATCCGTGGAGAGGACGGAGGATGCATAGAACTCTAGAATGAATCTAGGACAAATAGGCTCGTCGATATTCAAAAGACACTCAAAGTTAATTGTGGCAAATTCGGCGTAAAGGTTTGTGCCTTCTAGGAAAGACGGGTCAATGGTTCTACCCTCATGGACATAGTGTTTTTCTAGGGCTTTGAAAACGTTTACTTGGTTTGGGGTAAGGCCTTTGGTTTTGTGGTATTTTGGTAGGTACTTAATGGTGTCCTTGTGGTTGTAGTGGGTTAGAGGAGGCATGATGATTCCTAGAACAACAAAATTTCACATTTTAGTTTACGTAAACCATTATTATAATGTGGATGTTCTAGTGTGTGCCTATATGAAAACAATGTGGAGGTGCGGTTATCTTGACTCATTTTGATGCTTCAAAATCGTTTTATGCAAGTTTTGTTATAAAACAAAAGATAACCCAAACGCTCCTAGTTCAATGTAGCTTCATTTGAATGTACCCGAAAATACATATTGGTTATGTATTCCCTTTAGCATTCAAGAGACATTATGCAAGTGATGTTTTAAACATAACGTTTTGATTTTGTATTCCCAATGTGAGACGAAAAAATATTTGTCCTACTTGTGAGAAATTTTTGGAAGGATTTGACATGGGGTGTTTTAGCAAACATGTTTATACTAATTAAGGATGCAATTCCTAACTATGGGAAACATGATTAGTTTTATTAAACACCTAATCTTATGCATGAGTTTTTCAAGTTAATGCATAACCCCAAGTTTTTGTTTTTGTGCATGAAATAGAATTCCTAGACTCAGATCAGGATTGTAATCATGTTTAGAATACTTACAATGATGATTGATTTGCAATGTAAATGAATGGAAGACCAAGAATTCGTAGGTATGGATGGATGGTAAAGTGAATAGTAGCAGTTTGGAAGTGGTGGTATGAGATAATGGGTGTTTGGTTTAATATAAACAAAGATTTTGATTCTGCAGGTCGGCGGATACGGCGGACCCCTGGAATGGGTTCCGCCCATTATGTCTGAGGGTTCCGCCGACCCTGCTGAGAAAAATAGTTATGGATTTGTTTTGATTTTTGTGATTTTTGTCTAATGTCCAGAACTATAATGTAGGTTCCATGAGTCCTAAGCCTAGCCTATGAAGGTTAAAAGGTTCACGTTTAAGGGGTTTTGTGAGAATGTCGGCTATGTTGTCTTCGGAAGAAACTTTCTCAATTGAGATATTTCCTTTTTGAACGTTGTCACGAAGGAAATGATGACGGATTTCAATATGTTTGGTACGAGCATGTTGAACCTGGTTTTTGCTAAGATCAATGGCACCTTTGTTGTCACAAAGAATTGTGATATCGTTGAGTTGAATTCCGTAGTCGACAAGAGCTTGCTTCATCCAAAGAGCTTGTTGACATGCCTTTCCGGCCGAAACGTACTCGGCTTCCGTTGTTGAGATAGCAAGAGCCGTTTGCTTCTTAGAGAACCATGAGGTGAGACAATGTCCAACAAAAGTACAAATACCACTTGTACTTTTTCTATCGACATAGTCACCGGCATGATCCGAGTCGGCATACACTATGGTGTCTATTCCCGTTCCTTTGGGATACCATAAACCTAAATGTGTAGTGCCCTTAATATACCTAAAAATCCTTTTAACGGCTTCGAGATGGGTAGTTTTAGGATCTTCTTGAAAACGAGCACATAGACAAACACTAAACATAATGTCGGGTCTACTAGCCGTTAGGTAAAGTAGACTACCAATCATACCTCTATATTTAGTGCTATCTACGGATTCACTTTCCTCATCCTTGGTGAGTTTAGTTTCCGTGGACATGGGAGTTTTGATAGGTTACGAATCTTCTAGTCCAAATTTCTTAAGCATGTCCTTAATATATTTAGATTGGTTAAAGAAGATACCATCTTCTAGTTGATTGATTTGGAGTCCTAGGAAAAAGTTGAGTTCTCCCATCATACTCATTTCAAACTCGTCATGCATGATTTTTGAGAAATCCACACATAATTCTTGATAAGTTGATCCGAATATAATATCATCAACATAGATTTGGAGTATGATAATATGTGAATCTTTCTTCTTAGTGAAGAGAGTATTATCAACTAAGCCCATGGTATACTTATGGTCAACTAGGAATGTTTTGAGTCAATCATACCATGCTTTTGGAGCTTGCTTAAGTCCGTAAAGAGCCTTTTTAAGTTTGTAAACATGATTTGTTTTTTCAAAATCGATGAAGCCCGGTGGTTGAGCAACATGCACTTCTTCATTAATGACTCCGTTTAGAAATGCACTTTTGACGTCCATTTGAAAGAGTTTAAAATTGTGTGCACATGCATATGCAAGTAAGATTCTAATTGACTCGAGCCTAGCAACCGGAGCAAAAGTTTCATCGTAGTCAATGCCTTCTTGTTGGTTATATCCTTGTGCAACTAGCCTAGTTTTGTTTCTAGACACAATTCCATTTTCATCCATTTTATTACGAAATACCCATTTTGTTCCAATTATAGTTTGACTCTTTGGTTGAGGAACTAATGTCCATACGTCATTCCTAACAAATTGGTTTAACTCTTCTTGCATTGCAATTACCCAAGACTCATCTTTAATGGCTTTATTAATATTTTTAGGTTCAATGGTTGACACGAAACAAAAGTAGTTGCTTTCATTTTGAACTTTAGACCTTAGTGTTCTTTCGTTAATATTGCCAATGACACCATCTAATGGATGACTTTTAGATTCTTTGACATTGACAAGTTCTTTGTTAAATAGTTCATCTTCTTTGTCATCACTTAAAATTTCTTGATTTTCTATTGCTTGGCTTTCAACTAAGTCATCATCTACCAAAGGTGATGTCTTAGAGGGAGGTGGACTCTCGTCAAATGTTACGTTCAACGATTCCTCGACTCTTAAGGTTTCTTTGTTCAAATCAATGTATGCTTTAATATTTTGTGAATATCCAAGAAATACACCTTCATAAGACTTTGGGTCAAATTTGGTGAGATAATCCTTGGTGTTAAGAATGAAACATTTACTCCCAAACACTCTAAAGTATCCTAATGTAGGCTTTTTACCTTTATATAGTTCATAAGGAGTTTTATTCAAAAATGGTCTAATTAAGACTCGATTTAAAATGTACGTTGATGTGTCAACGACATTACACCAAAACTTTTGTGGAATGTTTTGTTCATTAAGCATTGTTCTACTCATCTCTTGCAATGTCCGGTTTTTACGTTCTACTACACCATTAGATTGTGGAGTACGTGGAGCCGAAAAGTTATGAGTTATACCATTATTATCACAAAAGTTTCCAAATTGAAATTCATTATCAAATTCACAACTGTGATCCGTTCTAATAGACACAATATTAGACCCTACTTGATTTTGAATTTTCTTACTTAGAATCTCAAATTTATCAAAAGCTTCATTTTTACTTTTCAAAAATTTTGTCCAAGTATATCTTGAGTAATCATCAACTATGACCAAAGTGTAGAAGTTACCTCCATAACTTTGTATAGCGGATGGACCAAATAAATCCATATGCAAAAGTTCTAGACACCTAGATGTAGAAACCAAGTTTTTAGCCTTATGGCTATTATGGACTTGTTTACCGACTTTGCAAGCATCACAAAAGTGTTGGTCATATTTCAACTTAGGTAGGTTTCAAACTAAGTCTTTGGAGGAAAGGTTTTGGATTAGTCTCATGTTAGCGTGTCCTTAACGTCTATGCCATAAAGTTGAAGATTCATCTAATGAGGTAAGACAAAGTTTGTCTCTAGATGTTGGATCCATCTTCATGACATATACGTTGTTCTTAAGGACACCTTTGGCTATGGTTATACCATCTTTAAGTATTTTACTTCCGTTTTCACTAAAAAGAACATTATACTTATTACGACAAAGTTGACTAATACTAAGGAGATTAAAACCTAAGTTATCAACATGAGCTACATCATCAATAAAAAGGGAGTCATGAGAGATTGTACCTTTTCCGATGATTTTGCTCTTAGCATTACTACCAAACGTAACATTACCTCCGTCACATTTGTGATAAGAAGTGAAGAGGCTTTTGTTACCCGTCATGTGCCTTGAACAACCGCTATCTTTAATCCATTCATCCGGTTTCAAACAAACTTTGAGGCACACCTATTTTATGAAAAACACTCAAACATTTGGTCCCCAATTTCTCATGGGTCCATTTTGGTTAATCATACCATTAACTTGTTCCAAGTATGAAAATAGAGTGTAAGGGTTCCATGGCATGTGATTTGAAGTTTGGTAATGTCTAGGAGTGTTTTGGTTCCAAACATGTTGGTAGTTTGGTCGAGCGTTGAAGTTGCTCTTTGGAAAGGGGCGTTTGGGAATTGGAGTCTTAGGTCTTGGTTGAGTAGTTTTAGCTCTAAATTCATTTTTACTAAATCCTACTTCAGTTTTAAACACAGGTTTTGTTCCATTTTTGTATGTAACTTTAACAAAATTTGAACGATCCGATGTAGATGGAGTTACTGCTGCAGCAGACCTGGCGAAACCTTCGGGTCCAACGGGCGGAACCCTGGATTGGGGTCCGTCTGATCCGTAGGCTGCTGTAGCAATTTTGTTTGTTTCTTGTGCAATCTTTTCTTGTTTCGTTTGACCCTTTGAAGTTTCTATTTTCGTAAATCCTAGTCCTGTTTTATCAAAGGGTGACTTTTGAAGTTTCATAATTTCATCCGCACAAGAAATGCTCTTATCGAACTTCTTAAACTTTGTGGTTTGTTTTATTAGATCATTTTGAGTTTCTCAACTTCTAGTTTAACCTCTTCACATGATTTGCAATATGTGTCCATAGCTTTACTCTTTTCTAATCTCTTAGCTTTTTCTTTTAACTCATAAACTTCATTTTCTAAAAACTCCTTTTTAGTTTTCAAAAATTTATTTTTGTTTATGATTTTTAAGCTCAATTCACAAAGTTTGTTATATTCTTTTTGTAAAGTGTCATCATCAATAGAGGAGTAAGATGAGTCGGAGAATACCTCATTTGAGTTGTGAGCCATGAGAGCAATATCATCATTCTTTGGCTCATCGTCATCTCCTTCATAGTCACTCCAAGCACCACCCACAAAAGCTTCTTGAGGTTTGCTCTTGGGTGGTTTTGGACATTCTCCTACAAGATGACTTGTGTCTCCACACCTATAGCATTTTCTTTCAACCTTTCCTTTCCTATCATCACGATCTTTTCGGAAAGTTTTCTTATCATCTCTAGGTTGCCTTACAAACTTTCCTCTTCTACGAAAGAACTTCTTGAAGTCTCTAACGGCCATAGCATATTCCTCATCATCACTATCCGAAGTAGATTCTTCATCATCACTTGATTGGACTCTAGCTTTCAAGGCAATGGACTTAACTTTTTCTTTCTTGCCTCTAACTAGTTCCGAATCTTTTTCCATTACCATTTCATGAACTTTGAGGTTTCCAATTAGCTCATCAAGTGACATGCTTGAAAGATCTTTGGATTCTTCAATTGCCGTCACTTTTGCTCTCCACTTCGGATGGAGTGCTCTAAGAAATTTCCTGACAAAGTTCTTACTACAAAAAGATTTATCAAGTGCTTTAAGTGAAGTAATAATAGTATTAAATCTAGCAAAAACATTATCAATAATCTCATCTTCGGAAATAACAAATTGTTCATATTGTTGAACAAGAAGATCAATTTTGTTATCTTTAACTTATGAGTTTCCTTGATGAGTGACAATTAAAGATTGCCAAATATCTTTGGCGGTTTTACACAAAAAGACTCTTTCATATTCTTTCTTAGGCAAAGCGTTGTAAAGCATCATTTTAGCTTCATTATTTTACCAATTAATTTCTTTTGATCATCATCTTTAATGTTAGTAACTACGTTATCACCATCAATAATTATATACCACAAATCTATATCTTTAGATTTCACGTAAGTTTCAAAACGGTTTTTCCAATATATAAAACCATTTGCTTCAAAGAGTGGTGGTCTTTGCATAGATTGCCCTTCTTTGTAATTTTCAAAATCCATGGATCGTTTCAAATTTTAAAACACAATATATTTTAAAAGCTTGAGTAACGTAGCTCTTGATGCCAATTGTGGAAAACTAGAAGGGGGGTTGAATAGTTTACCGATTAAAATCTTTTTAACTTGTTAAGTTAGCTTTGAAACTTTCCGTTTGATCAAAGATATATACACAAACACAGTATATAACATGCAAGTAAATGAAAGAAACGATCAAACCACAACACAAGTATTTATCGTGGTTCGGCTACAAGGACTCTTTTTCATTGCCCTACGTCCACGCCCCGAGTATCCAACTCGAGAGTTACTTTCACTAGTCAACAAGCTCCTTTCACCGGCGGAGAAAACCTTACACATCGCTTATACTTTTACCGACACAAAGCTAGATGTCGAGTTCTTTACCAAGGGTACAACCACTCCCGTTAGTTCTTTTACAAGGGTACAACTACTCCCAATACACTTTGTATTTTGAGGACTAAAATACTAACCGATCACTACTGAAAATACACAATCAAATGAAGTGTAAACTACACAAGTCTACACAATGCTAAGCTAACAAGTCTTGCAACGTTGTGTTGAATACTTGTTACTTTTAGTAAGCTCGTAAATCTCTTTGCTACAAAAAGAAACTTCACATATGAAATGTTAAGAGGTTAGATGAAATAATGAATGTGTGTGTAAAATATAATGTCAAGTGATGAGCCAAAATTCAACTTGTGGCTTGGTATTTATAGCAAAACCTTCTGCAGGTCTGGCGGATCAGGCGGACCCCTCAGAAGGGTTCCGCCCGTGTAACCCCAGGGTACCGCCAGGCTTGCAGTTGGTTTTGCAATAAATCTTGCAAACCAAACAAGGTCCCATCTCATTACTCTTTGCAAACCTAACAATGTCACATCTCATAATATCAAGTCAAACACTAAACTTGCAAGCAACATCTTAGTAAGTCAAACACATTACTTTCCATAAATGTATAGTGACAAAACTTGCCATAAATGTGATGTGACAATTCTATTTTAAGAAATAAAAAGTGTTGTGTTTTATGAAATGTAAAATGTAGCAAAAGTCTAGTTTATGCAAGTCTTTAAAACTAAGATTATGTTTTACTAAGAAACTAAAGTTTACATTTGTCATTAACAAAACTTAGCGAAGATCGTAAAATATAAATAACGTTTTTAGGCGATATTTGTATTAACACATTCCCCAAAACACTTGCAAATGCTCAAGTCTGGGATGTTCATGACCGCTTTTTCTTCCTGATATTGAACGAACGACCAACATATAGAAGGTTCTCCACGGCTGAGGCATGTATTTGGCATTGAATCTTGAATGCTTAATCAAAGGTAAGTCATCTTGAACATCGTATCCCAGATCAATGAGATAGTCTAGGATCTCCAATTCAGGCAACATTGGAACATATTCATTCTCTGGTCTGGGAAGGAGGAGAAATGTGCGAAGGACTTCCAGATCTATGGTATAGACTTGTCGGTCCAGAGTGACAGTAAAAGACTCATCATCCAAATTGACCTTTGCTGTAAGCCAAAACTGATGAAGGTATAATGTTGGAACTGAAGTGGATTTGTCGAGTAGATGCTTGCATGGATGTGCCAGGAGTATATCTTTGAGAATCTTACACGAGTCCTCAGGAATTCTTAGTTTGTCGAAATCAACTCGAGGATTGTTTCTGCCAACGGTGATGCGGTAATCAGCTGGGATGATGTCGTTGAGCGTGAGCAATGGAAGAGTTAGTTTAGGTACAGTCTCGGTGTGTTCAACCATTATTATCTGTAAAGGTATTATCATAAAACCAAACATCCAGATTTGTTACAAGTTAGCACAACGACAAGTTTGATTAGCAGATAAACACCTAGGACATGTAAGCATGGATGGTTCAATTGATTAGCATTTGAGTACTAGACAAATGATGTGATCTAAGTAAAACATGAAATCAAGCACCAAGTATAAGAAATATGCATAAGCACTATTACATCAAGAGTTGTCCGAATTGCATAATTACAACACATATTACTTTGAATGACAATAAGAACTCAAATACAATGATATCAAAAATAACATAACAAGAATCTCGAAACTTTGCATATTGGATAATTATCACAAATACATATAATTCATATTCACAAAAAATTTCACTAAAGGTATTCTCGAAAACAGGTTCTAGATAACATGAGACTTAAACAAAAATTTCGCAAATACACATTAGGAAAGTTTTCGAAAATTTCACCAAGTGTGTTCTCGATAAATAAGTTATCGAGAATGTAAACATTGGCAAAATTTTCGCAAACACTCAAAATGTGCATTCTCAAAAGTTTCTTCCAAGTGCGTTCTCGATAAAACTATCCTCGAAAGACATGACCAAGGTGAAATTTTGAAAACACATTTAATCAGCATTCTCGAAAAATTTTCAAAGTGCATTCTCGAAAAGATTACATTTTCGAAAATACATGACTTTAGAAAGAAAAAAATTCGCAAACACTTATTAGGTGTATTTTTGAAATTTTCCACCATGTCAGGTGTTCTCGATAACATGTTCTCGAAAAATTCTTATACAAGAATTTAGAAATTTGTGTAGACGTACTTTTTCTTGCAATTTTGAGATTCCAAAGAGTATATCCTGTAGTATAGATTGAGAAACAACAATTAATGCACAGAAATACCACATACACAAGAATTTTCGAAACTTATGTTCTACCACTTATCGAGAATCACCATTTCATGTTATAAGACACCATGTTACAGTATTATACTTCAATTATCATTCATTCAAGCATCTTAAACTCAATTAATTGAAGACAAGAACAACAAGCAAGAAAGACCCAATTGAACATAAACCCTAGTAATCGAAAATTAAGCATAGATGAATTTAGAACCAATAGAAGTGTATCACAATGATTCTAGCACACAAAACAACATATCCCACCAAAAATATTAACCAAACAATCACAAAATCAACACCACCCAAATCGGACATAAACCCTAGATTTCGAGAACCATTTGAACAAGTTTCTTGTTGTGATTAACTGTTTTAGGCATGATAAAAAGATGTTTAAGAATGTAAGCCCTATCAAAAATTACACAAACAAGTTTGTTTTGATAATTTCCGAAATTTTTGAAACCCTAGAACTACAAATCACAATATCTTGAAATCTAACCGTTAGAATCACAATTAAACGAAAACCATTCGTTAAAATGACCTAAAGATCATGTGTGAACTTACAGTTTCAAGATTTGTAGCACGGATTAGTTAGACGAATTTGAGGCCTAGATCGATATAGTGGGGGTGTTTGGTTGTTTGTATATTTTCTGAAAAAGTGAATGGTGTTTGTATGTTTAAGTTAAATTTAGTGAGTTTAAGGAATATGACAATAATGGTCCCTTAACTTCTTACTTTGCATCACTAGTCCTTTAAACTTGATACTAGTTAATGACCAATGGCAACAATCTTAAATATACATCCTACGATAAAATTTGTAAAACCTTTTAATGAGACGAGACGAAGGATGGATCATAAAATTCCTCCATTTATGAAACAGTGCATCATTTGGAAATATGCAAGTATACCAAATAAAATTAAAAAAAAAAAAGCGTATCTCCCCCTCAACACTTGTAAAATAGTAAGAAAAACAAAGTGTTGAAGTGAAGTAGTATACTTGCATTTTTTTTCTTTTCTCTCTCTCTCTCTCTCTCTTTCTCTCTCTCTCTCTCTCTCTCTCTCTCTCTCTCTCTCTCTCTCTCTCTCTCTCTCTCTCTTTTGAGAGAAAAAACATATTTACAAAGATTGTTTTGATGTTTGACACTTAGTGTTTTAAAATTTTTTCCAGATCTTCTGGAGTCAAACATCGCATACCAATTTGGTGAACTAGATCAGCAAACCTTGTCAGAGGTAATGCTTTTGAGTAAGTCTGCCAATTTGTATTCAGTTCCCACAAAATATAATTCAACTATACCCTTTTTGACATGTTCCTTGATGAAATGATAGCGGATATCAATGTGTTTGGACTTGCAGTGATGAACAGTGTTGCAGGAAATTGCAATATCACTTTTAGAGTAACAGTAAATCGGAATCTTGTTGAATAGGTAGCCATAGTCCTGAAGCTATGATCTCATCCAGATGACTTGGGCACAGCAAGCAGACATAGCTACGTATTCTGATTCTGTTGATGACAATGATATGCAGTCCTGCTTCTTTGATTGCCAAGACACAAGTTTATCTCCGCAAAACTGTAATCCACCAGATGTACTTTTGCGTGTGTCTAAACATCCTGCATGGTCAGCGTCTGAAAAAGTAATTAGTTCAAAACCAGAATCCTTCGGATACCAGATCCCCAAGTTAATGGTTCCTTTAATGTATCGAAGGATTCTTTTAGCCTCATTGAGGTGCCTTTCAGTTGGTTTAGACTGATAACGGGAACACATGTAGACTGCAAAGACAATATCAGGTCTACTAGCAGTGAGATACATGAGTGACCCAATAATACTACGGTATTTGGTAGGGTCAACTGGATTCCCATGTATGTCAGCATCTAGTTTTGTGCCAAAACCCATTGGTGTATTATAAGTATCACAGCTCATCATTCAATGTTTATTTAAAATTTCCAAAGCATATTTAGACTGATTTAGAAAAATTCCACGGGGTGATTGATGAACTTGTAGTCCTAAAAAGAACGAAAGTTCACCCATCATGGACATTTCAAAGTTAACTTTCATTAAATTTGCAAAATCATTTGAGTATCTTTTGTTTGTAGAAGCAAAAATAATGTCATCGACATATATTTGAACAATTAGTAAGTCCAACCCGTATGTTTTAGTAAATAACGTTGGATCCACCGAACCTTTAGAAAATTTATTGACCAACAAGAAAGCAGATAATTTGTCATACCACGCCCTTGGGGCTTGCTTGAGTCCGTAAAGAGACTTTTTGAGTCGGTATACGTGATTGGGACATTCAGGATCCACAATGCCTTCTGGTTGACTAACATAAACTACTTCACGGAGTTGACCATTCAGAAATGCCGTTTTCACATCCCTTTGATAAACAACCATATTCCGATGAGCAGCATATGCCAGAAAAATTCGAACAGCTTCAAGTCTTGCCACAGGAGCAAAGGATTCTTCAAAATCAATTCCTTCTTCTTGGAAGTATCCTTTAGCTACCAAGCGCGATTTGTTACATACGATAGTGCCTTCTGCATCCAGCTTACTTTTCCAAATTCATTTTAAACCAATGACAAAGACACCGTCAGGTTTTTCAACTAATTCCCAGACTTCTAATATTTTGATTTGCTGAAGTTCCTCTTGCATAGATTCAATCCAGTTTTCGTAAGTCATTGCCTGTTTAATGTTCTTAGGTTCATCTTGACATACTGTGAGTGCATAGATGCAAGTTTCACCATCTTTGTGAAGTCGTTGTCTTGTCATGATTAGTGCATCTGGATGGCCAATAATTTGAACTAAGGGATGATCTCTAGTCCATTTGTGTGTCGAAGGGTGAAGTTGATAGTTATCTCGCATGTTAGCAGGATCCAAATTGCGTGTGGACGACTCAGCAATTTCAGGAACTGTTGGAGCCGATGCAAACGGGTTAAAGAACGTATTTGGATCATACTCTGCGAATTGTGGAACTGATTGTGGTGTAGGATCATCAGCTGATTGTTGTGAGTTGGATGCGGTTTGTTTTGCTGTAAACGGAGATGCAATTGGAGGGCCGTCTTTCTCAACAGTTGTTGTTGTTTGTTGAGGTGAGTCAGGTACTTGAATATTTTCAGGTTGTGCAGTGGAAATTGGTGAGACCTCAGAAAGACGGTTTTCAATTGTATCATCGAACAGTGGAGCAAACAATGTTTCCAATTCTTTGCGATTGGGAGACAATGGTTCAGCCGAAGAATCCAGAAAGTTTAGACGGTTGGATTCGGGTCCTAAGCTGTGTTGCTCAGAAGCCATTTGTGTGAGTTCATCAAAATTAGCATGAGTAGTCTCTTGAATTTCTCTTGTACGACAATTCCATATCCGAAAGCCTTTGGAATTTTCACAGTATCCAATGAACACTCCAATGTCAGCCTTTGCTTTAAGTTTACCTAAATCATCACGATCATTTTTCGGATAACAAAATGCTCCAAATACATGAAAGTAATCGATGTTTGGTTTTCTTTTGTGAACAATCTGATAAGGGGTTTTATGATGGCGTTTTGTGATCATGCAACGGTTTTGGGTGTAACATGCAGTTGAAACAGCTTCCGCCCATAGGTAATCTGGTAATTGAGCATTGATCAACATGGTTCTTGCAACTTCCACTAACGTTCTATTGCATCTTTCAACTACTCCATTCTGTTATGGGGTTCTTGCAATTGATGTTTGATGTTCAATTCCCACTTTCTCAAAATATGACCGAAGTGTCTGATTCTTAAATTCTGTACCATTGTCAGTTCTGACCATTCTGACAGTGTTGCGTAACTGAACTTGAATTTTAGTGAGAAAGGTGATGATCATTAAAGGAGCTTGATCTTTACTTCGAAGAAAATAAACCCAAGTCCATCTGGAGTAATCATCAACAATTACAAGTATGTAGCATTTACCGTTGATACTTTGAACACGCATCGGGCCACACAAATCCATATGAAGCAATTATAAAACATGATTCGTACTGTGTTCAGTTTTTGAAGGAAAATGAGCACGAGTACTTTTTCCTTGTTCACAGGCCGGACATAAGTGACCTTTGGTGAAACAGAATCTTGGAAAACCATCAACAAGTTTATGACGAGCAAGCTCAGTCATAGTTTTGAAATTCAAGTGCGAAATACGTTTGTGCCATAACCAAGATTTAGTCGATTCCGCTTTGGAGAGAAGACATATCGGAGATGAAGCAATCATGTCTGACATTGATATTGTATAAAGATTTGTACCACGTGAGCCAGAAATTAGATCATTTCCTTGTAAGTCACGAATGAAACAAGTTTTCTCATTCTAAATCCCCATCACAAAATTGACCGACTGAAAAGAGGTTGTAACTAAGACCTTCAACATAATAAACACGACTGATTTCAATGTTCCCACTGACGTAGTCACTGTATCCCATTATTAGATTATAATGATCATTCCCGAATCTGACAGTGCCGATGAACTTTGAAACAAAGTTAAATAACAGTTTGAGGTTGCCTGTCATATGTCGGGTGCATCCGCTATCAACAATCCAAAGAACAATTTGAACCACCTGCATCACATGAAGACGACGAAGATGGAACATTGGTAAGGGTGGAACCCAAAGAAGTTGTGGGTTCCATTTGGTTAGAAACACACGAAGTTAAAATTTTAGGAATCCATTTAAAGTTTGGTTTGTATTGTAACCAATGTTGCCAGTTCCAACTAGTTCACGGTTTGTGTTTGGTGAATTCACTAAAAATGGTTTTGATCCTAGAATTGTCCATATTAATTATGGGGGTAACTTCAACATCATTAGAAAAAGTGGTCGGCGGTTTTTCTAAAATTGACTTAGAGGCAGTAGTGAGCCTAGAAGGATTGCCTGGTCTATGTTTCTTATGACGATTCAAGAGAGAATTAGCTACACATTTTGCATGATCACCACGCAATACACTTTTACGACAAAACACACAAGATGCATTAATATTCAAAACATTCAAAGCTTCATCATTCGTTACACTGAGATTTTGATTACAATTTTCCAGATTAGAATCTAATTCAGATGCAACATGAGTTTTATTCAAATTCCTAAGTTGATCTTCTACTTCTTGAGCTTCTAGTGTTCCTCTTTTACGTTGCAAGACCCTATTCTTCTTGTTACTTTTTCGCTTTGGTCTGCTAACGGTATTAGTGGAGACTAGTCCTGTAGAAGTGGAAGGATTAACATTAGTGTTTTGAACATAATTACCCCTATCAGTTTTGTCTATTTGATACATTCCTGGTGCTATCACAGTGGTGTCAACAAACTTTCCTTTTTCAAGTAGCTTAACCTTCTCTTTTAATTCAATGATGATGTGATTTTTTGTCTTGAATTTGAGACTCAAGTTTTCTATTGCAATGAGCAATGTCAATGCGGTTTTGTTCCCATTCAGCATTGTCGATTTTCAATTCCGGAATTTCCTTTTCATATTTAAGGCATTGATTTTTGAAAAACTCATTGATTGGTGCTAAACCGTCAGATATTATTGACCAAGGTCAAATAAGTCAAAAACAGCTCAGTTCCAATTCTCCGTGGATAGTATAGTGTTTCCCCGGGTCGTTATGTCCTAGCGAGATTGCAATGGTGCTTTGGAAAACGTTTCAGGAATGAGTGGCACTGAGGACAGTAGCCAAGATGATTGGGAATTGATTATGCTACTGAATATTTGGTATTTGGACAATTATTAACAATCACAGATATACAGATATAATTACAAATACACAACTTGGGAATCAAATTATAGACAGAGAAAAGTGGGATTTAACAATTTAAAACTACAGAGGGTGCAAATGAAACTTTTTCAAACTTAAAAAGAAAATTTAAAATGAAAATGAAATTATTAACTTGATTATTTTAATATTTAAATACTAATTAATTAATTAAAACTATTTAAAAAGTAATTTAAATCTAATTTAATTTAAACTAAAAATGACAAAGGTTACAAATTAAACTAAAAACTTGCAAAACTATTTTCTAAACCTTTAATTGAACTTGAAGAATGTATAAAAATTAAAAAGAAATATTTTTGTCTTTTTATGGGTTTTCTTTTAATTAAATACTAATTATAATAATTAAACTATTAAAACTATTTTAAATTACTAATAATACTAAAATGACTTAGAAAATTATAGATTTTTTTTTAAAACTAATTAACCATCACAGGAATTCTAAAAAAGTATAAAAAGTTTCTAAAAATTAAATTTAGCCTATTTTACTAATTATTTACTTCTTAATTAATTAAAACCTAATTTAACTAAATTAATTAAGAAAATTAGAAAATAAACAGTAGAATTTAAGAATCTATTTTCTAAAAGTCTTAAATGATTTATGAAACCTAGGAAAAATATAAAAACCTGCTGTTGTTAATTAAAACTTAAGAAAACTATTTAATTACTAATATTACCTAATTTATTAACTAAACTATTTTTAATTCTAATAATTATCAAACTAAAAGAGAAAAATCCGAGAAAATTATTGAAAATACTTTAAAGTGACAGGAAATTAATAAAATTATGAAAATGATAGATTGCTTATTAATAAGCTAAAAAGAAAAATTAAAAAGATAGAATCTATTAAATAGAAGTTATCACTAATTTTAAATTTGGGTTTTTGTTGGATTTTCTTTTTGACAGATGAAAATAAGTTAAAAATAAGAACTTTTTACAAAGACACTTTTACAATAGCTTAAAAATAAGCTAAGTGCACCCCCTTTATCCAAACAGCGACTAACAAGCTTATTATGACTTATTGCAATGTTGAAAAAGCTAGGAAATGATAAACTAAGCATACACAGATGATTACACACTTGAAATAGGCCAATTGGAACAGATAAGCACTCAAAATAAGCTGTTTGTGAGCAAATAAGCACTTATCACTTTACAAGGCCAAAACAGGCCAAAACAAAGGGTTTTGAACCTCTGTGGGGTCCACAGAAGAGCTCAGGGGTCCAAATTGAAAGTTGAAACTAAAAGCTGGTCTGGTAAGCTTCACAATAAGCCAATAAGCAGGGCTTATGGCTTATTAATGAGCACTGGGTAAGCCTTGGAAGTTGGGGTCACACACTGAGTGATCAGTGTACACTCAGGGAATTGGTAAAACTCAATGGGGGTTGCAGCCCTATCAAATAAGCTCAAGAGGTTGAAATAAGCCCTGAATTATCAAAATGGGTTGCTTGGCTATCGAAAAAGCCAATAAGCTAAGGGTGGGTCCCACTGGTTGAGTCACAAATCAATTTGGAAAATGGGTGAAAAACCTGTGCACAGGGCATATGCTTGCCCTGAAGGCCAAAAGAAGCTTTTGCACAAGCTTATACAAAAATCTTAAAAATAAGCTGATTATAAGATCTTGTAGACTAGGTGACAATCTTAAACTTTTGAAAAGGTCAAGGTCTCAAACCTAACACAAAAATCACAAAAATTCTTCCAAGATTTGGTTTTCTGAAACAAGGTCACTTTTGACTTTTTTAAATGGTAAGCTTAAGTTGACTCTAATGAACTTTAATCCTAATCTACTGATTGAAAATGATTAATTAAGCTAAGGTAAGACTAATTTAAGCTACACCACTCATAAGTGAATGGATTTGGGGCATAAGCCACACTTAATCCAACACAGAGGGTTATTTAAACCTAATAAAATGTTATTTTGACTTTTTTGTGAATAAGACCTAGATTTTATGGTTATACTGAGCCAATATGACTATAAGATACTAGTATGATCAGGAAGCAACAACAAATATAGGCTTAAGCACACAGAAACAAGTTAATCCAAACACTACTTATAAGTCTGTGATGATGAGTTTTTCAAAGCAGCACAAGGATTTAAAACTTGAATCAAATCACAACTACTCTAATAAGATCTAAAACATATAAATAAGCCTAAATGAACAGGCAAATAACTAGGGAATGGTAGAACAGAAGAAAATGGAATTTTTCTTACTTCATGCCATCCAAGCAATCTTTTCATGAACCAAAGGCCACAGAACCACCCTATAGAATCCCCATGGATTCACTAACCCACAGCCATCCAATATTTACTGTGCTCCAGCTTTGATCTTCATAAACCTGCAACTTTGACTTTTGTTGACTATTTTGTATTTTTGAGTTTTTTATACCTAAGCTGTGTTTTAAAGGTTTCTAAAAGCTTTATTAAGCTTTCTTGGAGCTTATATGAGCCTAAAAGTCCATATATACTAATAATAACAATAATACAGATGATTAAGAGATTTGAAACAAAAGTAAAATTTGAACAATTGAGATATCAAATCAAACTTGATTTTATTATAGGAAAAGCTTAAGAGTACACTAGAAATAAAAATTACACTATTTGAGAGCTGAATTACAAACTAAAAACTTGAAATTTACTTATACGATTTAAATTCTACTAATTAAGCTAACACCTTCTCTTCTTGATCTTCTCTTCTATTTATAGGCGTGGATTAGGGTTTGTTGGACCCTTCTTAACATATCCCATCATTAACCTGAGCCCTTGGATCACTGATAAGCCTCCAATTGAACGCCACGTGTTTTGGCGCCAAAAATTGATTTTGCAATTTGCTCTGATAACTTGGAAAGGTGGGGGGTGCATTTATTGTGGAGGTGAAGGTGGGTTGGGCGGTGGATAAATGACAGGCAAGTGGAGATGGGGGGGGGGGGTGAATACCAGGGTGGTATTTGGAGTGGTACTGGGTGAGAGGGAAAGGGAAGGGTGTTTGTTTGACTGGGATTTGACCACAGGGTCAAAGGTTGACCATGCGTTTTATATCAAAGGGTTGTTTGGGCTTTGGTTATTTGGGCCAGAAAATAAGGGAGTGGGATTGGTTTTGGTTTTTAATAATTAAGGGTCCGGTTTGGTATTATAGCATCACAAGGACCAATTTTGTAATTTGCCGAAAGATGAGGGACCTGATGTGGCATTATTCCAAAGTATTTCATGGGGGTATTTTCTGCCAAGCTTCAATATTACAAGGACCATGATGACAAATTCCACTTTTGACTTTTCCAGGGACTAAAATTACCAAACTTTCAAACTCCAGGGACCAAATCTGTAATTTCACTAAACTCTGCAACCAAGGACCATTCCTGCCATAAATGAGAAGTACAAGGACAAAATTTGTTTTTCTCAAAGTTTTAATATCCCAGGGACCATTATTGTCAATTTTTAAAGTTCAGGGACTAAACTTGCAATTTTGTGAAACTTTGTACCAAAGGACTAATTTCATAACATTTTGATTTAAAAGGACCTTTGGTGACTTATTCAAGTTTTTAGAATAACCAGGGACTAGATTTGATAACTTTTTGAAAGATGAGGGACTGAAACTGCCAATTATGCAAACTTTGTTCATTTTTTATTTGTTTTTGATTATTTTTCATCTGAAACATATAAAACACATTCCTGGGATATTTTTAGTATTTTGATGCAATTATGAGTGTTTTTAGATGTTTTGGCAGCTCAGAATAGGTAAAAATGATGAGTGTTTGAGCACTAATCAATCCCCCACACTAAAACATTGCTAGTCCCTAGCAATCTTTTGAGAAAAACTTAATGGATTTGAAACTCTTTACCAAAAGCCATCACTTCTGGAGTAGCCAGATGTATCTGTTCAAGTAAGAACTATGGTCCACCTGATAACCATGTGATTTTGAGCAAACCACCAGCTGTCAACGGATTTGATTTGTCTTTACCAAAAGCCGTTTGCTTCTGGACTAGCAAACTCTTGATGGACTAAGTCAACATCTTGGTGAGCTGATTACCAATTATGGTTTTTCCACTGCCTTTACCACAAGCCATAATCTTGCGGGCTAGCCAACTCATTCACTTTTTTGGATATGGCGAGTTGATTTACCATACAATTTTGAGCAAATTGCAAGCCATCAACGGATTTGAGATATCTTTACCAAGAGCCGTTTGCTCCTGGATTAGCCAATCCTTTTGTCATTTAGACATGGCGGACTGATAACAACAAAATTTTTGAAATAAAGTGAAAAATTTTTGAAAAATTTTGGGCCAAAATGGGGGTATTTAGAAAGTATTTTGTGATAAAATTCGCTAGAATTTCCCCCCCACACTTAGAATTGAATATTGTCCTCAATATTCAAAGTTCCGGCTATTATGCCGACTCTTTGAACGGAAAAAGCTAATATTCTAAGCTAACCGTGGAAATATCGTTTTGATTTTCACTTTATTTATATGTACTTACAAACACTTTTTTTTTTTTTTTTTTGACTTGAAACTTATATACATATTTACTTTTCAAAAGGTGAGGGACGGCCACTCCCCCACACTAGAGTGTTAGAAAGTAGAAAGAAGTCAGAGATATGGGTGAAAACCCATATTTTGCTAATTTTTGTTCACCGAGTCACTAGCTTGACTCGATCCTCGAATTCATTGGTCCATGGGGAAAGTTTGGAGATCCGGGACAACCATGGATGGTATGTCCTCTCCAAAATAGTGTTTCAAACGATGACCATTCACTTTGAAGTTGTGACCTTCGGGTTGAGATAACTCAAAAGTCCCGTATGGATATACTTTTGCAACAGTGAAGGTCCAGTCCATCGGGTTTTTAATTTCCCCGAGAAGATCTTTAACCTTGAATTGAAAAGAAGGACTCTGTCACCAACGTTGAAAACGCGGTTCTTAATTTTGGAGTCGTGGATCTTCTTTTTCTTTTCTTTGTAGATCAAAGAGTTCTCGTAGGCTTGATCACGAAGTTCCGTTAATTCATTGAGTTGAATTTTACGGTGATCACCCGCTTTATGAAGGTCGTAGTTTGCATGTTTCAAGGCCCAATAGGCTTTGTGCTCGAGCTCGATCGGTAAATGACACGCCTTCCCGTATACAAGCTTGTAGGGAGTACACCCGATGGGTGTTTTGTAAGCTGTTCGGAAGGCCCAGAGTGCATCATCTAGTTTGTCCGACCAGGAAGCACGGTTTTCACCTACGGTCCTTTCAAGAATCCGTTTAATACCATGGTTTGAAACCTCCACCTGCCCACTTGTTTGTGGGTGATACACGGTAGAAAGACGGTGAGTAACACTGTACTTAAGCATGACTTTTGCGAATTGATCATCGCAAAAGTGTGTACCGCGATCACTAATGATGGGACGGGGAGTTCCAAAACGAGCAAAGAGGGATTTCAAGAATTTCATAACAACTCGGGCATCGTTAGTGGGTAAGGCCTTTGCCTCAACCCATTTTGACAAGTAGTCAACAGCCACGAGAATGTATTTGTTTCCACGAGAAGATGGGAATGGCTCCATAAAATCAATGCCCCAGACGTCAAAGATTTCACAAACTTGAATGGCATTTTGCGGCATTTCGTTCTTTTGTGAAATATTCCCGTGACGCTGACAAGCGTCACAAGCTTTGACTAACTCGTGGGCATCCTTATAAATTGCGGGCCAATAGAAACCGGAGTCAAACACCTTTTTGGAGGTGTAGTTAGGACTATGATGGCCCCTGGTGGGTCCAGCATGGCAAGCCTTGAGAATATCAACGGCTTCCTGTCCGTAAACACATCGCCTGATGACTTGATCGGCACAGATTTTGAAGAGATAGGGGTCGTCCTAGAAGTAATGTTTAACGTCTTTGAAGAATTTGTTTTTCTATTGGGACGACATCCCCTTCACGATGAAGTTACCCGCATGGTAATTTGCAAAGTCGGCAAACCATGGGGTAGTAGAGTCACCACGAAAAGAAACGGCATTGAGTGTCTCGAGAGGAAATGTTTCATTTATTTCCTGTTTCTCGGACACATCCTGGTGAGGGTTTTCTAATCGTGAGAGATGATCAGCAGCAAGGTTCTCAGCTCCTTTTTTATCACGGATAATGATATCAAATTCTTGGAGGAGGAGAACCCAACGGAGTAGCCTCGGCTTTGCAAATAGGTACTTCAAAGCCGAGTGATCCGTATACACTACGCATTTGGTCAGGATTAAGTATGGCCGGAATTTTTCAAAGGCATACACCACAGCCAATGGTTCTTTTTCAGTAGTGGTGTAATGACTTTGAGCCTCAGTCATAGTTTTGCTTGCGTAGTGTATAGGCTGAAAGTATTTTGCTTTTCGTTGCCCCAAGACCGCACCTATGGCAAAATCACTAGCATCGCACATAAGCTTAAAAGGTAGGTCCCAATCGGGGGCAACAAGAATAGGTGCCTCAGTAAGCTTTTTCTTTAATGTTTCAAAAGCTTTGATGCACTCAGGAGAGAAGATGAAAGGAGCATCCTTCTCGAGGAGATGGGTCATAGGCCGGGCGATCTTAGAGAAATCTTGGATAAACCTACGATAGAAGCCGACATGACCCAAAAAGCTCCTAACACCTTTAACGGTGGTGGGATGAGGTAATTTAGCAATGACATCAATTTTGGCTTTGTGAACCTCAATCCCGTTTTTTGAAATTTTATGGCCGAGGACAATGCCCTCTTTAACCATAAAATGGCTCTTCTCCCAGTTGAGACTTAAATTCGTTTCTTTACAACTTTTAACCATTTGTTCCAAGTGGGAGAGACAAGACTGGAATGAATCCCCGATGACTGAAAAGTCATCCATAAATACCTCCATGGTTTTCCCGATCATGTCGGAAAAGATTGACATCATGCACCTTTGGAACGTGCCTGGTGCATTACATAAGCCAAAAGGCATACGTCTGTAAGCAAAGGTTCCGTAGGGGCATGTGAAGGTAGTTTTCTCTTGATCCTGTGGATCAATGGGGATTTGGAAGTAACCCGAGAAACCATCGAGGAAACAGTAGTATTCATTCTCCACTAGTCTTTCGAGCATCTGGTCCATAAAAGGCAGAGGAAAATGGTCTTTACGGGTGGCTTCATTCAACTTACGATAGTCAATACATACTCGCCAACCCGTGACCAAACGAGTTGGAATCTTTGGAAAACTAGAAGGGGGGGGGGTTGAATAGTTTTACATCCTTTTAAAATTTATAAAAGCAAGTTTGTTTTAAAAGCTTCGATTCTAGTTTATGTGATCTCAAAACTTGCACTATATGAACAATTATATAGTAACTAACTAACTAAGCTAATATAGTAAAGGTAAGTAAGTAAGTAAAGAAAAGAGTTGGAGAGATCAAACCACAACACAAGGATTTATAGTGGTTCGGCTACAAGGTCACCTTCCTTGTTCCTACTCCACTCCCCGAGTCACCTACTCGAGAGTTTTCTTCACTATGTCAACAAACTCCCTTATGGCGGAGAAAACCTTACACACAAATATACACACCACAACTACGTCACAACTTGATCACAACTTCTACACAACTTCTTCACACCTATTTACTTTACACCTATCTTCTTCACACCTTTCTTCTTCACACCTATCTTCTTCACTTCAATCTACTTTGCACCTATCTTCTTCACAACTACACTACTTCACTACTAATCAACTTCTACTTCCTACACAACTTCTATTTATTCTAAACTACTTATTACAAACACAACACAACTTCACAAATGATATATATATATATATATATATATATATATATATATATATATATATATATATATATATATATATATATATATATATATATATACACACACTATGCACAACTACTCTTCAATATTTCTTGAACTTAGTTGTAGAAGGAGTGTTCTTCTTTTGCACTTTGGATGAGGATGGATGATGAGGGATTGAATCACTTGAAACAAGGATTAATATACAAATGATCAAAGGGTTTTAGAGGATGTTTAGAGAGTTTGAGATCTGAAAATTTCGTGCAAAAGGTAAGGCAAAATTCAAGAATTGAGGTGGTATTTATAGGCAAAAGATTCTGACAGAGAAGCGTGGCCGGTCCCCTTAAATCAAGGCCGGCCCCCTTAAAATTAAGGGGACCGCCCCTTATAATCAAGGGGGCCGCCCAGCTATAACGGCCAGAATCTTTGTTTTTTAGTGGGGAAAGTTTATTTGGTGAAAAACTAACTGATTTTCGTTAAAAATTTGAAATCATATATTTAGTATGATTAAAACATTTTTCTTTATTACCAAAAGTGTTTTTCAAAAATATATAACAAGTTTATATAATTAAATAAACTTTGTATTAGTTAGTTAAATACCCCTTTGATCATGAGATGTATTAAACACTTGTTTATCCATACCTTAAGTGATTAAGTTGGATATAGTGATATAAACTAGCTTAATACTTGTTTACGTAGTAATCTTACGTTTGATGAGTTTACATTTTGTGATTGTCAAAATATAGAGATATCGAAAAATGTAAATAACGTTTTCATGCATTATTTATGTCAACAATCTCCCCCTTTTTGATGGTTACAAAATCTAAACTCATTAATCAAAAATTAGTATATATACAAGTATTATTGTGAGTTTATATCAATTCTCCCCCTTTTTGTTAGCATCAAAAAGGTTATCCCGATTTTATAGAAGCTCCCCCTTGAAGTATACTCCCCCTCGTTTTGAGGTCAAAAAGAAATCGAGATATGGATATCTTGCAAAAATATTTAGTAGACAAGCAACATATATATGTATATAGCATGCAAGAGTAGAGACTAAACATAACCATAACATTAATAATATGAAAAAGATACATCAAGCATTACATTAACAAACATAACAAGTAATGCAACTATCAAAAGCTTTAAAGGCTTACAATCATCACTAAAACAATAAACCAAGGCTCAAACATGAGAGTCCTCTCTAGAGCTTGCCATCCAAAAAGGTTTAAGACAATTTTATTTGTAAAACACCAAGCATGTTTAATTTGGAGGAATGGATGGTTGATGAGTGCTTAAACACTCATCATTTTTGGTCAAATCTGAACTGCAAAACATACAAAAACACTCAGAAATGCATCAAAATACTGAAAATATTTCAAAATTGTGTTTTATATGTTTTAGATGCAAAATGTTTAAAAACAAATGAAAAACGAACAAAGTTTGCACAATTGGCAGTTTCAGTCCCTCAAGTTTCAAAAAATTGACAAAACTAGTCCTTGAAGTTTTAAAATGAAAGAAAAGTCAACCCAAGGTTTTCTAAAGTCAAAAATTGTCAAAACAAGTCCTTGGGTAAAAAGTTTGATTACATGTTTGGCCCCTCAAAATTCAAAATTGACATAAAAGGTCCCTGAACTTTTAAAGATTGTCAAAATTAGTCCCTGGGCATTTTTAAATGGGAAATTTACAATTCAAGCCCTTGGGAAATCACAATTTATCACAAATGGTCCTTGAATGAAACTATTTATCAAATGGCAATTTTGGTCCTCGAGTTTTAAAAATGGCAAAAGTAGTCATTGGGATTTAAAAATGGGAAAAATAACTTTCATCACCCTTGTACTATTTACACATGGCAAATTTGGTCCTTTTAATATCTTTGGAATGTGTCAATTACAGCCCCTCAAAAATCAGAAAGTTACATGATTGGTCCTTGTGTTATTTTGTGTTACAACCATACGGACCCTTTTATTATTTACAACCCAAAACCAAACCACCCTTTGTGTTAAAACCTGATCCGCAAAAACAACACAACCCAGCCCACTCCACCTCATTTGTGGCCCATGTACCCATCAGCCCACCACCACTACTCTCCCCATCCGTTTTATATTACCCCAGTCAACCACCTTGACCATTTGACCCTTTGACTCCACCTCACCCCTACCTCCCTAGCCTGCAACGACACCATCATCACAACCCACCTTCTCCTCTGTCACACTCAAACCCCCCCCCCCCTCTTGCATCTCCAAACAACAACTAAACTCCAAATTACCCCCCTCTGGCACCAATAATCAAGAGAAAACGCCAAATTATATTTTGGCGCCAATAATTTCAAAGGCCAAGATTAAAGTTTTATGATCCAAAGGTTGTGATTTCTGCTGGGAAAAGACAAAATGCACTCAGAAACCCTAATCTGGAGGTATAAAAAGAAAGAGATGCAAGGGGAAGCAGTGAGTAGTTTTAGGGTAGTTTTTAGCTTTAAAATTGTAATGTCGAATTTATTTTCTTAGTTTAAATTAGCTTAAGAAATTGTAATCTCAGTTCTAATAATATAAGTTGCAAGTTTCATTTCAATTAATTTTAAGTTTCTCAGTTTGAATTCAAGTATTTCATGTTTCTAGTGAATTCCTCATATGGAGTAAGTACTGTTAAAATGTTGTTTGAGTAATCAAAAAGCTCAGTCAAGCTTAGTACAGAGCTTCTTCAAGCTCAATTTAGCATAAAATCAGTGTTAGTTTTGAAAAATAAAAATAATAGCTTAAATTAGTTAATAAAAAAAATCAGTTTAAAGGAGATACAGGTTTGAAGCAAGGAACACTTTGGATTGCTGTGGGTAATAGATCCTCAAGGGATGAATAAGGCAGTTGTGGTCCTTGGCTCAATTGGTTTGGGAAGGAATTCACATTGTGAGTCTCACCTTCCTGGTTTCTAAGTTTTACTGTACTATTGCTTGTTCAGTACAGTTTCTCTTATTTTAATTGCTTATTCAAGTTCATTTTAGCTATTTAGACATGAACTAGTTTAGTTATTATAGTTTTGTTAGATCTTAGATAGCATTCCATGTTGACTGCCATTTTTTAGCATAGTAGGAATTCACTGGTGTTTGTTGTTAGTGATGAAGTTTTTATGGTCCAACCAGTTTATTATAACATATTAAGTGCTTGGGAATCAATTCTGTGTATTAAAACAGTCATAAGCTTTGAAATTAACAATTCAGTGAATTTTAAGGGGTGTTTGGCTCACTTAGTTACAGAGTATGCTTGTTGTTCATTTGCTCAGATATTTGTAGCTTAGGTATGCACTAGTATAAGTTAGGTTATTTAAGTGATTAAAGTTGCAATTATCTAGCATAAGGTTAAAGCTCCATTAAGTCCTTGATTCTGTCAGCTTAAATGATTTCTAGCAGTTAGGATTCTACATGTTGGTGGAAATTAGTTGCATCTAGGTAAACCAATTCATATTTCTAGCTTAGTATCACATTTAGATTAAGCTTTGATCAGTAGAAATCCACCAAAGTCAAAAGTATCAAGTTTTTACAAAAGTCAAAGTTGCATGGTATTCAGTTTTTTTACAAAAGTTCAAGGATTTTTATAGATTTTTGTAGGGTGATTCAGACCTTGAGCTTTTGATATTTTGTACTCCCCCAGCTCATGTTTGTGTTCCCATCTTGCTTGCATTTTTAAGAATTTTCTAGTGGGCCCCACCATTGCCCAAAGTAGGCTGCAGGGCTGGGGTTGTCCCTTGCACCAGCAGGTTACCACCCAAACACCACCCTTTGGTGGTGGTTTCCAGCCACCTCATTGGGTCCCACTTGCCTCTCCTTGGCTTTTTGAACTCCCCTCCAACCAGGGTACAACCATTGACCATTTGTTTGACCTAGGGCCTTGTGGACCCCACCTGATTCAAGCCTTTCTCTTTGTCCCAAATTCTGAGTAACATTTGGTTTGGGGAAGTGCTTATTTTGGCTTATCTAGCTTATCTGAGTTAATATTTAGTTGCTCCTAGCTTATTTAAGTACATTTAACTTATTTGAGCCTTTTTCCAACCTTGTGGACCCCACTTTAGCTGATTTGAGCTCATTTCTCATGATGGTCAAACAAAGTCAACTGTCACACTTGTGAGCTTATTCTCAGCTTATTTTCAAGTTGCAAAAAAGTTGTTTTCATTAAAAGTGTTTGTTTTTAGGTGTAAAACAAGTTTCCAAAAGAAAAATCCAAAAAAGTCAATTTAATATTAAGTGATAGTTTCTATTTAATGTAATTTAAATTTTATTTTTCATTTTTAGATTTTTATTAAGTACTTAGCATTTTTATATTTTTATTAATTACCTTTTATATTAAAGTATTTTTAGTAATTTTCTCAAATTTTTTTTGTCATTTAGTACTAATTAGATTTAATCTTAGTTTTATTAATAATTAATTAATAATTAATTAATAATTAAGTTTTAAATAGCATAATTAGTTTTTATTAAGCAACACCTAGTTTTTATATTTTTCCTAGCTTTTAAATGTTATAAAATAGTTTTATAAATTTTTCCATAATTTTCTAAGTTAATTTAGTATTATTTGTAATTTAAATTAATTTAAATAGTTTAGTTAAGATAATTAGTAATTAATTAATAGAAAAATCACAAAAAGACAAAAATATTTATTTTTAATTTTTATACTTTCTTCAAGTTCATTTTAAGTTTTAGAAATTATTGTTGCAGGTCTTTAGTTTAATTTGTAGTATTTATCATTTATAGTTTTATTTAAATTAGGTTTAATTTATTTTTTAAATAGTTTTAATTAATTAAATAGTATTTAAATATTAAAATAATCATTTTAATAATTTCATTTTCATTTTAACTTTTCTTTTAATTTTAAGTTTATAAAAATTTCATTTTTACTCCTTGTAGTATATTTTCCTTAAAACTCACATTTTTCTCAGTACGCAATCGCGTCTGATTTTAATTTGGTTTACGTTTATACGTTTCTGATTCTCGTGATTGTTAATATTGTTATTCCTAGTCATTCCAGTAGTATAAACAAATCCAAATCTTTATCTGGTTACTTCCCATCCAATTCACCCGATCACAAACCCGTTTTTATACCATCCACACCTCGTCGGGACATAACGATCCGGGGAAACACTATACTTCCGCGGAGCATTGACTCTAGGCTGTCTGACCTTGTTGACCATCACCTGGTCAGTTTAGGTTGACCGTTTGGAGCCAATCAATGGTGAACATGGAGATGGTGATGGTGGAGGGGTGTTTGATGATGGTGGTGGAGGTGTTGTGTTTGTTGTTGGTGGTTGATGCAACAAGTTTTCAATATGAGAAAACATGTATTGTATCTCATCTCTTAGTCCAAACACAATTGTTCGGTTGTGAATGCAACAAAGGCAAGTGTCTCCATGAGCTTCAAGTAAGCTCTATGGGACGGGGTTATAGGTTAGTGGATTGATAGGGGATGATGAGAAGTGTGCATCAACAGGTGTTAATGGTGATAATGAGAGAGTGAGTGCAAGAGTTGTGTTTTCATTGGTAGGTTGTGATGGTTGATCAATTGTTGGAGGAGATAAGTGGGTGTTTATGTAGTCATTTATGGATGAAGTGGATGGTATGGAGGAAGTGGAATTTCCATTTGTTAATGGTGTTTTGGAGGGTGCATTTGGTGTACTAGGAGATGAGCATTGAGGTGGTGGTGATGGGGTAGTGTTGTCTTCATTTGTAAGATCAATGAATAATTGTTTTGGTAGAATAATGACAAGTTTTTGTTTCTTGGCATTGTTTGAATAGGTGGTTCTTGGTGATGACATGATAAAAGGATGATGTTTGATGAATGTGAATTAAACATGCATGGGGATTATATAGTGGGAAACATGTTTAGAAGTGGAATTAATTTGAAATTGTAATGTTAGATTCCAAAATCAGTTTAGTTTTTAAGGGAAATGGTAGCTGGGACTAGCAAAAGAGATTACAAGGTGCAAAAGAAAACAGTGTAAAAATTGTTCCAGATGGCCGGTCCCCTTAAATGGAGGCCGGTCCCCTTAAATTTAAGGGGGCCGCCCATCTCACGGCCCAAAAATCAAAAATTTTCAAAAATTTTCTGGAAAAATGTTATATTCTGTTTTGTTTTTGCAGCAAGCTCTATTTGGACATTTCACATTTGTTTTGGTCTTAGAAAGCATACATGTTATATATATAAACTAATCATGCAAGCATATAAAATAGATTAAGTAATAAAGCATGCATTCATAAGCATATATTAAATATAAATGAGCAAGTTAACAATCTAATCAAGTACTCAAATTGTTCAACTTGGTTGAGTTCACATTTTTCATTTTCGAGTTTGGAAACCAGTTTTCTGTTTGACTCAATTAATTCACGCATTTTGTGTTGAAGATCTTTTTCTTTATTGTAATATTCTTGAAACGCCATTTCAAAACTTTTTTCATGTTTGACTTTGGTTTCCAGATTTGAAAGTTGTATTTTATAGCACTCAATATCCCTTTTAAGTAACGCATTCATATCTTTTAATGTTATATTTTGCTCATTCTTTTTCTGAATTAGTAAAATTTGAGCCTGTATTTGTTTGGCCATCAAAATCTGGACAAGATCAGGATCAGAAAGAGGTTCATTTTGTTCGACATGATCATGTTTATCTTTCTCAATAGGATCATCAAATGAAAGAAATGTGTCATCATCAAATATAACAACTGTGTTCATTTGTTCATCTTTTTGAGAAGATAAAGATGAGTCAGATTGAACAACTTGCGCCTTATCTGATTCAGAAGCAGAGGGTGATGCTATTTCATGTATTAGACATGTATTAAGATCATGTACCTGAGACAAACCGTCAGTGTCATACACTGGGCCTAAATCATTAATATGAAGTTCCTGCATGTTGGCCATAAGCATTACAGCAGCATTAGCGTCTAGATCTTCCATGTCATCATCGTTGTAAGCATTGGCCAAGAGATTGTTTTCCTGCTTAGTGAAATTTCCGCCAACTTCATCTTTGAGAGCTAGGAGTAATGCTTGCTTGTGAAACTTTACGCCCCTTGTTCTTGGTTTTGGATAAGCAGTAGCAATATGACCTTTTTTATTACAGTTGTAGCACCACACTGCATTCCCAGAGTTTGAGTTCCCAGTTTCAACAATTTCATTCCTTTTCTGAGGAGCACCGGAGTTGTTTTTGAACCCTCCATTGTTGTTAAATCTCTGTCCATTCCCAAAATTTCCCGAATAACCACCTGTACCTGATCTTCCATAATTTCGATTATGTATCTCAACCCTTCCATCTTGAATGACAGCTTGATTCCTTGTGTTAGATGAAGAGCGAAGACGGTTGTTTGTCTTGTTTGAGAATTTGCTGAAGGCACGAGCAATAAGAGCAAGTCCTTGCTTCAACGTATGGATGTCTTCATCTTCATCATCATTGGAATTTGAGTAGTACATTGAATCACTGTTTTCATAAGGGACAAGTTGATTTGTGGCAGATTGCTGTGAAGAAGCATATGGGATCATTTGATTTGAAGTTGTAGGTTGTGGGTAACTGAAATAATTCTGTTCTTGAACATAAGCATGATTTGACATTGGAGGTGGAGAATAGTGAGATTGAGCTATGAGTGCCAAAGAATTTGGTGTTGGTGGTGGTAAGTAACCTCCTCGAAGAGCTCGATCTTTTTCCACTTCAGATTCATGGTGCTTCAGAAAATCGTACAACAAACCATATGGTGCATCATGAAGATTTTTGGTTTGACGAACAAATGTCACATACTTTTGCCAATCCGGACCAAGACTACCGACAAACTTATTATTCACTGCGATCCTTGGTATTGTTATTTTGTGTCATTCCAGATCATTAGCAACATTAGTGAAACGGTGATAATAGGATTCAAGTGTCTCCCCTGGTTCAATTGTGATATTGGTGTATTCCATATAGAGTTTTGATTCAATATCATATTTGTTCAGTTGAGTGCCTTCCATTAGTAGATGAACATGTTCCCACATGGCTTTAGCTGTTTTCTGAGCATCAACACTTTGATAGATGGGATTTGGAATTCCTTGAAGTATGTAAATCATGGCATACTCATCTGCTTCACGATGTAGTTTCTATTCATCTATGAGTTGAGATTCTGGAACAGGTTTTTCAACAGGAGCACGTGGAGGATCAGCAGATGGATCACCGCCTTCAAGTCTGGTTGGCCACTCAAATGGTCCTTCAAGTATCACTTGTTTCATGAACTTGCCATGGGGTTTCCTAAGTTCAATAAACCGTAAGAATCGACTTGCCCACTGAACATAGTTTCCAGGTGTAAGCATTGGGGGTGTATCAAGTGATCCTGCCTCATCTCTGGATTGTTGAGTTGTTATAACTTCACACATCCGATCAAACCAGTGAGGTTGTTTGGCGAATACTGAATTGGTTGTTGTGACATTGGATATGGTTGTTGTTGAGGAATGATTTGATGTTGTTGCAGCAAAAGATGTTGTTGTTGTGGATGGAACAGTTGTTGATGAAATTGTGATTGTGATGGTTGTTGATACGATTGTTGCTGATGGTATTGCTGTTGTTGATACTGTTGATACTGCTGAGGATGAGAGAAGTAGTTATATGGTGGTTGAGACATGTTGAACACTTGTGTAAAATGGATCTTGTAGAAGGTATAGATGTAATGCCAGTTCTCGAAAGTATGCACCAAGTAAATTCTCGAAACTTAGTCTTAAGGCAATTCTCGAAAAATTTGTGTGTTCTCAAAACTTTGGTATTCTCGAAACTTAGGTATTCCAGAAAATGTGTTCTCGAAAATATGTATTCTCGAAACTTTGTTAAGTATCGAGAATGTGGATAAGATTTTCGAGAAATTGGAACTTTTTTGAAAATACTGTGTTCTCGAAAAATTGAAATTTTTTCGAAAATGCAATCACCAAAATTTTTCGAAATTATACAATTTCGAAAATATGCACAAAGTCGAAGTGTTTTCTTTCTTATACAAGAGAGAAAACACTGAGTACACGATCGGTAACACGAAAGGAGCAGCGTCAAGAATTCTCGAAAGTGTGACTTTTATGTGTTCTCGAAAACAAGTACTTGGGTATTCTCGGAAATATGGCGGTTTTTGTTTTTGAAGAAAGCTTACCAAAAACAAGTTTTTACTAAAAGATTCTTGTACTTCTAGCTATAAAATGATGAAATCGTTAAGAAAGTTGTAAGGAATGATACCACTTGTTAGGTACCCATATTGATACCACTTGTTAGGTACCCAAAGAAACCACTTCTAGCTATAAAATGATACCACTTGTTAGGTACCCATATTGATATCACACAAGTAAGAATGAGATAGATATAAGGATTTGTTGATTATATGATATGAGAGAAAGAAAAATGCAAGAGTTTCATTAAGTAATCAAAATAACCAACAAGTTTACAAATGGCCTAAGCTTAGTATTTATAGAGAGGAAGTAAGGCAACACTCCCTCTTCCCTCTTTCATCTAATTCGAGTGGGCTTAAGGCCTATGGACTAATATTCTTCAGCCTAGTAAATTTAACATATTACATGAATAAAAGTAAACAATAATTAAGCAACCTAATGTTTATTACAAATGAACGAGACTTGATAAATAGTAAAACTAAGTTCCCAACAAAAAACATGGTTCCAAGAGCAGTATTGATGAGATCTGGTGCAACTAGGTCAATTACTACTGCTCCACCAAAAAGGCCTTTTCAAAATAATACAGTTGTTTCTACTGCTAAGGCAAAAGCAGCTTCTACTGCTAAGCCAAAAGTGATTACAGACACTGTGACAACTCGTAAAAATTATGACATGTTTTATTCGGAGAATCGATCAATTATTTTGAGTTTGGAATCATTTCCGAGAAACTAGACGTGTTTATAGTCGAACTTATTGGAAATAATATTCTAAGAGTGATTGTGAAACTTTTGTGCCCTGAAATGATCGTTATCGAGCCCCTAGCCTTATTTTATAAAAGATATCATAAATTACAGCATTAGTCCCTGCAGTTGATTGTACAATAAATTGCAAGACCAGGCCTTCGATGGTGATCAAAGGATATAGGGGATGTTGTGGTTGAGCCAAGCTTGTGTCTAACCTGAAATAAGAAATACGAAGACACTACGTTAAGTGATTGCATAGGGGTTGGGCCCTGCAAACCACCTCCGGCGTGTGAATAAGTACTTGATATGAGAAGTTTAGTGAAAATGTAGTAAAGTAGGATAATGGAGATTACATACCAGATTTATGACTCCTCCAAGACTATTTATAGGTGATGAAATAACCTTGGAGAGTGTTCACATGTTTCTTGGAGATCATGGGGGCGTCCCATGATTTATGGTAACCGCTAGGGTTTAGTGCCCCACTCCTCCTGGTTTAGCGGGGGAGCTAAGGAGGAAGAGGAGACGTGGGTAAGACTTGGTCTTATCAATGCTTGGACTTGGCATTGTTCCGTCCTTACAACTTATTGAAGGATACACCGAAGGGCTTAATCCTTCGATTGGCGAATTCCCACTTGGTAACTAGATCACTGGTGATTAGTTTTATGCCATTGAAAGTTTAAGGAGGCTAGCCAGAGCCTTCGATATGTAGGTTGCGACAAGGCTCGAAGGATTGTCCTTCGAGCTAACCGGAGGGTACATCATCAAGCCCCCCAGTTGAAAGTAAGATATTCGTACAAGGATGTATGGCTTTCAACTCTAGGATAAAGTAACAAATTTTCCCCATCCTCGAATATTTGATAAGCAAAAATGTTTAAAATTTCAAAAATGCAATAAATGTGCATGCCTGTGATTTAACCGTTGAACAAAAATTACAACGGAAGGATTATCAATAATCTCAAACAATTTTTCAAAATTTAAAGCCTCTTCTAGATTCATCCATACACAATATAAATGATCATAAACTCACAAACCCTAATCTATTCACACACTTCGCCGCTATAACTTATACAAAGCTGACATAATTTACTGCGGCAACCAAAAGGTAACCTTTTCCATTATCTATTAGTAATTAATTTTAGGCATACTTATTAGCCATGAGCATGGATGCCAAACGTATTATAAGGCAACAAAAATGTACCTTTTCGATAGAGGCTTTGGCCTTATTTCTAGAAGATTACCCTATACCCAAACAACACAAAGTCATGCTTCCTAACAAAAATCAAAGCATTTATGATGCCCCAAAAGGGTATGTGGGTTTATATACTCATGCCTTTACTCGATCCAACTTAAGAATACCCCTTCATCCATTGTTTTTAGAGCAGTTACAGTACTATGAAGTACACCTCTCAAGGTTTAACCCCTTCGGCCTTGCCAAACTTACTACCTACATAGTAATGTGTAAGACTTATGGTTATGAGCCCACACTAGATGTGCTTCGAGGCTTCCTTAACCTTTGCCCCGGAGGAGATTGGCTTACGTTATCGAAGAGGGTTGAAGCATATGTGCCAATACTGATTACCAATCCCTATACAAATATAACCAATTGGAAAATAAAGTTCTTCTATGTGCAGGATACTATCATACCTCCACAATATCCAGCACTCTTGAATGAATCATTCCATTTTGATCGTAAGAAATTCAATGATCAGCTTCCCTACAATGTTCGAAGTGATCCGCTCTACCAACGCCTCGCTCGATATCCTGTAGACGTGCAAACTTTTCCAGAGCCCGTCCTTTTCATGGCCGACATTATGGATCGTTGGGAGGGATCTCCCATGATTCCTAAAATTCACTGTGACGGTCAAAGTATGTTCAAATAATTGAATAGAGATTAATAACCTGTCTGATGATATTTATGAATTTGTTCATTTTGCACGGATGGCTTTCCGTTATTTTGTTGTATCTGGTGGCGCGAAGGAGGCCAGCTTTATTCCCAGGGATCCGAAAGATTTTAACTATGAGGTAGGTTTTCCCTCAGTCTCAGTAAACAATAATGATGTGGATGCCATGGTTGTAGAACCAATAACCACAGTTGAGGTGTTCACGCTGGCAAATACCGAAGAGACTCCATTAGCAATAGAGAATATCCCTGACGTAGAGGTCCTTTCCTCGGATGACGGTCCTGTAACACTTGCTGGGTCATCTGGCATAGTCGATCGTGTTCGTGAGAGGAAAGGAACTGTCATGAAAGTCCCGAAGCCGACAAAAGAAAATTTGATATACAGGCTTCCCTATCCAGGGCTATGAAACAAAAGGAGTTCGAATACGAAACTATTGTCACAGCAGCTTCGGAGGATCCGGACGATGATGATATCCATGGTAAAACTTATCATGCCTCAAGCATTTTTATAACGTTTTTATATTTTGTTTTTGTTATATATAATTCTTGCCTGTGCAGGATTATCCAACACAAGGGAACTCCCCAATTCGCTTGCTTGCCATCGGCTGGTCGAAGATGTTACGCCTGCCAGTTGGAAGGGAACCCTTGACAATATGTCCATTGCAAACTTGTGTGACCTTCATGACAAAAGCTACACGAGGCAGGCCGTCCTTGACAACCATCTCAATACTCGAACAAGAGAACTAGTTCAGACTGTCAAGAATGCTAAAGAGGAGTTGAGAGTGGTCCTGGCTCGAGAAGAGAATAGGGAGTTATTGATTAGCGAGCTGAGGGCTAAGTGTGACAGAGCTTCGAAGGATGTTAAAAAGAACCCCATTATTCAAGACCTTCGGGTTAAAACCATGAAACTTGCCAGTCAACTTAAAGATGCCCGAGCTGAGTGTGGAAGGATCAAAATAGAGGAGGCCAAAGTGATTGGGCTTAGAGAAAGATTGTCCATACTCGAGTCCAAGTGTTCACGTCTTAAATCTGAAAAGACTAGACTTGTGGAGCAAAAGTCTAAGCTACAGCAAGAGTTATCCGCTTTAAGCCTTCGATGTGAAGGCCTTCAGAAGGATAGGGCATAGATTGTATCGAAGGTTGTTCCATACATTGCCATGGAACTATATCATAGTGATGAGGTCGGGAGAGTGATAGCCGACTTGGTGAACGCTGCTATATATCATGGTAAATGTACCACCTTGGAGGAAATTGCTGACACTGGAGAACCTGTGATCCTATCGAAAGTTCCTTACTATCGTGATGAGGCGAAAAGTATTACGCTTTTAGGGGGTCATTTAAGCCCTAAGTCGTGATTATTTGATCAAATATTGCCTCGAATCGTTCCGTTTGTCATTTTAGGTACTTTGGAAAAGAAGTCTGGAAAAGGAAGCATTTTGGAGCGAAAAGTGAAGAAAACAACAAAGTCTCCTAAATCAAGCTGTAAATAGTACCTGACGGCGTCAAGAGTTGCATGTGACGGCGTCATGTGTTGGCAAAGAGGTGGATAAAAAGTTACACGAGACGCGCCAGAATGTTTTTGGGATTTAACAAGTGACGGCGTCATGCTTTGGGATGCCAAGGCCGTCAAGAGCAAAATTACACGTGACAGCCATATGAAGAATTACAAGTGACGGCGTCAGATCTGGATCTAAGCAATCCGAGAAGAGTATTGGCGGCTAGTTGACGGCGTCAGAATTACAACGTGACGCCTTCAGACATGTAATCTCTATATATAGTTTTCTAATTTTCATTCAAAAGATAGAACTTTTGGAGGAACTTTACCACAAACCCTAGGTCGAATTTTCACCATATTGTAGGGGTTTCAAACCCTTCTTTCATCCATGTTTCAATAAAGATAAGTCTTCCAATAATCATTCAATATGTCTATGTGTTGTTTGATTCTATCTTATGCTTGTCTTTACTTTAACATGCTAGGCTAGGTTTGTTTGTGTTTGCTTAGATGTAATGAAACCTAGATATTGATTATTGGTTGATGGTTTGTTATTAATTGTATTGGATGAATGATATCGATGTTAGGCTTAAGAAAACTGGCTAACTTCCAATTGGTAACTTGCTTGAACGTCTTAAGAAACATGAATCAGATGTGTACTACGATTTTAATGGTTGTATTTAATGCATGAGTGACTACTAAGGAGGCCATGTTAGGAGCTAGTTGTCGGCTCGACATAGGAAGAGGTAGAAGATTATAGAGTTGGGGAAGATCGTACACGGCCCCACGAATGGTATTAAGGAATATTACCCGTCATCCATGAAATTGTAACAAAGTAGTCAATTAATGAAAGATAGCTAGGAAGTAGTGAAATCTAAGTGTTATAAACTGATCTAGGCTTGACTAGGATGAACAATAACAAACATTAACATACACAGCGGAATAATCAAAGAACAATGTTATTGTATAAAGGTTTCTCGCCATCATCTCTACTCAAACAATACAATAAGCCCCAATGCTATGTGATCAAGTATAGCATGGTTACACTCTAACAGGGATCCAAGATCCTTGAGGCTTATACAAACTCTAGGCGTCTAACACAAAGACCACGCCTAGGTTTACACACACACCTTTCCTGGACTTTACATCTTGTACATACAAATAACCTATTCCCTGTATTCTCTTTATATAATAGAGAACTAGGGTTACAAAATACTACGAAGGACTATATTGAAATAACTTCTTTGTAAAGCAAGTCCCTTGTCTTTTGCATTCTTCACTTTGTCATCATAAGTCCTTTATCTTTCATATTTTGTCAATATCAACTCAAGTATAAATCCCAACAATCTTCCCCTAGTTGATATGACAAAATGAATAAGCACGAACTTCCCCTGAAGCTTGTATATATGAAAGATAAACGAACTTCCCTTTAAACCATGCTATATCACCAAGGCTCTTCAAGTAGCAGCTTCTATGTATATCTTCTTCCCCTTTTTGTCATCATCAAATAGGGGACAAATGTAAGCAACCTTGATCTTCATAATGACCAACCAGTACCATACATCCAATTTAGTCTTTTAATGTCTTGAATTACTGATATGTGTCTAAATACACATATCTTTTATACTGTTTAAACCCACAAAACGACCAAAAACACACAAATGACCATATAAATGTTACAAATATTATTGAAATGTGTTTTTATGTGATTCAGGTACAAAAAGATTGAAAACAAGTGAAAAGCATGCAAAGTTCACACAATTGACATTTTCAGTCCCTGGAGTTTCATAATTTGGCAAAACTAGTCCCTGAAGGTTAAAAATGAAAGAAAAGTCAACTTTAGTCCTTGGGAAACCAAAAATGTTCACTAGTAATCCCTGGATAAAAGTTTTCACAAAATGGCAACTTTTACCCCTCAAGTTTCAAAAATGGCAAATTTAGTCCCTGGGTATTTAAAAAGTAAAATTTATCAAATAATACCCTTGTACTATTCATAATTTACAATTTGAACCTTTTTGATAACTTATGGGAAAATTACAATTTCACCCCCTCAACTTTAGAAAATTACATAAAAGGTCCCCCGGGTGTTTTAAATTGTAATAAAAACAATTAAGGTCCTTTGCTATATCTAACTTTGCAATATTAGTCCTTGTGATAATTTTGGAAATATTACAGGTTTAACCCCTCAACTATGCAGGAATTACAAAATTAGTCCTTGGGCTTATTTATACTACAAACCAATCGGATTCCTTATTACTACCCAATAATCCAAATCCATTAAATCCAAAACAAATACAAACCCAAGCCCACTCCTTAGGCCCAACCATCACCCAGCCCACACCCTTAATAATAAAACCTGGGTCAAATGTGTCAAAGCCACCCTTTTCCCTCTTCTCCCTCACAAACACCCTGAAACCAAAACCACCATCCAGCTATCTGGTTTCTTCCCCAACTTGCCAACCTACTACTCTCACCTTGTCCCCTCCACCTCCACATATAACCAAGATGCATTAATTGCATAAAAACGGCCACAAGCAACAATTTCCACTTTTGGCGCCAAAAGTAACTTTGAAGGCTAGGATCACTTCTGCACATCCAATGGTCACAAATGATGATGGGATTTGACTGGAATCAAGTGAAGAACTCAGAAATGCTATAAAAAGGAAAGAAGGAAGAAAGGAAATACCACTTTGGGCTAGCCTTAGTCACGTAGTGTAACTTAGTTTATTGCTTTCCTTTAATTAATGTCTTTTAATGCTTTAAAATGTTGTATTAATCTTTTTCAAAGTTTAATGAAACAATGTTTCCAGTTTTAATGTCAATCTATTTTCAATTTCAAGTTTTCACTTAATTTCCTTTGATTTTCATGTTATTTCAATTATTGTTGATCTCAGTTGTTTCTTGGACTCAATAAGCCATATAAGCTCCTGACAAAGCTTTAAAGCTTTTAAAAACTAATTAAACAGCTTAGACTTTAAAATTCAAAAATAGATAAAAAAATGGAGAAAATAGAAAATAAAATAAAAAAGTTCTATGGTAATGGTAGAATGAGCTTGGAGCATGGCCATTTTGGACTGCCATGGGTTTTAGAGCCTTTTGGGAGGCTATAGGAGTATGAATTGGTCCTTGGTTCTATGTTCTCAGCTTGATCATCTTGTAAGCCTTTTTACTTAATTTTTGCATTTTACTGTTTTCCTTTCTTATTTGCTTTGATTTCATGTTTTTCCTATTTATTTGTTGTTAGTTAGTGATTATCTAGCTTAATTTTAGGTAGTCATGTTTTGGATTCCATTGTTGCTTGAATTTGCATTGTGACTGCCAATTTTCACATTTTTGATAATCCTAGGTCTTGTACTGTATGACTGCATGTTTAGGCTAAAAAAGGTTTATTTTGACAAAATGGAACCTCTGGATTGGATTGGATGGGTTTACACAGTCACTTGTTTTGAAAATCTCAATTTGGTCTCTATTAAAGTGTGTTTGGATTTATTGATGGAACTGTGTTAGGGGTTGAATGAATTGTTGTTCTTGTTTGATGTACAACTCTTAGGTCCTAACTAGCTCAGTAAACCTTAATCAAACAGTTTTACATATAGAATAGTCAACTTGACACTTGATTATATTTCTAGATAAACTGTGAGATTGATAGATCTTGAAACCTTGCATATTTGTTTAATTCTTGCTTGTTTAGCTTAATTTAATGTTATTATAGTGTTATATATATCATAATCTATCAGTAGATTAGCTTTTAAATTCATTTTAGTCAAACTTTTAGTTTTAGATTAATATTCAAAGTTTTGGTTTTTCAGGTTTTTGAATAAATGTCTGATTTTCCTGCGCTTTTATTATTAAGTTTCATGCTTAGTGCTTTTAGGGCTTTATAGTGTTGTTGCTTAGCTTGCTTAATATATTTTTGTTAATTTTTATTTGTCTTGTTTAAATGCTTATTTTCTAGCTTTTTATAGGCTATTTTTGCCCTGTCTTACAGTCACAAGCCCAATTTCACAAGCTTGTAGCTTGTTGAATATTGAGCTTGTGGCTGTGTAAATTGTTGTTATTTAAAGCCCTACTTGCTATTTTGATATTTGAATGCGTATTTGCTTATTACATGCTTATCAGCTTAACAAATTTGTTCCATCAAATTATCAAACTTTAACCATGTACACTGAGTAATCAGTGTGCTCAGACTAATTTCATAAGCTCATCTAAAGCTCATCTGTAGACAAGAGCTTGAGTATTTTGGCTTATTAGGTAGGGCTGCTATTAGCTTTTTGTTTGTCCAAAATTTGCAATTACACTGAGCACTCAGGTTTTGAGCCCCATTTTTAAACCCTCCCCTGGTCTTATTAGTCGGCCCCAATTCATGAACTTTGGCTTTTTAGATAGCCTTCCAGGTAAGCTTATGGGGTCAAAAGCTCTTTTTGATCCCTGAGCTTATTTGTGGGTCCCACTAAGGGCTGCAAAGTCCTTCTTTTGGCCTGCGAGGGGTGTTTCGAACAAGCAGTACCTTGGATTGCTTATTTGCTTATTTAAAGCTTATTAGCTTAATCCTTGGTACAACCTTGCTTGTTTCCTATCCATAAGCTTGTACACATCTTTCTTTTTCTTTAATTTCCTTTGTATAGCTTTTTCCAAGCTTATTATGAGCTTATGACTTCACTGTGAGCCAAAAGCTTAACTGAATAAGTCATAAGCCCATAATTTGCTTATTTCCTAGTTTGTAAAGTTTCATTTACCTTAAACATGTATAATATCTGTATATATATATATATATATATATATATATATATATATATATATATATATATATATATATATATATATATATATATATATATATATATACATATATATATATATATATGAGTTCAATAAACAGAAAAGCCAAAAACAAGCTTTTAAGGCTAAGTGATAGCTTCTATTTAGAAGTTTTATTGCTTATTTGCTATTTTGATTAACTGTTGACAAAATAAGCTAGTACAGAGCTTATTGTGCTTTTGTAAAAAGTTTTCATTCATTAAAGTTAGTTAATATTAGTTATTAAATAGATTTGTAAAGTTAAAAAAATCAAAAATAAAATAAAAAGCAAAAATGGGGTGTGTGGGATTCGAACCTGGGACCTCTAGGCTAGTAAACATGCATAAGTAACACACCCCCTTCCACTTGCTCTGGGGCATCAGTTCCGTAAGCCTATGCAACATTAATATACTTATAGTAGTAATGGCTTATTTGGCTTATTTTGACTGTTTGGCTTATTCCAGCTTATTGGAATAAGCTGTTGTGCCCATTTTATTTTTCCTAGCCTCCTTATCAGTAAATACACTTTCTGTAATTTTTTCACATTTTTTTTACTGTTCATATAATATTTATTATAATTGTAAATAGTTTTAGTAAATAAATAATAGTAAATAATTAATAATAAATAGAATAATTGTATAATAAATATAATTTTAGTTTCAGAAATTCTTTTATATTATTTTAGACTTTTCTAAGTTTTTATTTTATTTAGTTAGGTTTATTTTAGATTTTTTTTATATTTAAGTAATTATTAAATAGTAACTAATTAATAATAAATACATAAAATGTGTAATAAATATATTTTCAGTTTTAAAATTCATTTTATAATATTTTAGATTTTTCTAAGTTTTAATTTTATATTTCTAAGCATTTTTTAGATTTTCTTTATTTTTAGGTAATTATTACATAAGTAAATAATAGTTTTTAATTAATAGTAATTACATAAATACTTGTAAAAATCATTTTAATTCATAATTAATTTTTTTTCATTATTAGGATGATAAAAATATAAATTTCACATTTGTGGGTTTGTATTGATCAGTTTTCACTTTTTATTTTGTACGTAGACGTTTATTTAAACGTAAACGTACGCGTTTTAGGTTTTCTTATCTTTTAAATAAGTTTGTAATTATAAAGTAAAAAATTTAAGTTTGTTTAATTTTCATTTAAGCCGCTAAGGCATGCAAATCCATCTTTTGTTATAATTCCCCATTTGTTTTTGTACGTTTACGTTTATTTGAACCTAAACGTACGTTTGTAAATCCTTTTATATTTCTAGGGTTTCTGATTGTACATTTTTACTGATATAGCTGTGACAGAGCTATTACTATTCACATTCCTAGTGTTAGTCAATCAGATTCCTGTTTTTATATTTAACTTCACCAGAACACAGATTCGTTGTATTACAGATTTCACGCCTCGTTGGGACATAACGACCTGAGAATATTCTATACTCCTTAGATCATAATTGCATTTCCTCTCGGGCTGTCTGGCTTTTAGTATTGACCATTCACAAGTGGTTGAAAAATAAAGTTAGCTGGTTTGGGAGGAATCAAAATTTGGCGCCACTGCCGGGGAGGCTGTGCTGCATATAACGAATTTGTGTTTTGTTGAAATATCTATTATTTGTATATATTATATTTCAATTTCCAAAAACATATAAAATGCAAAAATATTTTCCTTTTTATAGCCCACAACTTGCCCAGTTTGATAACTCCCTCAGTTACAACATTTGGTTGTTGGCTGTTTGAACACAATTTGGTAGACGTTACAAACCTATATTCCCTTTTAAGGGGCGAAAACGCGCAGTTTGTTAACTCCTCTATTGAGAACGTTTGATCGTTCGGTTGTCGGATTCTAGTTGCTGAGCTCTGTCAAGCCCAGATTCCCTTTCGAGGGGCGGTTGTTAGGATTTCCCTGTTTTCTTTTCTTTTTATCTGATAGTAACAATGACTAACATCCGATATTATAAAATAAAAAAATCAAAAAGATTCTCCTTACCTTACTATTTATAATTCTGTGAGTGGACCCCACTCCAATTTCTCATCCAAATCATTTCCCCATGAACCATTTAATGCGGGGATCGAGTCAAGCTAGCGACTCGGTAATCAAAAACAGTAGCTCAATATGGGTTTTCACCCATATTTCTGTCTTCTTTCCCCTTTCTACCACCTAAGTGTGGGGGAGATGCCCCACATGTTGTATATATCTTGAAAATGAAATGAAAAATTGTAAATACAGAAAAATAAAATAATTGTTGTGTTACCTCACTTAGCTTTAAAATGTTATCTTTTTACGTTCAAGGATTCGGCATAATTGCCGGGACTTTGAATATTGAGGACAATATTCATTTCTAAGTGTGTGGGGGGGGGGGGGGGGGGAAATTCTGGCGAATTTGATCAATTATGTACCATTTTATGCCCTTTTCCCCCCAAAATGGTCAAAATTTTAAAATTTTTCACTTAGTGGAAGTGCTTTGCACTAAACACAACAAATGGTAATCAATCCACCATGTCTAAACCACGTAAGGATTGGCTAATCCAGGAGCAAACGGCTCTTGGTAAAGATATATCAAATCCGTTTATGGCTTGCAATTTGCCCAAAATTGTATGGTACCTCAACTCGCCATATCCAAAAAAGTGAATGAGTTGGCTAGCCCGCAAGATTATGGCTTGTGGTAAAGGCAGTGGAAAAACCATAATTGGTAATCAGCTCACCAAGATGTTGACTATTCCATCAAGAGTTGGCTAGTCCAGAAGCAAACAGCTTTTGGTAAAGACAAATCAAATCCGTTGACAGCTGGTGGTTTGCTCAAAATCACATGGTTATCAGGTGGACCATAATTCTTACTTGAACTGAAACATTTGGCTACTCCAGAAGTAATGGCTTTTGGTAAAGAGATGAAATCCATTACTTTTACATAAAAGAATGCTAGAGACTAGCAATAGTTTAGTGTGTGAGATTTGATATGTGTCTAAATACACATATCTTTTATACTGTTTAAACCCACAAAACGACCAAAAACACAAAAATGACCATATAAATGTTACAAATATTATTGAAATGTGTTTTTATGTGATTCAGGTACAAAAAGATTGAAAACAAGTGAAAAGCATGCAAAGTTCACACAATTGACATTTTCAGTCCCTGGAGTTTCATAATTTGGCAAAACTAGTCCCTGAAGGTTAAAAATGAAAGAAAAGTCAACTTTAGTCCTTGGAAAACCAAAAATGTTCACTAGTAATCCCTGGATAAAAGTTTTCACAAAATGGCAACTTTTACCCCTCAAGTTTCAAAAATGGCAAATTTAGTCCCTGGGTATTTAAAAAGTAAAATTTATCAAATAATACCCTTGTACTATTCATAATTTACAATTTGAACCTTTTTGATAACTTATGGGAAAATTACAATTTCACCCCCTCAACTTTGGAAAATTACATAAAAGGTCCCCCGGGTGTTTTAAATTGTAATAAAAACAATTAAGGTCCTTTGCTATATCTAACTTTGCAATATTAGTCCTTGTGATAATTTTGGAAATATTACAGGTTTAACCCCTCAACTATGCAGGAATTACAAAATTAGTCCTTGGGCTTATTTATACTATAAACCAATCGGATTCCTTATTACTACCCAATAATCCAAATCCATTAAATCCAAAACAAATACAAACCCAAGCCCACTCCTTAGGCCCAACCATCACCCAGCCCACACCCTTAATAATAAAACCAGGGTCAAACCCACCCTTTTCCCTCTTCTTCCTCACAAACACCCTGAAACCAAAACCACCATCCAGCTATCTGGTTTCTTCCCCAACTTGCCAACCTACTACTCTCACCTTGTCCCCTCCACCTCCACATATAACCAAGATGCATTAATTGCATAAAAACGGCCACAAGCAACAATTTCCACTTTTGGCGCCAAAAGTAACTTTGAAGGCTAGGATCACTTCTGCACATCCAATGGTCACAAATGATGATGGGATTTGACTGGAATCAAGTGGAGAACTCAGAAATGCTATAAAAAGGAAAGAAGGAAGAAAGGAAAGACCACTTTGGGCTAGCCTTAGTCACGTAGTGTAACTTAGTTTATTGCTTTCCTTTAATTAATGTCTTTTAATGCTTTAAAATGTTGTATTAATCTTTTTCAAAGATTAATGAAACATTGTTTCCAGTTTTAATGTCAATCTCTTTTCAATTTCAAGTTTTCACTTAATTTCCTTTAATTTTCATGTTATTTCAATTATTGTTGATCTCAGTTGTTTCTTGGACTCAATAAGCCATATAAGCTCCTGACAAAGCTTTAAAGCTTTTAGAAACTAATTAAACAACTTAGACTTTAAAATTAAAAAATAGATAAAAAAATGGAGAAAATAGAAAATAAAATAAAAAAGTTCTATGGTAATGGTAGAATGAGCTTGGAGCATGGCCATTTAGGACTGCCATGGGTTTTAGAGCCTTTTGGGAGGCTATAGGAGTATGAATTGGTCCTTGGTTCTATGTTCTAAGCTTGATCATCTTGTATGCCTTTTTACTTAATTTTTGCATTTTACTGTTTTCCTTTCTTATTTGCTTTGATTTCATGTTTTTCCTGTTTATTTGTTGTTAGTTAATGATTATCTAGCTTAATTTTAGGTAGTTATGTTTTGGATTCCATTGTTGCTTGAATTTGCATTATGATTGCAATTTTCACATTTTTGATAATCCTAGGTCTTGTACTGTATGACTGCATGTTTAGGCTAAAAAAAGGTTTATTTTGACAAAATGGAACCTCTGGATTGGATTGGATGGGTTTACACAGTCACTTGTTTTGAAAATCTCAATTTGGTCTCTATTAAAGGGTGTTTGGATTTATTGATGGAACTATGTTAGGGGTTGAATGAATTGTTGTTCTTGTTTGATGTACAACTCTTAGGTCCTAACTAGCTCAGTAAACCTTAATCAAACAGTTTTACATATAGAATAGTCAACTTGACACTTGATTATATTTCTAGATAAACTGTGAGATTGATAGATCTTGAAACCTTGCATATTTGTTTAATTCTTGCTTGTTTAGCTTAATTTAATGTTATTATAGTGTTATATATCATAATCTATCAGTAGATTAGCTTTTAAATTCATTTTAGTCAAACTTTTAGTTTTAGATTAATAGTCAAAGTTTTGGTTTTTCAGGTTTTTGAATAAATGTCTAATTTTCATGTGCTTTTGTTATTAAGTTTCATGCTTAGTGCTTTTAGGGCTTTATAGTGTTGTTGCTTAGCTTGCTTAATATATTTTTGTTAATTTTTATTTGTCTTGTTTAAATGCTTATTTTCTAGCTTTTTATAGGCTGTTTTTGCCCTGTCTTACATTCACAAGCCCAATTTCACAAGCTTGTAGCTTGTTGAATATTGAGCTTGTGGCTGTGTAAATTGTTGTTATTTAAAGCCCTACTTGCTATTTTGATATTTGAATGCTTATTTGCTTATTACATGCTTATCTGCTTAACAAATTTGTTCCATCAAATTGTCAAACATTAACCATGTACACTGAGTAATCAGTGTACTCAGACTAATTTCATAAGCTCATCTGTGGACAAGAGCTTGAGTATTTTGGCTTTTTAGGAAGCTTAAGTGTCCATCTCTTTAGTCAAAAGCTTATATCTCATTTTCAAGCTCATTTAATAGGCCTGCATCTAGCTTAAACTTTGTCCAATTCCAATTGAACACTGAGCAATTCAGTAAGCTCATTGCTTTTTCATAAGCCCTTCAAAAGCTCATCTGTGGACCCCACAGGTTGAGCTTGGACTTTTTGGAAAGCCAATGAGTTCATCTATAAGGGTCAAGGATTATTCTTAGGTCTAGTGCTTATTAGGTAGGGCTACTATTAGCTTTTTGTTTGTCCAAAATTTGCAATTACACTGAGCACTCAGGTTTTGAGCCCCATTTTCAAACCCTCCCCTGGTCTTATTAGTGGGCCCCAATTCATGAACTTTGGCTTTTTGGATAGCCTTCCAGGTAAGCTTATGGGGTTAAAAGCTCTTTTTGATCCCTGAGCTTATTTGTGGGTCCCACTAAGGGCTGCAAAGTCCTTCTTTTGGCCTGCAAGGGGTGTTTGGAACAAGCAGTACCTTGGATTGCTTATTTGCCTATTTAAAGCTTATTAGCTTAATCCTTGGTACAACCTTGCTTGTTTCCTATCCATAAGCTTGTACACATCTTTCTTTTTCTTTAATTTCCTTTGTATAGCTTTTTCCAAGCTTATTATGAGCTTATGACTTCACTGTGAGCCAAAAGCTTAACTGAATAAGTCATAAGCCCATAATTTGCTTATTTCTTAGTTTGTAAAGTTTCATTTCCCTTAAACATGTATAATATCTGTATATATATATGAGTTCCATAAATAGAAAAGCCAAAAACAAGCTTTTAAGGCTAAGTGATAGCTTCTATTTAGAAGTTTTATTGCTTATTTGCTATTTTGATTAACTGTTGACAAAATAAGCTAGTACAGAGCTTATTGTGCTTTTGTAAAAAGTTTTCATTCATTAAAGTTAGTTAATATTAGTTATTAAATAGATTTGTAAAGTTAAAAAAATAAAAAATAAAATAAAAAGCAAAAATGGGGTGTGTGGGATTTGAACCTGGGACCTGTAGGCTAGTAAACATGCATAAATAACACACCCCCTTCCACTTGCTCTGGGGCACCAGTTCCGTAAGCCTATGCAACATTAATATACTTATAGTAGTAATGACTTATTTGGCTTATTTTGACTGTTTGGCTTATTCCAGCTTATTGGAATAAGCTGTTGTACCCATTTTATTTTTCCTAGCCTCCGTATCAGTAAATACACTTTCTGTAATTTTTTCACATTTTTTTACTGTTCATATAATATTTATTATAATTGTAAATAGTTTTAGTAAATAAATAATAGTAAATAATTAATAATAAATAGAATAATTGTATAATAAATATAATTTTAGTTACATAAATTCTTTTATATTATTTTAGACTTTTCTAAGTTTTTATTTTATTTAGTTAGGTTTATTTTAGATTTTCTTTATATTTAAGTAATTATTAAATAGTAAATAATTAATAATAAATACATAAAATGTGTAATAAATATATTTTCAGTTTTAAAATTCATTTTATAATATTTTAGATTTTTCTAAGTTTTAATTTTATTTTTCTAAGCATTTTTTAGATTTTCTTTATTTTTAGGTAATTATTAAATAAGTAAATAATAGTTTTTAATTAATAGTAATTACATAAATACTTGTAAAAATCATTATAATTCATAATTAATTTTCTTTTATTATTAGGATGATAAAAATATAAATTTCACATTTGTGGGGTTTGTATTGATCAGTTTTCACTTTTTATTTTGTACGTAGACGTTTATTTAAACGTAAACGTACCCGTTTTAGGTTTTTAGGTTTTCTTATCTTTTAAATAAGTTTGTAATTATAAAGTAAAAATTTTAAGTTTGTTTAATTTGCATTTAAGCCGCTAAGGCATGCAAATCCATCTTTTGTTATAATTCCTCATTTGTTTTTGTACGTTTACGTTTATTTGAACCTAAACGTACGTTTGTAAATCCTTTTATATTTCTATGGTTTCTGATTGTACATTTTTACTGATATAGCTGTGATAGAGCTATTACTATTCACATTCCTAGTGTTAGTCAGTCAGATTCCTGTTTCTATATTTAACTTCACCAGGACACAGATTCGTTGTATTACAGATTTCACGCCTCGTTGGGACATAACGACCTGGGAATATTCTATACTCCTTAGATCATAATTGCATTTCCTCCCGGGCTGTCTGGCTTTTAGTATTGACCATTCACAAGTGGTTGAGAAATAAAGTTAGCTGGTTTGGGAGGAATCAATTACCCACCATTAAGAACACCAAAACGCTTACTTATTAAATGAACTCAAGACATTAAAATCCCAAATCTTCTGTATGAATACCAATGAATAATCATGAAAACCTTCACCTTGATGTAGCACATAAATGGTTAAACATTTAAACATTAAGCTTCCCCTTAAACACATATGTTAACCATTTTTTGAATCTTCAATTCTGGAAGCTCAATGTAATGATCACTGATGAAGAAAACTAAGTATTACCAATTTGATGCTGAAGTAGAACAACCCAAACTTGTATCTTATATCTTGTTATAAACTGATCTAGGATTGACTAGGATGAACAATAACAAACATTAACATACACAGCGGAATAATCAAAGAACAATCTTATTGTATAAAGGTTTCTCGCCATCATCTCTACTCAAACAATACAATAAGCCCCAATGCTATGTGGTCAAGTATAGCATGGTTACACTCTAACAGGGATCCAAGATCCTTGAGGCTTATACAAACTCTAGGCGTCTAACACAAAGACACCGCCTAGGTTTACATACACACCTTTCCTGGACTTTACATCTTGTACGTACAAATAACGTATTCCCTGTATTCTCTTTATATAATAGAGAACTAGGGTTACAAAATACTACGAAGGACTATATTGAAATAACTTCTTTGTAAAGCAAGTCCCTTGTCTTTTGCATTCTTCACTTTGTCATCATAAGTCCTTTATCTTTCATATTTTGTCAATATCAACTCAAGTATAAATCTCAACACTAAGTAAACACGTTTCTCTCATTATTGTTTTTCTCATATTTACTTTCTTGTTATTTTATTTTTATTGCATTTGTAGTTAATTGGGTTAGTTGACTAGCAACTAATTCCGCCCACTCTTCCAATACCCGAGATTTTTATTTGCTTTCCATAAACCATAAAAATACAATAAGAATCATCCCTCACCTCTAGACCTAGTTTAATTAAGTTTTGATCCTAACGACACTATTCCCCAAGTAGAACGATGAATTCCCCGGTACTTGCCACTACACTATACTACATCGGTCAGGTACACTGCTTGGTGGGGATTGTAAGCCTCTTGAGATCCCTTGAGAGGTAAAACCTTTTGTGAGGGCGCAATCCCATGCATCATATCGCCTAACACATGAAAGGAAATACGATGATGTTAGTAATGCATTTGCATCAACAGAGTATCCCTTCCTTATCGAGGCAACCAAAGATCCCATGATATCCATTGAGGAGCTTTTGTCTAAGAAGCCTCGTAGGATTCAACCATCTTCTCCGAGTAGTAAGACATCACCTATGAAGCCTTCATCTCACCTGCGTCAAGAAAATCCTACTTCATCCAAGAATGCATAGAGGCTGCCATGGTGGCAATGATTATGCCCCGAGGGTGGTGTGTACCCTTCAAACATTTTATTGCTTTTTCTTATTTCGAATGCGTACAATTCTTCTGCCTATTTTTCTTTATGTTAACTTGGAATCTACTTGCTTAGGGATTCTATCCCTTTTAATATCGTGTTTCTCTTCTCTCAACGCTTTTTAACAACGTTAATATACAACCTAAGGTTATCGTATATGAATATCCTTATTGTGTGTACTTTGAACCAAGATTTTTAGCAATCGTATAATTTAACTACTGACGGAGGGTCACGACCCACTCTATCTTATTCCTTGTAGTCGGAGGGCTTCAAATACCCTTAGAATTTCTAGGAAAGTTAATGTGAATTATGATGGATGTTGTGTGCAAGACATAAATATCTTAAACCATCCTTCGAACATTGAAACTTGTATTACTTGGCTGGATAAATCTTTGTTGTATAAAACGAAACAAGAGATTTGAGGGAAATGTGTTATATCATTAATTGGGTAGGGAGGATTTCATCATTTGAGGGAAATGTGTTATATCACTAAGACGCCTACCATTAATGCTTCTTTCCCAGAATGAGAAGTGTGTAATACATAAATTGAAACAGATAAATTGTCTTTAAAACTGTAAGTTTTATATGTAAGACTTACGAAGGTTGGTACCGTTCCATGTCCTGTCAACCTCATCTCCAAAGAGTGTTGCCATTTTGTAGGCTCCATTACAGTAGGCTTCGGCTATCACGTAAGGTCCTTCCCATGTGGGTCCTAATTTCCCTTGGTATTCAGCTTTGCTTGCGCTATTGAGCCGAAGGACATATTCGCCTGGCTTAAAGCTTGAAGGTTTCACCCTGTTGTTATAATACTTTTCCAACTTTTGCTTGTATATAGCTTTTCTGATGGAAGCTATTTCTCTTCGCTCTTCGAGTAAATCTAGGTTTTCTCGAAGCCTTTCTTCATTTTATGAAGTTTCGAAATTCATGATGCGTTCTGTTTCCACACTTATATATGAGGGAATGACAGCTTCTGTTCCGTAAGTGAGACTCAAAGGCGTTTCCCCATGACTCGACTTTGGGTGTGTCCTATGAGCCCATAGGACTTGGGGTAGTTCATCTACCCATCCATGATGGCTCCGACCCCGCCTTCGTTCGATTCCATTGACAATGTCTCTGTTGGTGACCTCTACTTGACCGTTGCCTTGGGGATGATATACGGACGTGAATGATTTTTTGATTTTTAGACCTTTGCAAAAAGTAGGAAATACACCTTCGGCAAATTGCTTTCCGTTGTCAGAGATGATGATGTGAGGGACCCCGAAGTGACAGATGATGTGTTCCCACACAAATTTTTCCATGTGTCTGTCGGTCACAGATGCAAAAGGCTTAGCTTCCACCCATTTAGTGAAATAATCTATGGCGACCACCAAGAATTTTACTCTTCCTGGAGCCACTGGTAGAGGTCTGACAATGTCAATCCCCGATTGGGAAAAGGGCCATGCAGATGTAACGGAGGTCATATCTTGATTAGGAAGCCTGGGAACATTCGAGTGGATTTGGCATGCTTCACATTTGTGATTTATATATGTTACGTCTCTGTGCATGGACGGCCAATAATATCCTAGCTTCATTATCTTTGAAACAATGGAGCGAGGTCCTGCATGTAGACTTCAAGCCTTCATGTATCTCGTGTATGATGTTCGAAGCTTGCTTCGGCCCTACATAACGAAGCCAAGGGGTAAGGAATGACCTTCTGTATAAATTGTCCCCTATCAGTTTGTATTGTGGAGCCTTGATTCTGATTTTTCTTGCCAATTTCGGGTCTTCTGTGTAACACCCCCATTTTTCACTAATCGCAGCGGATAAAGTGTTTGAGGTATTACTTCATAGAATCATAGTTACAGTAATAGAAAACGACTCAAAAAGAGACGTTTTAGAAATTTAGTTATCATTCATTATTATCAGAGTTTTAATTTTAAAAGATATACTTTTATTTTTGATGAGGTCCCAAAAATCTAGGTGTTAGGTTATGTTTGAATGATAACCATGAAAAGTCCTCCGAGTTCAGTGCCTACTTCTGCCATGACTCCATAGAAGTGACATACCTAGAATACATGCTTAAAAAGTCAACACTAGGTGTTGAGTGAGAATCATAGGTTTAGGGGTTAGTGAATACAAGTTCCCTGGGTTCAGTTGTTACACCCATCTATGAAAATGTAAGGTGTGTGATAATTGTGATGCATGCACAATTATCATGAGTGGGGTATGTTGCACTAAGCTCATGAACCACATGTTAACAATCCGGGTCATGGGGGCTGCAGACACAACCATTAGGGGATGGGAAGGATAACTTGCCAAAGTTAAACCTTCCGTGGGTTCAATATAGTACTTATTGGTACCACCCAGTGAGGTGTTAATACCAACGGGAGTTATCAAACTCCAATAGATCTATCAACTATATTCGCGTTCGCGTGGGTAAAATATCCCAAATGATTAAATTCATGAATTTTGGTTATGTAGTGGTGGTAGTTAGTTTACTCGTGCAACAACCAAAGAAAAAGACTTGTATTCAGTTTTAAGTAAAGCAAGTAGCATGTATCCCCCTCACAGGGTTTATAAATACTAGTACAAAAATGGCCTTTCGTCACACATGGTCGATTTTGAACGGACACACGATAACATTTTTACGTGACTAAATGTACCGGAATAAAATAAATAGCCATAATTGATCCGACTTGTGTGACCATTTCGGAATTCTATTGTCACACATTTGTGTATTTATGTGACTAGAGGGTAACTGGTAAATATTTTTCGATCATTTAGTCACTTTTAATTTGGGACGTGTGACAGATACAAATCAGCTTTAAACATTAGTCACACTACAGATATACATATGTGACAAATATATGTCACACAATTGAAGAGTGTGATCAAAATAGATATATGGTCACATTAAGTAATTGCGTATGTGGCTAAATTATATAGTCAAGTTTGTCACACATTATTTAAACGTGACTGCTATTCTTTGCTGAATATTTAGCCACATATGAATTTGAAATGTGTGACAACTGAAAAGTAAGTTTGAAGCGTTAGTCACGATATGCATTTAAAAGTGATAAATATATGTCACACACTTGAACAGTGTGACCAAATGTCATATATGGTCATACTAAACCATAGACATACATGATTAAGTGTAACCAAAATTCGATACATATGGTCACGTAAGTTAATATGTGTGTCTAAAGTTTAGTGTGTGTTTGCTTGCCAAATCCTAATGTGTATAGTCACATTTAATTAAAGCACGATCATGTGACTATAGGATTTACAATAGTCACACCATATCACAAATGTGTATCTAAATTGTGTTTATTGCCACATTATAAGGGTATTATATGTGACTAATACATTCAAAATAGTCACATTGTGAAATATTTATGTGACTATTATTTATTGCAAAATGTGAACTCAGTTATCATTAACCTTGATATTAGTCACATTGAGTGTTTGTGTGACTAAATTCAAGTTGTTATATATGGTCACATGAAGTATTTATTTAGGTGTCTAAATCATAGAGTCATATTTTGTCACACATTATCTAAGTGTAGTCACAATTCGATACATATGTTATGGCTTGTGTTTTCTTTGTTTCAAGACTAACAAAGCTCTTTGGATTGGAATTTGGATGAATGCTAGTAAGTCAGAACTTAATGCTGCTTGGCATAACTTAATGATGCTAGGCATAACTTAATGCTGCTTGTGAAACGTTGTGACTGTTAAATAATTATTGTAAACCGGTGTAAATGTAAATACTTAATTGTAAACCGTTGTGACACTTAAACATTACTTGTGCCATTGCGACTCTTGTGTACCTATAAATACAAAGGAATTACAACCAACTTCTTTCATCTTTTCATTACATATTTAATTTTTGTTTGGAATGCAATGGCTTCATCATCTTCAAATCCTTCAAAGAAAACAAAACGTTCAAGGGATACTTCTCCTCCTCCTCCAATGTCATAAAAATATAAAATCCACGGCCTAACCCAAGAGTGCTGGGAAAAATGCCATTCTGCAGGCCAATATGGTACTGAACGACAGTTGGTTGAACTTTACAACAAACAAATCACGCAGTTGGAAGAACAGAACAAAAAAGACCAAGAGATCATACTGGCGCATCTGGAGATCATACTGGCGCATTAGAACAAAGTTGATCTTCGGAATAAAGAAATAGAAAAAATCCGTGGAAACATTGTTGATATTTACAAAGGCATTCAAAATAATTTGTATAATTTTCATTGAATTTAACCTGATGTAAGATGATATTAATCATTATTATGTTATTTTTAATGTTTTAATCATTCAGTATGAACCACTATGTTACCATTAATTTTTCTGTATAATTGTTATTTACATCGGTGCTTGGGTGAATGCTAGTAATTACTCAGAACTTAATGCTGCTTGGCATAACATAATGCTGCTAGGGATAAATATAAAATGCCACAAAAATTAAACGATTGATATTCAGTTCATTACTTGCATTAAATAAAAAAAATTTAAACATAACAATAGAAATAACAAAACAATCTAAAAGCTAAACTTATAATCCTTCTCTTGATCATAAGCAGGATGAAGATTTTCATAGTCAATGTGATCCAAAGTATCATCATGGCTGACAGTTTCATCTTCTTCAAGTTTAGCTTTCTTCTTTCTTCTTATTGCAGCCTTGAACTTGTTTGCTTTGTACTTCTTCCTTTGCTTCTCTTCATTCTTCTCCCAAGCCTTTATCTTTTTCTTCCTCATTTGGTCCATTTTTGTAATATACCAAACTGCAGGATGTTGTGGTGTGGATGATGCCGCTGTAAAACATAAACCAATAAAACGATTAGAAATGGACCAAAGAAAATGATGTTACATATATCTAAATACAGATGTTTGTAGAGATTTTATAAAACTGGTAAATATGTGTAAGGAATAAAAACCACAAACCTGCTTGATCCATTTGCAGATTAGAAAATATGTGTTAATTAGAAATTGTTTGAGAATGATGAAATGCAGTAAAAAGGTAAAAGTTTTATAGGCCTAGTAATTCGACAGAAATTAATTGTGGAATTTGGAAGGTTAAAATTTGAACTTTGACCATTAACCATGTACACATTTATCCTTGTAACATAAATGACGTTGTTGTAATCTACTTTAATTAATTTAATCATTACCTAAATAGATTAAGTTAGTTGAAAAATGAATTTAGATAGGATTGTTTTATTTTTTAAAAATTTACAAAGATTTGCTCGCTGTTTTAATACAAATTGTAGTTTTAAATGTTTGTAACAATCATTTAAAACTATAATGTAAAAGTTATCGATTTGATTGGGGATTTAAACCCTTAAGTGTAAATGTTACCAATCGACCCCCACACTCGCATATCTAGCAGTACAAACCCAGCTGCAGTAGCGTTTTCTTAGCAGCAGAAACTTTTGATTAACATAATACAAAATATATCCCAAGTTCTTCTTAATGAACACAACTATCAAAATATTCTAACAATTAATGAGAAAATTGAGCAATGACAACATGTTTATTGATAAAGTCAAATAAAGTAGTACAAAAGGATTACACAGGTTTATTCAAATTACTTCCTAACTCAACTAATACATTTTCTTTTTACCCTTCCATTTTCAACAAACTTTGGGCATTTTTGGTTCCCATGGTTTTATACCCTTGTCTTCACAAGTATTAGCATTGGGCAAGCCAAGCACCTGAACCCTCTCATAAAAAAGCTCTTTGGCAGTCCTTTTTGGAGTTTTAACCTTCCTAGCATCTTCCTTTTTTGTGCCTGATCCAGAATATCCCTTTGGAAAGTAGTCTGCCGACCTTCAGAACTGCTTGATATGTGAAATGAACTTGAGTCACTGCTGTCAATGTTAATGATTTCTGCAAAAAAATAAAAAATATATTAAAATTAAATATATATATATATATATATATATATATATATATATGTGTGTGTGTGTGTAAATGAAATAAAAGATAATGTTGCAATTCAGGGTGTGTTTGAAACAACCTTTGTTCTTAGAACTCGAATGGCCACATTACTTGGTAGACGGTTGGTTTTAGATCATAAAAAAGAATGGAATGCAATAAACCAACATACGTAACCCTTCTAAGTTCCCCCTACAGCTCCTTTTGTCGTTTCAACTCCCTTTGAGCAAAGGACTGCACTAGCCGCATTGCTAGATTGTTGAAAATACAAAAGGAACTGTATGGGAGCTTAGAAGGGAAAGGTATGTTGAAATTCCAGACTCATTTAGATCATAAAAATGTTGAGTAAAGAATAGAGTCTAAGTAACATCACTCATCTTGAATGCGATAATGAAGGAGTGTGGCATGTCATGAACAATACATACTATATCATCATCACATTGAAGACGTCTCAATGATCAGGCCAGATCTATCTAACATTGCAGAATGGTTCCATTGATTTGTTTTTTGGACAACGTCTACTACTGTTTGTGTGGTTGATCTTGATCACAAGCTTTGGCACTTTCAAGAATGTATCTTCATTGTCGGGACAAAAGTTTTAATCAAGGTACATTATTGAAAGAGCCAAAGCTTGTGATCAAGATCAACCACACATACGGTAGTAGATGTTTTCCAAATTAAGCAACGGAACCATCTACAACGCTAGATAGATCTGCCCTAATTATTGAGCTTTAAGTTATTAGAAAACAGATTCTTACTATCATTTATATTGCTCCCTTAGATGTGACGAACATACATATTAATTATGTAGATTCTATGACATTAGAGAGCTAATCGTGCATGAATGAAATCATATTAAATATATATTAACAATGCAATGAACTACCATCCTTTCTACCCTAACCAACAACAACATAACCTACTAACATCCTGGAATACGAAGACAAAGAGCAAAGATGAATCAACAATGGATGAACAACACCAAAACAAGTTTATGTTCATACTTGAAAGTGGTGTCTGTTCACCCATCATTGATACTTCTTCCATCTTTGATACTGGGGTGTTTTAGCCTAAATATTCGCACACACATCCGCCATTTTTCTTCCTTATTCTCTCAAAACAAATGCAACATAATTCTTATACCAGATAGTCAACCTAAGCCTAAGATAAAATAAGCTAATCCAAACAAACCTTAATATCTCTTTTGCTCTAATTATTCGCAAAAACAAAAAAAACCTTATAACAGATAGTCAACCTAAGCCTAAGAATAAATAGCTCTAAGGGGGTATTTGGATTATATTAATTTATGATCTTATCAGCTTTTTGAGATTTGGGGATGCCAATAAGCCTATGTTATTTTAAGTGTATAAACTAATAAGCCAACAAACAATGAGCTTATTAACTTTCCAAAGACTGAATAAGCCGATAACCACACAACATAAGCTAATCCAAACACACCTTAATATCTCTTTTGCTCTAATTATTCGCAAAACGACACGACATAAATATAATACATAGAGTAACAAGTCTCTAACAAATGTAAGACAAAACTCAGAATAAATGATCAAAACCCTAGATCCGTTAACTTGGTCAATTGTAACAGAGTGAGTTTTATAATTGTGAGAGAGAAAGAGAGGATTATGTGGAAGTGTGTGAAGCGTATTAGATAAGCTTTGCATACTGTATATTATAAGTTTAAAGTGAAGTGTGTTTGATACTCTTTGTATATATTATAAGTTTAAAATATAAGTTAATTATTACAAGTATAAAAACAAAAAGTAAAAAGTAGTAAAAGTTTTAAAACTAATAAGTATACCGTTTGTCACAGACACTATGAAGCAAGCCACCATCACCCTCTCGATCATGTTATCCGGGATCGAGAAAGTTTGAACTCGGCTTGAGCTTGACTCGAAAAGGCCTATTTATCTGTAAAGATGTGTTTTCTTATACAAATTAAAATTGAAATATAACTTAAGAATTGAATTCGGTTCGACTTCAGCTTGAAAAGTTTGATGCATTCATAAATACAGTAACTATTTACACTTAGTACACTTACATATTTAAAAAAAACAAAAACTCGAATCCAACTTACATAAGGTTGAGCTCAACTCATAAAACATTTGGAGCTCACCTTTTTCGCCAAAATTTTAATCTGTGGCTCAAGATATATCCCGCCCCTTTTTTCCCCAAAATTTCTACCTCTGGCCCAAGATCCTGCCTCTTTTTCACCCAAAATCAAAACAAAAATTAACACTAGTCAAATATATCTTCTCTCTATTATTCATCTCTTCTCCTTCTCTCTAGAACCGACTCACACACCACCACCACACTTCACCGCCGTATCTTGCCGTCGTTCCACCAACCGTCGCTCCTCCACGCCATCACCGTCATCATGACAAGGGAGGCAATGGGTGTGAGTTTGTTTGCTTTGGTACGTTGTTTGGTTCGAGATAACCACCACATCCACCACCATCTATCACAGTAAAGCCTCCATCACCCTCTCGATCATGTTATCCGGGATCGAGAAAGTTTGAACTCGGCTTGAGCTTGACTCGAAAAGCTCGATTTATCTGTAAATATGTGTTTTCTTACACACATTCAAATTGAAATATAACCTAACAATTGAATTCGGTTCGACTTCAGCTCAAAAAGCTTGATGCATCATAAATAACTATTTACACTCAGTACACTTACATATTAATTAAAAAAAAAAAAAAAACATATTTTATATCACTTACAAGCTCGAGAACTCAATAATAACTCGAATCCAACTTACATACGGTTTAGCTCAACTCATAAAACATTTGGAGCTCACCTTTTTCCCCAAAATTTCAATCTGTGGCTCAAGATATATCCCGCCCCTTTTTTCCCCAAAATTTCAATCTCTGGCCCAAGATCCCGCCCCTTTTTCACCCAAAATCAAAACACAAATTAACACTAGTCAGATATATCTTCTCTCTATTATTCATCTCTTCTCCTTCTCTCTAGAACCGATTCACACACCATCGCCGTATCTCGTCGTGGTTCCACCAACCATCGCTCCTCCACGCCATCACCGTCATCAAGACAATGGAGGCAATGGGTGTGAGTTTGTTTTCTTTGGTACGTTGTTTGGTTCGAGATAACCACCACATCCACCACCATCTATCACAGTAAAGCCTCCATCACCCTCTCGATCATGTTATCCGGGATCGAGAAAGTTTGAACTCGGCTAGAGCTTGACTCGAAAAGCTCAATTTATCTGTAAAGATGCGTTTTCTTACACAAATTAAAATTGAAATATAACCTAACAATTGAATTCGGTTCGACTTTAGCTCGAAAAGATTGATGCATTCATAAATAACTATTTACACTTAGTACACTTACATATTTAAAAAGAATATATATATATATATATATATATATATATATATATATATATATATATATATATATATATATATATATATATATATATATATATATATATATATATATATATATATATATATATATATATATATATATATATATATATATATATATTATGTCACTTACAAGCTCGAGAACTCAACAATAACCGTAATCCAACTCACATAAGGTTGAGCTCAACTCATAAAACATTTGGAGCTCACCTTTTTCCCCAAAATTTCAATCTGTCAAGATATATCCCGCCCCTTTTTTCCCTAAAATTTCAATCTCTGGCCCAAGATCCCGCCCCTTTTTCACCCAAAATCAAAACACTAATTAACACTAGTCAGCAGATATATCTTCTCTCTATTATTCATCTCTTCTCCTTCTCTCTAGAACCGACACACACACCACCGCTACACTTCACCGCTTTATGTCGTCGTCGTTCCACCAACCATCGCTCCTCTACGCCATCACCGTCATCAAGACAAGGGAACTGTATGGGAGAGTTTGTTTGCTTCGGTTGTTTGGTTCGAGATAACCACCACATCCACCACCATCACAGTCAAGCCACCATCACCCTCATCTCACCTATCCTACTCTGTTCAAGGGTATGCTCAAACACATATTTAATTTATATTTTCTTGAATGTGTTATCGAATATAAAACAATTTATATTGATTTTCGTGGATTAAAACTAGCCTAAAACATGTTTTTGATTATAAATTCATGTGGTGGTAATCATTGCAGGTAGACTTATTAAGACGCCATAGTTTTCCTATTTATTGGAATGGAGACAATCGACGTGTTCTAAGAGGCCACTGTTTTGCTCGTAAAGGGAGTCTTACTTGGTTTCCACTCCGGGAGGATGTTGCTGAACAGTTGGAGTTTGCTTATCGCAGTTGTGTAAGTTATCTATCAAAAGATTAACATAACATCTGTTATATAAGAAATTAACTCAAATATGGTTGCTTTTTGTGAAACTGTTTCATTTGTACAAAATGTTAGTGATTTGCTTGCTTGGTAATGTGTTTGACATTTATTCGTTCCACGTTTGGCACTGCAGAAAATTGCAACCAATTGTATATTATTTGTTGCCCGAGTTGATATGCAACCCGTATGTTTGTTTTTGAGGCTAAACTTATATTTGGGACATCTAATGTTGTCGTCTTTTATGTTAGCATTAATCATGTTACTTGTTTCTTGCAGGGGCTACATGCTATTTTCATGAGTGAGGATGATACATGGGATGCCTGGCTAAAAATTCCCTTACCTGGATTTTCTGGCACACTTCATTTTCGAGGCGTGGGTATGCTCCATCTCGGTCACCAAAGCCAACCCATGTATAATTTTACTGTTTCATGGTTGGCAGATCTTATATTATGCAGCGTTATTAGTGCCTTGGTTTCTTACATTTCCCATATTTTTTTGCAGAAAGAAACTGCCATTAGAATCAGATGTAAGCCATTTTTTATGTTGTTAACAATTTCATTTTTCTAATAATAACACCATTGTATTTCTTAATTTATAATGCAGGTGACCACACCAATGGCCATTGAAACTTTGGAAAACGTACCAGTAATGGAAACAGTGGTAAGTAATAAAACAACCACCTTTGATTTTTTTAGTTTTACATACATGACTAATGTATCGTGTTTTATATATACATATAGGAACCTGTTAAAACGATCGGACATACGAAAACGCTTAAGCCACGACAAACCGGTTCTACAGGTTACACCACCAACTATGATACCAAATATTAGTGAACAAAATACTCGACTAAAATTAGTACCAACGAAACGAAAACATTTGGTGTCTAGTGAAACCTTGCAAAAGCAAGCTAAGGCGGTGAAGAGTCAATAGGTTTTAACTTATGATAGTTGAGAATTTGATTATATACGATATTAGAATTTTATATTTATTTGCTTCATTTATATATATATATATATATATATATATATATATATATATATATATATATATATATATATATATATGTATATATATATTAGGAATACAAATATTCCTATTGAAGACTCGGTCACCACAAGAATGTAATAGCATTGAGATAGCTTGTAGTCATATTAACATTAGTTAGATATTAGTTTAATAGCTAGTTAATATGTAAATAGTATTTGTGGAATGAGTCGGGTCTTCACCCACTGTACTCGCTCTACAGCCTGTTTCATGAGGCACTATACTTGTAATTGTATATATAGCCTTTCCACCCCATTTGGAAAGGTTGGTTGTTTCTAATATTACACACACCTCATTAGGTGTTTCTCTCACTAGGAACCTCCCACTCTCTCAACTCTCTCTGTCTAACTCTAATAATGTTTACCTTCATCTTCCATAACCCAAGACCACCTGAATCACACATGAATCAACATATGTTCGATCCTACAATTGGTACCAGAGCCACGGTTGCTTAGTTTGTTGATTTTTGTGGATTCGTATAATTTCTTGAAACTGTTTTTACATAAATTTGTGCATACAAAATTTTTTTCTCTTAATTATTTTTTTAACAGTTTCATAGCATATTTTGGTATCCTCATGGTCAATAAGTCACATGCTTTCTACTGCTATGGTTTACATCATGTTAGAGACTCTTTGTCACATACCGTTTTTTTTTTGTTGTTGTTGTTGTCAATAACTTCGTCGGTACAAGTAGATGGAATACTGATCGGAATCTGGAATTGATTACTTATCTTTTCAACAGATGGTTTTTTGGTAAATGACAAAAAGTTTGTCGGTTTGTATGATGGCTCTAGCGGTTTGGTCTTCTAGAGCGATTTGATGTTGCATTTGGATGTAGCGATTTGTTGTTCGATGATTTTTTATTAGCAAATCTTACCGACATGCTGCCAAAATTTTCATCACAAGTAGTGAGTTGTCCACAACAGAAAGAATGAAGATGAGGACAAAAGCAGTTGACCAAAACTAAATAGCAACTCATGTGACCTCTGCTACTAAACATCATCAGTCCAAATCATGAAAAGAAAACAAAAAGGAAGAAAACAAAAGTCTAAAACCACTACAACAACCTAACTGTCAACAACAGCTCACTACAATTCTCATTTCACATCCACAATCAATGTCCTTTTCTAAACAAGTTTCAAAACTGAGTATGTAAAGATATTGAGAAATTAAATTCGATCTCAGTTCATACTTTCGAAAATATTAAAAAAAATAAAAATAAAATAACATTCAAGAAACTCGAAGGTCTCTCAATCGAAAGTAATCTCATCATCGATCTGTGAGTGATATCAAGACCATTCAAGGCCTAACATGAAATAAACATCATCATAGATCTTGTAGAAGATATGCTTCTATTTTATATTCGAAAAATAAAGAACAAGATATAACAAGAACTGTTACACTCATTTCTTTCGTTCGTTAAAAGGATATAACAAGACATAAACTTTCACCTACCTTAGGTCTTTCACGAGGATCGTGAAGCCATGAGTGTTATGCGTGTTCTTCGAAGCTGAAACAAGAAAAAGTGGTGCTCGGCTGTGCTCAAAAGTTATCATATTCGTGTTTTTATTCAACAAGATAGGACGCGAGCATTTGTTGTTGTACTCGGTTATGATGGTTGATGTTAACTAAGATGAGATGATTAGATTAGTTTGATTAGATCTGGTTGAGCACTGTTAGGTGAGAGTAATTAGGTGGATAGGGGCGCTTATGTTAAAGATATGTGTGTTTAGGGTTGTGTTAAGCAAGGAATATTGGGCATGATTTATCATTCTAACTGGATCGGGTCATTTCTTTCAATCGCTGAACGGGTATACTCAATCTTGGGCCTCATATCCATTTGTCACAAATAGGGCTTTCATTGTTTCATCGAAAAAATGGGTTATTTAATGGGTTGAGTTATTTTTTGTTTGGATTGTTAATGGGCCATTCGAAAGTCATTAGCTAAACGATTAAGCCGGTAAAATTATTGATGAATGTGGCATGAAACTTTTGAATGGTGAACATGACTATAATTTTGGTGGCTCGGTTGGTTGAAATGAAATGGTATAAGGTTGTTTGGAAGCTTATGTTTGATAATATGTTGTATAATGAGTGGTATTTTGGACATATAATTTCAACGGGTTACATATTTCACGCCTAAAGTTTTCAATGAATATCAAATGCGACTACGGGGATTTGGGATTAATTGACCGGGCTTCATTTCTTTTTATCACTTGGTTTGGGCTGAATGGAGATTAAACGGGGTAAATTTCACGGTGTTATACATTTTTTGACAAGACCGGTAAACTTAACATTCAAAATCCTAGTTTTCAAACCAATATTTGCCGAAAAATCCTAGTTCGATCCGCGGAACAGGGGGTATCTAAAGAATTAGGGCATATCACATTAAACCGTCAAAAGGCTAACTTTTGGGTATTTCACCGCACGAGATGATCACGAAGTTTACTTGGTATCACTTATTTGAGATTGAAGTGGGTTTCACGAAGGCGCGTACTTATTTTATCTTGAAGTCGGGGTTGGTTGGATGCATGACTTTCAAGGATAACTTGCTCGTGCTTAAATTTTAAGTTGAAGACTTGGTTTATCTAGTTTTCAGAAGTCGGGGTGGATGGTTGAAGACCTGGTTAACTATCACTTAAAGGAGTTACATTATAGTACTCAGTGTCACACGCATATGACCTTGTGGATAATCGCAAGAGGTGATGATAGTCGCATACTTTGTCGAGATAGTATTGAGTACTTAGTGATTTGCATGGTGCGCAAAGTCTCTACACCATTCTTCCAACAACAAGTGCAAGCTTAAGTAACATATTCGGGAATTCTACGTCATTTTCAAGTCTGGCATATCGGGTTTACTTCACCAAGTGATCACAGCAATAGCCGACGGATACGAGGATGGGTTGTTAGCCATAATGGGTTTAAAGGTTGAGATGTGGACAGCAATGCTTGTGGGATATTCGACGCTACTGCGTGTAAAAGATACTTCACAGTTTAAGCAAAAATTTTCAAGATCCTTCAATGTCATTCATGATCTTTCAAGATGTTTTGCTTCAGTCAAGAACTTCTTGTGTATATGGTCGTACACGTCTAATGATGCTTCCGGAAGTTCGAAACCATCATTGGGGGAGAAAACGTGTACTTTGAAGTTATATGGTCAACCTCCATAGGGAAGTAGTTTATACTACTTTACTTAGTATGGTTTGTGAAGTATTCTACATATGAGAGAAGAATTGTTGCCGATCTCTTACATGTTCCCCTAAATAGATATTCACCAAAACCAAATTTGTCATAACTCATTCAATTTATCATTGTCTCACGGTTTCTTCTTGATTTTGTAAAATCCCGCGAAAGAATCTATTTCTCGGTTTAAATCATAAATTTGTAAAATCCCGTGATGATGGAACTATCCTGGAGAAAGAAATGTGCATTCCCAGATCTTAAGTGATTCAGGTGCTATGGTGTCAACTTCAAAGAAGGGATAAAGTGTGTGCTTTATGAATTGGATGTTTTCTTGATATACTTCATGGCATTTTGGGTATAACAAAGTTTTACGGGGATATGCACCTTTGACAATGATCGGGAGTAAACCATTATCAATGTTCATACAAGACAAGAAGTGACTGCGGTGCAAACTCATTATCATTTATTTGAGATCGAAGCGAAATCTCTCGGGTGCGTGTACATAGCATCTGAAGATATCGGGGTGGTTGGATGAAGATTCTTCGAGATTCTTGTTCGAGCTTTTATCCTTTATGATGACGAAGACTTGGATATCTAGTTATTTTTTTGATTCCTTTTATCTATTACCACAAAATAACTATCACTTTAAGGAGTTACATTGTAGTGCTCAGCGTCACACGAAGTTGTGGATATTCAAGAGGTGATGTACGTCTTATACTTGATGGTTGGTTGGTTGAAGAGTATAGAGTACTTAGAGATTCGAAGTTGCACGAATTCTTTACACTGCTTTTTGTCTCACATTAGTGCAAGCTTAGGTCACAAGTTCGGGTTATTTTACTTCAGTCTCAAGTTCATCATTTTGGGTTTGTCTTTATCAATAGTCACGACAAAGATCCGACAGAATGATAATGGGGTTAGTAACGAGTTAGCAGAGAGAAGATGAAAAGAGAGAGATGACGTTTGAACACATCAGTTCAAGCCTCGTTCTTCAACATTATGACGTTTGAATACATCACTTTAGGCCTCGTTCTTCAACATATGACGTCTGAATACATCAGTTCAGGCCTCGTTCTTTAATGACTATGACGTCTGTTTACATCAGTTCAGGCCTCGCTCGTCAACATTATGGCGTCTGATGTCAACACTTCAGGCCCCGTTCCTTAAAGAAAAGAAAAGTGTACGTTTCAGTGCACTTTATCTTGGGAAGAAGAGAAATCTTCTTATTTATGACCATTCTCATCAACAAGCTTCATGCTTTTCCCATGTTCGTATAGTCATCAAGTGGATCAACGTACATTGGATTATATTTTTTTGTTCCACTTATTCAATCAAAAATTGCAACAAGCATATGCAATTTTTGAGGGGGAGAAAGGAAAGGGTGAAGAAACTATATGTTGATGATGTTTGTAAAATGGTCATTTGGCTCTTGTACGCAGATATTTACTCCCTCTAAGGTTTAACACATTTCAACAAGTGGTTTAGGCGTATTACAAGCTTCATGGAACTCTTCATTTGCTAAACCATTGATGAGGAAACAAAAGAGGGGCTGCTTCAAGAGTGTTTTAATCATCATCTTCTTCGCAGTAGTTTTTGGTGATAGACACATATTTATGCTGCATCTGATAAATTTCAACCATCACGGAATCTCAACTATGGCAAAAATGTCATTGCATGCCATTTTTGAGGGGGAGAATAAGTGTATGTCCTTCTCCTTTCGACTGTGGCAAAAATGTCATTAGCATGCCACTTTTGAGGGGGAGAATAAGCGTGTGTTTGTTCTGCTCTTTCGCGGGAGGAGTAATGTGTATGCTGGGGTTATAAATCATGAAGGGATCGAGCTTAATTATTCATGTCGGGGAAATTAATGTCTACCTCTCCGATATATTCCGTGGTTTGTTACTCTGTTCGAGTTCTATAGTCATTGCGGGGATTCGAACTTGGTGCTATCATTTAGTACTCCAGTTGATTGATTGATTCAGATAATGAAGAAGATGGTTAATATCAAGACCTTCAAACGTGATCATGACGTTAAAGTGTTGAATCTATAAAAGGGGATGGTCAGTTTGAGGAGGAGCCGATTCAACAACTTCACAAGTTTTTGAAGAGGCTCTTTACATATGATGGCCTAATTGAGGGGGAGAAAACTCAATTAGTCATCATCTCATGACTCCTGAATACTTCAGTTCAGGACTCGTGAGGTTTATCGACATCTTCTTACGGGCTGATATTATTATTGATAAAGGGCTTCCAGTTATTGATAAAGGGCTTCAAGTTAATGCTTCATGTACACATCATTATGATGATTACGATTATTCGCAACCATCAGGGGAGAGGAATGTGTATACCAAGGATGCACAACGAGTTCACGTGATCGGGCTTAATGTCTCATGAAACAAATTAAAGATGATCAGTGGTTCAACTTGTTACTTTGGTATTATCACTTCATGTGCACGTCACGGGCTGATTAATCGCAACCATCAGGGGAGAGAGAAATGTGTACATCAGGGATGCACAACAGGTTCACATCATCGAGCTTAATCAGTTATTCCGGAGCTAATATCTGTAGAGATGATCAGTGCTTCAACCAATTACTTTGGTGTTATCGTTTCTTCTTGTATTTGGTACATGTGTACATTATGGGCTGATTTGGTAAATGTAATATAACTGGAATGCATTTGGTGAGATGGAGATGTTGATATCCCATTCCCCAACTGGTCAACATTGAAGAAGGTCGAGTCTACAGTCTGCTCTACATTCTCCGCTATGTGTTAGAAGACTAAAGACGATATGCATTTAGTTATCAAAAGACTTCTTCGTATTCAAGGCACTCATCTGAAAGGTTTCCAGTTTGGGGGAGAGCACTAATTAAGGGAGAGTGAAAAGTCTAAGTTAATCCCTAATTAGATGTGCTCACATTGCTCGTCAGCAAGTTGATTCTCACAGGATACATCTGAGCTCGTTTTGTTCTTCTCACAAGATTTCAAGTATATGTGCGTAAAATGTGTTGCTGATTCTGAGGTATCAAAACCAGCAAGGGGGAAGGAGACATACATCGGAACGCACAACGAGTACACATGATGAGCTTTATACTTCTACTTAATTGAAGTTATTCCGGGAAGACAAATGTCATAACCGCAGAGACAATCAGTGTTTTAACTCGTTCTTTTGGTGTATTATTCCAACTACGTGGGGGAAGAGATGTAAGAAACAGTTTTTGATGACAAAAGACGTACACAAATGATTGTGTGTGCACTTCGGGTTTTTGAGCTTCATATAATCAGACTGATTGCATCATTTCAACTACTTGGGGGGAAGTGGTCTCTGGATACGTTTTGGTTCACATTACTTCAGCCTTCAGCAGGGAAGAAAGATGAGAAGAACTATTCAAGCGTGAGACGATACGTTGCTGAGCTATCAAAGCTTCACATTGAGAAGGCTCAACTTCAGACGACTATTCAAGAGCCTCGAAAGCTTTGGTAGTGAAAGTTTAAGAGATGTTGACTACTACGTGCAGACCGATATCCTCTTCTCGGTATTCAGGTCAACATCTTCTTAAACTGAGTAATATCCTTGTACATAACTTAAAACAAAAAGAAAATAGAAAATTATAAAACCTATAAAAACCATAAAAATCTGAAAAATCATTAAAACCCAAAAATATTCTCCTCAAGACATGTCTCTTGTGTAATCAATATTATGTACGTTTCTAGAAATGTCATTCAACAATGACACGGAATCATACATATGCTTGAGCAAGAGTTTTTCGGTTTTCAAATAAAGTTTTTTTTCTAAAACATGTCTAATCTCAAAACATTCTTCTTAAAAATATGGCTTGTAGTCATTTCAGGCTGCAACCCGGACTTCAAAAATATGGCTTGCTATTACTTCAGATAGCAACCCGTTTTTCAAAATGGGGAAAACACGTCGCCAAAAAGACGGTTGTTCCTTTTACCGGGTGAAGTTCACCTGGGCATGGATTACTTTATATCAATGTTTCCTCGATCTAATGTACGCTTCGGTGCATTATTTCTTGACAAAGAAGAGAAATCTTCTTTTTACCACCAAATACTTTCCCTTCTATGATTTTTCCGGAAAGTATTTGTGCAAAACTTGGTGGTACCATGAGATTTTGATTTAAAATCAAAGTGAATCTAAATTTTGATAAAATTTTGCACTCAATCAATGACTTTAATATTTTATGAAAATATTTCAGATTTAACATCCGTCATTGATTGAGGGGGAGAGTGATTTCTCAAAATTTTATGTATCATCAAAACTCTCCACACTTTGTACATAAAAAGCAATAAAACAGTTTGTGATGGTTATGTGTCAGTATGAGAATATTTCAAAGAGTTTTTCGTTAAAACTTCAAATCTTTTGTAAACTCTTCAAATCTGACACATAACAACCTCCCTCACAGATTGAGGGGGAGCAAGTAAAATGTTCCTTTATCAGAAAATATTAAAACTGGCCGCATTTTTCTCCCAAACGTTTTCTAACTTATTTAAATCAATTGAGATCCAAAATCTCGAAAGGTTTGAAATTTTTGATCGTGGGAGAGAATGTGATTTAAATATGAAATCTGATAATTTAATGTGATCTTTTGGACTCAATAATAGGCTCCCACATATGTGCTAAACTATTTCGAATATCGATGCACATATAGAGGGGGAGCAAAAGGCGTTTGTGGAAGTAATACCAAAGACCGACCATTTATCTTTATGCATGGAGTTATAAGGATGGTTAAGGTTAGGTATGAGTTCCCATGATCCATCAGAACCGGAAGGATCTTCCCAGGGACAATCCATAGATAGATTAGAAGTCCTTAGGAATGATTGAGAAAAGGAGTAAAGTGAGAAAGGGAAGAGTGCGGACTGAGATAGAGCTAGGACTGGAACTAACCGAACAAGGTTCTAGTGATGAAGTCTCAGTAAGCACTGAAGGGGTTGAAGAATGAAAAAGAAATGAAATGAGAAAGGGTGAAAAGAAATAGCCCTCCATATATTCAACCTTAGGGCAGAAACCGGGTTCAACTCATAATCTACTGGTGGTTACTAAGGTAACATCGGTATTGAAGACAAGACGTCATGGACCCAGTGACGCACTGCACTAAACTTCCCAACCACTCAAGTTCTCTTAAAAGAGCTTGTTTCATTCTCACGGGGAACCCTGTGCAATGTATCGATCGCTCATTGCGAGCTATGTTGATACCTAAAATAGGAGACGCCTCCCCAGTCTCCAGGAGCGGATCAAAACGCACTATTGAGTCTAGAGCCATGAGATCATCCATAAATCTCACTAGGACACACTTCCAATATGCTTATTGTTTCACACAATGTGGAAAGTAAGATAAAAATATTTAGAGTCCTACGGATTATCCTTGTGGTATTGCCAGAACATCCGAGTGATATGAAAAATATTCACAATGAAGATGGAAATCCTTCTAGAGCGAACATCATTCAAAGCTCTTGGTAGGTGACATATGAGATCCATCTTGGATCAATGATCAAGTGACAACTAGAAAGCAACAATGGAGCGATTCAACATTGAATCAATCTTGTTCCAGGAAATGGATTGACGGATACTTTTGGAAAACCCTTCGATGTGCTCAACTACTTTCTTTCGAGCACATTGACTGCGCATAATTTTTCAAACAAAAGTATTTGACATAAAATTGATGCTTATCATAAAACTCTCGTTGTATTGCAAAAACTCTTTCTCTAGCAATACACGATTGTTTTTCAAAATCAATTTTCTCATTAATCGGTAAATCATTAATTCACCGGTTCACTCACTCCGTGTTGTCTACTTTGAGATGCTCCGGTTTGAGAACGGCTAGTACAGCTGCGAAACCCTGTCAAGGAAGTTCTTTGGAATTCTACCTGATCACAGGCAGTATTTATACTGATTAACGGGGAACCGTGGTTCTTGCAACCCTATTCAACGAAGGTGAACAAAGACACTTTCGTGTGTTTATTGCTAACTGTTGTTTGCAGGAACACCCGACGGTTGCAGCTGATGGCAAATGAGACGTTAATTCATAACCTCATGCTCACACCCCACACTCACAAATAAAGACATCATGAAAAGTGAAAGATCAACAACAATGCTTCCGCAACTCTAATGCAAAGTTTCATGATCCAGAAAGGTGTGAGCATGATGGTTCAAAAGTCACTATTCCACGATAAGGCGATACAACAAAGGATGAGCTTGGAGATTTACGGTGGCTGATGATCTCAAAGAAAGCTCAAAGATCACACATACCAAAGGAACCTCAAATCACAATATCATTGCATAAAGTACAAAGTGTGCTGAACATGAAGAATCAATACTAAGAGCTACATGATCACAAGAATGCTTGACGACAAAGATCTTAATCTTCAAAGGTGACCTCGCTTAGGGGGAGATTGTTAGGAATACAAATATTCCTATTGAAGACTCAGTCACCACAAGAATGTAATAGCATTGAGATAGCTCGTAGTCATATTAACATTAGTTAGATATTAGTTTAATAGTTAGTTAATATGTAAATAGTATTTGTGGAATGAGTCGGGTCTTCACCCACTGTACTCGCTCTACAGCCTGTTTCTTGAGGCACTATACTTGTAATTGTATATATAGCCTTTCCACCCCATTTGGAAAGGTTCATTGTTTCTAATATTACACACACCTCATTAGGTGTTTCTCTCACTAGGAACCTCCCACTCTCTCAACTCTCTCTGTCTAACTCTAATAATGTTTACCTTCATCTTCCATAACCCAAGACCACCTGAATCACACAATAATCAACATATGTTCGATCCTACAATATATATATATATATATACTAGCAGTAGTAACTCTGCTCCAGCAGTACTAACGTGGTACTAGTATTAACTCGCCTATCATGTTTGTGCAGATAGTTGAACCAGTGGCTCATCTAGTTCTATTATGTTGTGAGCTTTGACATGTTCTAGTTCTGCTCTCATCCTGATGTGTTGATATGCAGCATCCTACATTTTCAAGGCTTTTATATCCAGATGATGAGATTAGATCAATGGGAGAAAAACTTGTAAGTTTAATTGCAAATTTTATTATTATGTTCATTGTTTTGGATTAAAAGCCTTCATGATGTTGTTTGAATTACTACTGATCATGTTTGTGTTAATATTGCTTAGATGGATTTAGTGCAGCTCATGAACTTCAAAGAAAATGTGCCAAGTATTTACTATTGCTAGTACAAAAGTTACTACTGCTAGTTAAAGTTGGTACTGCTCAGAGATTAAGACCGCTCGAAGTTGCTACTTGCTTATGGAAAAGATTATAGATACTTAAGAAACTATTGTAAGCCGACTAGGATTCCCTGGTGCATAAAAGGATGTCCAATTTTATATTTTGTTCAGTTATATACATTCCAATTTTATTGTATTTGAATTTGTTTTGATATATATTTGAATTGTTTTGATATATATTGATTTTTTAAATGTGACTAAAAGATGCATATATTCACACTTATTAACACTTTTGGTCACTGTTTGCTTTATCCGTTGTGTGACTAAATATTACAGAAGGCCACACAAACATAAAATTCATGTGGCCATTGGATGATCTATAGTCACACAAAATACACATTTCTTCACTTTAAACAGCATACGACCACACTTATTAACACTTTTGGCCACTGTTTCCTAAATGGTATGTGACTAAATACCCAAAACTAACATGCTTTGTGTGACTAAATATTACAAAAGGCCACACAAACATAAAATTCACGTGGCCATTAGATGATCAATAGTCACACAAAATACACATTTCTTCACTTTATACAACATATGGTCACACTTATTAACACTTTTGGCCACTGTTTGCTTAATGGTATGTGACTAAATACCCAAAACAAACATGCTTTGTGTGACTAAATATTACAAAAGGCCACACAAACATAAAATTCATGTGGCCATTGGATGATCAATAGTCACACAAAATACACATCTCTTCACTTTAAACAGCATATGGTCACACTTATTAACACTTTTGGCCACTGTTTGCTTAATGGTATGTGACTAAATACCCAAAACAAACATGCTTTGTGTGACTAAATATTACAAAAGGCCACACAAACATAAAATTCATGTGGCCATTGGATGATCAATAATCACACAAAATACACATCTCTTCACTTTAAACAGCATATGGTCACACTTATTAACACTTTTGGCCACTGTTTGCTTAATGGTATGTGACTAAATACCCAAAACTAACATGCTTTGTGTGACTAAATAATACAAAAGGCCACACAAACATAAAATTCACGTGGCCATTAGATGATCAATAGTCACACAAAATACACATTTCTTCACTTTAAACAGCATACGGTCACACTTATTAACACTTTTGGCCACTGTTTGCTTAATGGTATGTGACTAAATACCCAAAACAAACATGCTTTGTGTGACTAAATATTACAAAAGGCCACACAAACATAAAATTCATGTGGCCATTGGATGATCAATAGTCACACAAAATACACATCTCTTCATTTTAAACAGCATATGGTCACACTTATTAACACTTTTGGCCACTGTTTGCTTAATGGTATGTGACTAAATACCCAAAACAAACATGCTTTGTGTGACTAAATATTACAAAAGGCCACACAAACATAAAATTCATGTGGCCATTGGATGATCAATAGTCACACAAAATACACATTTCTTCACTTTATACAACATATGGTCACACTTATTAACACTTTTGGCCACTGTTTGCTTAATGGTATGTGACTAAATACCCAAAACAACCATGCTTTGTGTGACTAAATATTATAGAAGGCAACACAAACATAAAATTCACGTGGCCATTGGATGATCAATAGTCACACAAAATACACATTTCTTCACTTTAAACAGCATATGGTCACACTTATTAACACTTTTGGCCACTTTGTGTTAAATTCTATGTGACTAACTCCAAAAAAACAACACCCATTGTGTGACTAAATCATCACAAACGTCACATTTATTAGATATTCATGTGGCCACAGGACGGGAAATAGTCACACAAAATACACATTTACTTAAATATATCATCTCAAATGTCACATATATTATATATTTATGTAGCCAAAGGTTGAAAAATAGTTACTCTCAAAAAACATTCGCATGACTATAAAGTGTTTACGGTCACTGATAATGACTAATCCAACAAAACTTGTGACTAATTTGTCACACATATTCGGGGTTTTGGTCACTATTTTTCGATGGAAAAGGCCACGAACTCAACAATGTGACCATATGCCACCTACGGTGGCGGGACCTATGGTGACACACAACGAAAAAAACGTGTGTGACTATAGGCATATCGTCACACATTTTTGGCGTGACCAATACAACTTTTTGTACCAGTGAAAGCATTTAGAGTGAAAGCATTTTAAAAGAATATGAGGCTATTAACTCACCTGGGCTTAGGGTAATCTAAGTGATGCAAATAGTGACTCGGGAACTAGACTGCCTTACTCACGTATCCTAGTGTATTGTAGGTTTGGATGTATGTCAAGCTTTAGTTATCTTGTTTAAGTTTCTTAGGTTATTGTTCTTAGGTGTGTTAATGTTTTAGATATAATATAACACCGTTCGGGCCATCACAATCCAGAAGTATTTGACTCCTCACATGAAGCTCCCTACTATTGTATTATGTTATCAACATAATACCGTTCGGACAATCATAAGTCAGAAGTTAATACTCCTCACATGAAGCTCCCTACTATTGAGCTATATTGTTATTAAGTTAAGTTATAATCATAACACCGTTCGGGCCATCATATCTCAGAAGTATTTGCAATAATCGTTCGAGGAGTCAGGGCACTTTAATTCGTAAACCCAACAAACTTGTCAAAACGAAATATCCACATAGTACTCCTCGCATGAAGCTCCCTACTATTGCATTATGCTTCTAACTTTATTTAGGTTTTATACTTATATGATATTTTCATTTTATACCCTTATAGTTTATATATTTACATTTTCTAACCTAAACTTATAATACTTATATTATTTATATTTATAACTATCTATACTTGACACAACTAGTCCCTAGACTTCTATAGTTTTAGAAAATGACATATTTAACCCTTTAACTTATAAGGTTTCTATATTTACCATTTAAACCTTTAACTTTATAATATTTGCGTAACTAGTCTTTTTTAGTTTATAACTTATTTTAATATCCATCCTAAGGTTTTAAAACTTTTCAAAACTAGTCCTTTACACTTATAACTTCTAGGAAATGTCAAAAACAGTCCCTAGACTTTATAATTTCAGGAATTTATGATATATACCCTTGTGCATGTAAAGTTTTGCAAAACTAGTGCTAAATGCATGTAACTTATATTTTTATGTAACAACTAGGTTTTCTAGCTTATGTTCAACTAATATTAGCCTATCTAAGTTATCTAATTCATATTATAGGTCATGTAGAGGGTGTATAGCATGCAAACATGTATTAAACTTATTTTAGGGTTTTAAAATGTAAACTAGTAAATGAAATAGTTCAAGGCTCATGCAAGGGTTCCTAAGGGATCTAAGGTATCCTAATACTATCCTAAGACTATACTAAAGCTAATAGAACTAAATCTAAAGCTTACTTGGTTAGTTTAGGGTTTAACGAGGGTTTAGGTTTTTCTAAGGGGTCTCTCGGCCAAAACCACAACTCGACACTATCCAAGCTCCTATACTCGACCTCTAGGGACTTAGTACTATTGAATGTGTGTAAGGTAAATAAGAGAAGAGGTGTGAGCAATAATAGAGGGAGGAGGGGGTATTTATACCCGCGTAAGGAGTAGCGAGCAATAAAATGGCTGCCATGTGTCGTGGGGGAGGGGGAGGTCGAGTAAGCAAGGCTATGGGGTGGTGTGGCAGGTCTAGGAGGTGACAAGGAGGATCTAGGAGGTAGCTAGGGGGCTGAGATAGGCCGGTTGTGGTGGGGAGAGGCCGAGGGAGGCGATTTGGGCAAGGTGGTGACAAGGAGGTGATGCACCTCCTAGCTTGGTACCTTAGAGATGCTTGTAAGCTTCTTAGGATGTTTAGTGATGGTTTAGGGTGATTAGGGGTGGATTAGTGGTGGTTTAGTGGTGATTAGTGGTGGTTTAGTTAAGTAGATGACAAGTATCTGATGCACCTACTTGTGTGAGTGCTTGTAAGGTGTTAGGGTGCTAGCTTAACTTGGGAGAGGTGTTACGGTGCTTGTTTGAGGTGTTTATGTTTAGGTTTTATTAGTTTAGGTTAAGTTTTGACCTAGTTTTATTTAGTGGGAGTTTAAGGTTTTACCTAAGTTTTAGTGACTAGGTTAGGTTCCTCAGAGTGTTTAGTGACTAATCCTAAGTCCTAAATGGTTTATACTAAGTGATGGTAACTTATGGGAAAGATTTGGGAAGGTTTGACCTAGTTTTGTGACCTAAATGACCTATTTGTGTTTAATGGGAGATTAGGGTTTATCCTAGGGTTTTGTGCCTAGATTAGTGTCCTATAAGTGTCTAATAACTAATCCTAAGTCCTAAGAGGTTTATACTAAGTAGTAGTAACCTATAGTGAAGTTTTGGGATAGTCTAGACCTAATTCTAGGAAGTTATGACTTAGTTATGGTTTTGTGCTTAAGGGACTTGTACCTAAGTTCTAAAGGGTTGTACTAATGCCTAATGGTCCTAAGGTATCCTAATATTCCTAAGGTAACTCATACTTAAGCCTTGGACACTTTCATACTAGTTAAGTTAAGCATATAGGTTCAAATAAGTACGTAGACATAATTAGGGTTTATTTTAGGTTTATTAGGGTTTTGTGGTATATTTAGTGTTTTAGATTGGTAGATTACTTATTATGGTGTTGTGGTGATCTTATGCTTGAAATACCAGTGGTTTATAGGATGTGAGTGTTGAGTTATTTGGCTTGTGTAGATACGTGAGCAGATCTAGTGAGTCATGCAAGTAATAAATGCACACAAAAAGCAAAAATTTACCTATGAAATACTGATGAGGCGAAAAATGATCCGTTTTTAGGGGGTCATTTAAGCCCAAATCCGAATTTATTTGATCAAATATTGCCCTAAAACGTTCCTTTTGTGATTTTAGGTACTTTGGGAGTGGAATCTGGAAAAGGAAGCAATTCGGACGTTTTTGGAGCATAAAAATGAAGAAAACGCCAAAGTCTTAATTTTCCATGCTGGGAACAGTAAGTGACGGCGTCAAGAGCAAATCCTTGACGGCGTCAAGAGCAAATTTCATAAATTACCATGACGACCCAGAAGAGTTTTGACGGCGTCACGTAGGAAGGGCGTCAAGAGTAAAAGAGTCATGACGGCCTGGAAGTATATAAGTCTTGACGGCGTCAGAAGTAGATCTAGGCAGTCCGAGGAGAGTTTTGGCGGCGAGGTGACGGCGTCACAAGTTTATTCTTGACGCCGTCAAACCTATTTTTCTATATATAGTTTTCTAATTTTTCACATTAAAAGAGAGAAGTTTTGGGGAGAAACCCTAAGTACGATTTTGGTGTAACTTTACAGGTTTTTCAAGGGTTCCAACCCCTTGATACCTTGCATGATTAATCAAGATAAGTGTTCTTCTAATTCAATCAATATGTCTATGTGTTGGTTGTCTATATCATGTTCTTGTCTTAATTCTATCATGCTAGGTTAGATCTCTTTTGTGTTTGCTTAGATCTAATGAAACCTAGATATTGATTATGTGTTGATTACTTGTTTATTCTTGTCTTGGATGAATGATTTATATGTTAGGCTTAAGAAAACTGGCAGATCTCCAATTGGTAACATGCTTGAACGTCTTAAGAAACATGAACCAACACGCACTAGGTCTTTATTGGTTGTATTTAATGCATGAGCCACTGTTTACAATCCCTATAGTTGTGCTGGGCATGGTGTAGGAGGAGATAAGAACTCATAGAATTGGGGAGTTATGTGTGCCACCCCATGAATGGTATTAAGGAATACGATCCGTCATCCATGCAATTATAACAAGTAATTAACATGTAAAAGATATCTAGGGAGTAATGAAATCTAAGTAAACACATTTTCTCCAAATACTGCTCACAACTTTAGTATAAATTAGCTTATTTTCATTTTTAGTATTTTATTTTGATTGCATCTTAGTATTGGGTTAGTTGAATAGCAACTAATTCCGCCCACTCTTCCAAAACCCGAGATTTTAATTTGCTTTCTAAAAAATATAAAAACACAAAAAGAATCATCCCTCACCTTTAGAACTAGTATTTAGGTTTTCTAATCCTAGCGACACTATTCCTAAGCTGAACGATCAATCCCCCGGTACTTGTCACTATACTATACTACAACGATCAGGTACACTGCCTGGTGGGGGTTGTAAACTTCTCGAGATCCCTCGAGAGGTAAAGCCTGTTGCGATTCCCACACATCAAATACCTACTATAGGTATTTGAAATGGGAATGATAGTAATGAGGTTTTGTGGGTTGTTACAGTCTTACCCCCTTAGAAGAAATCTCGTCCCGAGATTTAGATAATCGTAGGAGTAGGGGAAAGAATAAGCCGAAAAAGATAAGAGGAAGAAGAGAATTATGGGGAAGGATTATTCTGATACCGAAAATGAATGGTATAAAATGAAAGGAAGGTATACAAGTGGAGTAGGAAATGCTTGCACAGTTGCCAGATACTTAGGTTGATTCATTTACATCTCATTACTTACAAATAAAGGAGTCCCATTATTTTTAAACAAGAGCGTATAAATTCATAACCCATTTAATTTATAACTTTCTCGTTAAAATGAAGGAGCGACCTAATTCATTTTAATAGGATAGTCATTATAAATCATCCTTAAGTAGTATCGGCGGAAATTGAAGAGAGTTTACCACAGTTAAAGAAATGCGGTACGGGAATATTTTAGAGAAAAGTTCCAACCATGATGAAGACTAGTTCTAGTCATGGTGAAGACAAGTTCCAACTATGTCAGAGGCAAATTCTAGTTACGATAGAGACAAGTTCTAGTCATGATAGAGACAAGTTCTAGTCATGATAGAGACAAGTTCTACAGTCTTTCTGTTTAGCAACTTGCCACATGGTACATACCTATGTTATGACTAGAATGACGGACGTTGAAGATCTCATTTTTGCAACTCTTGAAAAGTGAGATTTAATATCATAGTCAAACATAATGAGGATTATAGTTCGATGTAGATATTCTTACAAGTTCTAACTAATAGAATCTTGCGATATGACGAGAAATACAAGTTCTACTTTCTAGAACGTTGTAGGATGAGGTAGAGAGAGAATATAAAGAGAAGAAAATAGAGTGTAAAATGACGGAAGAGTAAAAAGGAAGGAAATGGAACGAGGGATTTTAGCAGGAAAGAATGAGGAAGATGAAAGAAGGAAAGGGAAGAAATTTGAGGGTATGTGATGCGTGGGAATCGCAACAGGCTTTACCTCTCGAGGGATCTCGAGAAGCTTACAACCCCCACCAGGCAGTGTACCTGATCGTTGTAGTATAGTATAGTGACAAGTACCAGGGGATTGATCGTTCAACTTAGGAATAGTGTCGCTAGGATTAGAAAGCCTAAATACTAGTTCTAAAGGTGAGGGATGATTATTTTTGTGTTTTTATATTTTTTAGAAAGCAAGTTAAAATCTCGGGTTTTGGAAGAGTGGGCGGAATTAGTTGCTATTCAGCTAACCCAATACTAAGATGCAATCAAAATAAAATACTAAAAATGAAAATAAGCTAAATTATACTAAAGTTGTGAGCAGTAATTGGAGAAAATGTGTTTACTTAGATTTCATTACTCCCTAGATATCTTTTACATGTTAATTACTTGTTATAATTGCATGGATGACGGATCGTATTCCTTAATACCATTCATGGGGTGGCATACATAACTCCCCAATTCTATGAGCTCTTATCTCCTCCTACACCATGCCCAGCACAACTATAGGGATTGTAAACAGTGGCTCATGCATTAAATACAACCAATAAAGACCTAGTACGCCTCGGTTCATGTTTCTTAAGACGTTCAAGCATGTTACCATTTGGAGATCTGCCAGTTTTCTTAAGCCTAACATATAAATCATTCATCCAAGACAAGAATAAACAAGTAATCAACACATAATCAATATCTAGATTTCATTAGATCTAAGCAAACACAAAAGAGATCTAGCCTAGCATAATGGAATTGAGACAAGAACAAGATATAGACAACCAACACATAGACATATTGATTGAATTAGAAGAACACTTATCTCAATTACATTGCAAGGTATCAAGGGTTTGGAACCCTTAAAAAACCTGTAAAAGTTGCACCAAAATCGTACTTAGGGTTTCTCCAAAACTTCTCTTTTTTAAATGTGAAAAACTAGAAAACTATATATAGAAAAACAAGTCTGACGGCGTCAAGAAGAAACATGTGACGCCGTCACCTCGCCGCCAAAACTCTCCTCGGACTGCCTAGATCTACTTCTGACGCCGTCAAGACTTAGACACTTCCAGGCCGTCATGACTCATTTACTCTTGACGCCCTTCCCACGTGACGCCGTCAAAACTCCACTGGGTCGTCATGGAAATTCATAAAATTTGCTCTTGACACCGTCAAGGATTTGCTCTTGACGCCGTCACCTACTGTTCCCAGCATGGAAAATTAAGACTTTGGCGTTTTCTTCACTTTTATGCTCCAAAAACGTCCGAATTGCTTCCTTTTCCAGATTTCACTCCCAAAGTACCTAAAATCACAAAAGGAACGATTTAGGGCAATATTTGATCAAATAAATTCGGATTCGGGCTTAAATGACCCCCTAAAAACGGACCATTTTTCGCCTCATCATATTCCCTTACACTTGAGATTTGCTTGTCCTCAAGCAAATGTGCTTTTATTCTACTCAAAAGACAAGTTAGGGGTCATTTAACACTAATATAAAAGTAATTACAACAAATAATCGTTCCACTAAAGACCAATAGACAAGCACGGAGGTCATACACAAGCACCTCACAAATAGTGTTTAGATACTCACATCTCTCGGGTGTAATAAAGTGTAAATTACAATATGGAAACGGAAGATATCTCTCACTACCTGTCATAGCAAAATAGATTACCATAGGCTTGGGAAAGGATCAAACCTCCACCACATGGCGTAAGCACCTAGGATAAACTATCAAAGAGGTCTTTTAAAAGGGTTGTAACGTTAGGTGTAGGGATATGAAATACACGGTTTTGTTGGATAAAGGAAGTTTTACTGGTGGCGAGTTAACAATCTTGGTCAATTACATGTACAATATGGCGTTGCTAAGCCAAGACTAGACTCGACTTATGCTAATAAATGAAAAATAACAAAAACATAAAATAAACATAGAATGAAACGGGATGGTAGTCCGTATGTTTTTTTCTCTTTTTCCTTTTTTCTATTTTTTTTTCTTTTTCTTGATTTTTTTCGATTTTTATTTATTATTATTTTTTTATTTATTTATTTTTTTTGCATACACTCTTACCCTACCAACCAAAATAATACATCATAGGGGTGTACTAGGGGTTTCGTGTACTAAAAATGAGTACAACGCTAAGGGTGTAGGAAAAATTAGTTGACTTAACTAGCCAAGTAATATGACTTAAATGGTCAAGTAATTATGATACGGGTTTAACACAAGGGTGATCCTAATGCCTCTTATCATGTAGTAAATCCTACCACACGAATGTAGTCTCACTAGCGGTCTCGGGATGCATCACTAACGCAAGTTCTAGAATCTAAATGCTACCGGTACACTCATAAGCACTAATAGTAAATGCTTTTCCTATCAAATCTAAAGGCGAACCTCACATTTTTGGGTGGAAAATTTTTCTGAATATACGGTTATGTGCTAGTCATGCAATATCCTATCCATGAGACGCTTGCTATGGCTAAAGTTTCACTCCTAAATGTTGTAAAAAATTTTAAATTTGGCGCTAAAATTGCACTAACAAGTATTTCTCATAGTTTTATTACACATCTACTATTAAACAAAACAAACTCAAGCGAAAGTGCATATGTAATGTATCATCTTTTTACCCTCCCCTTACACTTAAGATGAACATTGTCCCCAATGTTCAAGTAAAGAATGTAAAAGTGAAAAAGTAAAGAGAATGAAATCAAATACTCCCCTGATTCGCTCGGTATGGATAATAGGATGGCCAGGTTAAATCTTCCTTCAAGAAAACAAATAATCAAAGCTTTCCTTCCAGAATATAAATCATCTCCTTATCATACATAACCTGTAAAACCTGACAAAATAGACAAGACAACCTCGCGTAAAATCGGCGGCATCCTATATAAGTTTCTAAGTCCTAGAAAACAAGATAAGATATAATGCTTGTGGAATGAAGTTTGCAGATCTCCTGGAGATTATAAAACTTAATAATTCACAAAAACCATAAGACTCCGTTAGAAAAACAAAACTGGTAAAATTTCCAGATTTTAACTCCTGACGCCGTCAAGAGTAAAACTCTAACGCCGTCAGAATGGACCTGCAGAAATTCTTATGTTAAGTTTCCGGAAAATTTCTGGAAAAACTTGGTCCTACTTCCTGGAAAATCCTGCAAAACTTCATTATGACTCAATACAAGCATTTGACTCTAACAATTACGAATATACATGTTCACTTAATATTGTGGAGAATCATGATCGGTTTGTTTCTTAAAAACATATTTGGGGTTTCCCCTTACACTTATCTTTTGCAAAAATACTTCTAGGTGGAGTTAAGACTAGGCCAAAACAACAAAGTAAAGTATTTCCACTATTTAGTTTAGAAACATGATCTACCAACAATAAAAATAAAGCATGCATACGGAAGCAAATAACAATCAAACAAATAAAATCACACAAAACATGGGTTGCCTCCCAAGAAGCGCTTTTCTTTATTTACGAGTCTTGTAGCTAGACTCAAGGTCATGGGTTACTACGTGATTTCCTCATTTGAAATGATATACCCCATGTAGTTGCGATCATTACTATTATGGTGGTAGTGCCTCAATCTATCGATACTTGCAATCACCATTCCGCCTAATTTGCTTCTCAATTTAGCTACCCCATCTTGGCTCAATCCTTCGATTGTGAATGGCCCATACCACCAAGGACTTGGTTTATCGGGTGGTATTGTTGTTTCCAAGTGTCTCAAGAGCACCAAGTTCCCTTCCTTAAATGGTGTATGATTTTTTTCGTGTCGAGTATGTTCGAGTTCAACCTGAACCTTATTGCTTCTTCTTCTTTCATCCTTAGCTTTCTTATAGCTTTTGATTCTTGCCTCCCATGCAAGAATTTTATTCTGAACACGAATGGGTGTCGTGCCAATGTTGTTTTTGATCATTCTCCAACTCAAATTCTCATGCCCACTTCGCGGGGTCATGGGGAAGCTAATCTTTCTTTTTCCAGATTTAAGCTCAATCTTCCTACCTTCATACTTAATGACAGCCCTAGCGGTGGTGAAGAATGGTGCCCCAAGGATTATTGACATGCATCCATCCCCTTTATCATCGATGATCATAAAATCAACGGGGTACATGAATCCTGCAACATTAACTAATACATCTTCTGCGATTCCTAGGGGGTATACGTACGAGTGTCCAACAAGAGATAACCTAACACGAGTAGGTGCTGGCATTTTTGATGTTAGTTGGATGTAAGTAGTTAGGGGCATAAGATTTACTTCCGATCCTTGGTCAGCGAAAGCACTAAGATGTTTCAAGTCCCCGATGCTCGTTGGTATTTCAAAGTTCCCACATGATACCTGCTTAGTAGCCACTTTCTGTACCAGTAACCTCTCGAATACTGATCCTCCAGGAAGCGTATCATACTCATCTTCCTCTTCTTCCTCTTTCTCAGGAATCTGTCCGGAGGATTGGTTACGCCCATCACCCTTAATCCAATTTGTTATGGTGTTTTTGTTTATATCATGTTTTAGGTAGTAACTCAAAGGTTGGGATTCTGGTGGTTTTTCTAAGGTCTGTTTAGCAGGAGTTTCTACCTTCTCGTTATCTTTATGGACAATGGTGATGGAGTTAACAAATTGGGTGGTGGGAGTGGCGCTTTCTTTCCTTAGTAGTATTCGTTCAGGGGTTCTCTGGTTGGCATACTCCTCCAATAGACTCAACATCTCATTCATTTTCTCCTGCATCTCCTCTTTTTACTTATAAACTGCTTCTTCGAATCTAGCAAGCCGATCTGAGTGAGTTGCCATATACTCTCTCATCCTAGCCTCAAACTCCGAGCTAAGTTCCTTGGGAGGGGAACAAGGTAGGGTGTAATTCTGAAAAATTTCGACATGTTCTCTAGAAGGTGACTCAGATAATGGTGCCGAAGTTGGTTTTGAGACAGAATTGACAGTGGCTTGTCTGGGACTTAAAGCTCTCCTTTGCCTTTCCTCAAAATAGTCGACTTTTGCCTCGAGTTTGCATAGAAGCTCATCGGGGATTTCGGTGGTCCCTCCAGATGTTGAGACTGCATTGATAGCCGCTTCCACTGTATGATTAAACTCCCACAATTCCTGATTGTCAGTGGCGAGTTCCTCGATAATTGCCCAAGACTCCTCGGCGTTCTTATCACGCAGTTTACCTCCCGCGGCCCTATCGATTGTGCGTTTAGTGTGATAGTCAACATGGTCGTAGAAAATCTGGACTAATAACCAAAGGTTTATACCATGGTGAGGGATCTTGTGGAGGAGATCCTTAAAACGGGCCCAAGCCTCGTAGAAAGTTTCACCCCATTGTTGCTCAAACATCAAAATGTCCCTTCTAAGCATTGCAGTCTTTTCCGGTGGAAAGAATTGGGTAAGGAAGCGATTGGCGAGATTGTCCCATGTGGTGATGGATCCCGCGGGTAAACGCTCAAGCCATTGACTAGCTTGATCCCGTAGAGAGAATTGGAATAGGCGTAAACGGGTTGTCTCTCTAGTTGCAACATCTAGGTCTATGGAGTCTACGATTTTGAGAAAGTCCTTAAGATGTTGGTTTGGATCTTCGGAACGAAGTTCATGGAATGCACATCCGCTTTGCACCAACCGGATGGTGTCGGATCGCAAGGGGGTCACATTGGCTCCGGTGAGCTCAATGGTGTTTCGGTAGCCTTGTTGGCTAGGTCGGGAATACTCTCCTAAGGTTCGGGGCCTAAGGGGTTCTAATGGTGGGTTTTGTTGTGGTGGGATGACGGGTTCAAAGATGTTACCACCTTCCATGATGTCGATGGTAAAGAGTTACGAACAAAGGCACGAAGAAATGAGATAGACTAAAGAAGACCTAAAAATAAAAATAAAAATCTTACTAGAAAGGAATCTAGCAAGTAGACCTAATAAAAAGAAATTCTAACCTAGACAATAACTATTCCCCGGGCTGCGGCGCCAAAAACTTGATGCGTGGGAATCGCAACAGGCTTTACCTCTCGAGGGATCTCTAGAAGCTTACAACCCCCACCAGGCAGTGTACCTGATCGTTGTAGTATAGTATAGTGACAAGTACCGGGGGATTGATCGTTCAGCTTAGGAATAGTGTCGCTAGGATTAGAAAGCCTAAATACTAGTTCTAAAGGTGAGGGATGATTATTTTTGTGTTTTTATATTTTTTAGAAAGCAAGTTAAAATCTCGGGTTTTGGAAGAGTGGGCGGAATTAGTTGCTATTCAACTAACCCAATACTAAGATGCAATCAAAATAAAACACTAAAAATGAAAATAAGCTAAATTATACTAAAGTTGTGAGCAGTAATTGGAGAAAATGTGTTTACTTAGATTTCATTACTCCCTAGATATCTTTTACACGTTAATTACTTGTTATAATTTCATGGATGATGGATCGTATTCCTTAATACCATTCATGGGGTGGCATACATAACTCCCCAATTCTAGGAGCTCTTATCTCCTCCTACACCATGCCCAGCACAACTATAGGGATTGTAAACAGTGGCTCATGCATTAAATACAACCAATAAAGACCTAGTACGCCTCGGTTCATGTTTCTTAAGACGTTCAAGCATGTTACCATTTGGAGATCTGCCAGTTTTCTTAAGCCTAACATATAAATCATTCATCCAAGACAAGAATAAACAAGTAATCAACACATAATCAATATCTAGGTTTCATTAGATCTAAGCAAACACAAAAGAGATCTAGCCTAGCATAATGGAATTGAGACAAGAACAAGATATAGACAACCAACACATAGACATATTGATTGAATTAGAAGAACACTTATCTCAATTACAATGCAAGGTATCAAGGGTTTGGAACCCTTGAAAAACCTGTAAAAGTTGCACCAAAATCGTACTTAGGGTTTCTCCAAAACTTCTCTTTTTTAAATGTGAAAAACTAGAAAACTATATATAGAAAAACAGGTCTGACGGCGTCAAGAAGAAATATGTGACGCCGTCACCTCGCCGCCAAAACTCTCCTCGGACTGCCTAGATCTACTTCTGACGCCGTCAAGACTTAGACACTTCCAGGCCGTCATGACTCATTTACTCTTGACGCCCTTCCCACGTGACGCCGTCAAAACTCCACTGGGTCATCATGGAAATTCATAAAATTTGCTCTTGACGCCGTCAAGGATTTGCTCTTGACGCCGTCACCTACTGTTCCCAGCATGGAAAATTAAGACTTTGGCGTTTTCTTCACTTTAATGCTCCAAAAATGTCCGAATTGCTTCCTTTTCCAGATTTCACTCCCAAAGTACCTAAAATCACAAAAGGAATGATTTAGGGCAATATTTGATCAAATAAATTCGGATTCGGGCTTAAATGACCCCATAAAAACGGACCATTTTTTGCCTCATCAGTATGAAAGGATGGAAGATAGTGAAAGGATGGAAGGGTAGGTTTAAGTGAAGTGGAAAAGTATAGGGGTATAAGATTAAATGGTAGAGTGGATAAAACGGAAGAGTAGGATTTTAATAGGGGAGTGGGGAAAAGGTGAGAAAATGGGGTTTTGAATGGAAAGAGGGAAAAAGGCGGGAGAAGGAGATTTAAATGGTAGAAGGAGAAAGAACGGAAGGATAAGATTAAATGGAAGAGTAAGAGTATAGGATACCTGAAAGATAGTATCCTAATGGAGTTTTTAGATTAACTAGATTCTTTTCCAAAGTTTGTTTTCCCCCTAAGGTTCTTCTAGTTTTTCCTAACTAATCCTAATTTCTAGGGGTGAGGTGTTTGGTTCTATTGAAGTAGAGGGTTCTAAAGAGGGTGTAGGTTTAGAGGTTTTCTTTCCTAAGTGTTTACTAGGTGTATCCTTATTCTTAGGTGTAGTTTCGGGTTTTCTATTTTGTTTTAAGTTGTCTATTACTACCATTATTACTATTATTATGACTATTACTATTTCTAGGGATTTGAAACCAGCTAGAGTAGTATCCATAGTATCTCCTAAGTGAAATTTCATAATGTATATTTTAAGAGATGTCAAATCCTAAGGTGTAATCTAAAATCCTCAAATATATATGTGGGTATCCTAAGAGACTAGGTAGGGCAATATTTATCCTAAAACTATTTATTCCTATATGGTAGAAGCTTGCTAGGTGTCTATCCTAAACTAGGGGTTTAATGGTTTGTGGTAAAGGTTGTACTATTTAATCTGATGTTTTTCCTAATATTTCTAGGTTCTAATCCTAAGGAATTTTCTAAAATAAGTCCTATCTAATAGGGATGTATTCCTAAAATTTTCTATTGGGGTAGGGATTTTGGTTTCTAACCTATAAAACCTTAAAGATTCCTAATCCTAATGTTCTAATTCCTCAAAGGTTTCTAAAATAGCCTATCCTAATAATCTAAGGTTTTCTAGACTTAAGTTTATGTTTTCTAGGGATATCCTAATGTTATTACTAACCTCAAGTATGGGAATCCTAAATATGGTTTTTACTAAGGGGATGGGGAAAACTAATTTGGAAGAATCGTAGTAATCTAAGGAAATGAAAAGGAAAAAGGATAAGAATATGCTTGTATATGAATTATCATATCTTTGCATATGGGATAGTTAGGGGTAGAATCTCTAACTAGGAAGGAAATAGCTTAGGAAAGCTAAGGAAGTAATGAGGGTTTAGAGATCAGAGGAGAAAGAATTCAGATCTCTATGGTGTAGAATAAGTATTCTCACCATTGGTAAGGGAAAGTGTTTAGGAGTGATTGGGTTTTAGGGAAGGAGGAAGTATGAGGGGAGTTTAAAATAGTTTAGAGATTCTATGTATCTAAAACATCAGGTTTGTTTTCCTAAATTTCTAAGGGTAAGGTTTAAGGGTAGGTTATAACAAGTACCTAACTTGTTACGTTCTATGGGTTATACCTAATTTTCCTAAAGGGTTACTATTGGGTTAGGGGTGATCTAAGGTAGTGTGGGAGAGGTATTTTCCTAAGGGGTTTATCTAATTATCCTAATTGAGGGGTACTGGGTAGTTTCTAAAACCTAACTTATTTTATTTATTTCCAATCATACATATCCTATAGGCACTAACTATTCTAATGCATATTACCTAGGTGTTTCTAAGGTTTTCCTAATTTCCTAATTCCAAGAGTTTGTGTTTTCTAGCTTTGATTGATAATTTTCCTCATCATTATCTATTATCTTTTCTAAAGTGCAAATCCTAAAGCGGGCAAAAGCTATTTTATGGTGGTGTTTCTTTTGGTTTTTCTGTATTTTAGCTACTTTAAAACGGTTTTCTTGTAAAGTGTTTCTTAAACTACTATAGTCAGGTTGATTATCTAAGTTATTACTATTATGACCTTTTTCTATCTTCTCAAGAAGGTAAAGGAAAATCTCATCTAAGTTATTAAAAATTTCCTCTAATTGATTTTTCCTCATTTTCTAAAGTTGTCCCAGAGGGTTTTTCTCCAATTTCATCTTTCCAAGACGAAATGGGAGAGTTTTATAAGTAAGGGGTAGGTCCTAAGGTGTAGGGTTGCCTAAGGTCATATCTAGGGGTATAGGTAGGGATAGGGTTTTTAGGTATATATGGTTCTCTCGAGAGAAAGAAACTATGGGGTTCTAATCTAGAGGTGGGGAAAGGTGGGTGTATAACAGGGTTTAGGGGAGGTAAGGTGATGTCTTAGCATAGAAATCTCTTATGTGTTTTAAGTGAGGGTTATCTAAGGAAGCGGTATATCCTAAGGGTGAAGGTATATCTAAACTATTCCTAGAGTCTTCTAAGTTATAGGGTTTAGGGGAATAATCTAGTACATTCAGAGAGGAAAGATCATTCTCCGAATTTATGCTAGATGAGACGGGGGTAGGGTAGTGGGGAGTAGACATAACTATATATAATAGTAAAAATACTGTAAATCATTTAGCAATTAAGCAAGCAATTATTATACTAACTGATGCGTGGGAATCGCAACAGGCTTTACCTCTCGAGGGATCTCGAGAAGCTTACAACCCCCACTAGGCAGTGTACCTGATCGTTGTAGTATAGTATAGTGACAAGTACCGGGGGATTGATCGTTCATCTTAGGAATAGTGTCGCTAGGATTAGAAAGCCTAAATACTAGTTCTAAAGGTGAGGGATGATTATTTTTGTGTTTTTATATTTTTTAGAAAGCAAGTTAAAATCTCGGGTTTTGGAAGAGTGAGCGGAATTAGTTGCTATTCAACTAACCCAATACTAAGATGCAATCAAAATAAAATACTAAAAATGAAAATAAGCTAAATTATACTAAAGTTGTGAGCAGTAATTGGAGAAAATGTGTTTACTTAGATTTCATTACTCCCTAGATATCTTTTACACGTTAATTACTTGTTATAATTGCATGGATGACGGATCGTATTCCTTAATACCATTCATGGGGTGGCATACATAACTCCCCAATTCTATGAGCTCTTATCTCCTCCTACACCATGCCCATCACAACTATAGGGATTGTAAACAGTGGCTCATGCATTAAATACAACCAATAAAGACCTAGTACGCCTCGGTTCATGTTTCTTAAGACGTTCAAGCATGTTACCATTTGGAGATCTGCCAGTTTTCTTAAGCCTAACATATAAATCATTCATCCAAGACAAGAATAAACAAGTAATCAACACATAATCAATATCTAGGTTTCATTAGATCTAAGCAAACACAAAAGAGATCTAGCCTAGCATAATGGAATTGGGACAAGAACAAGATATAGACAACCAACACATAGACATATTGATTGAATTAGAAGAACACTTATCTCAATTACAATGCAAGGTATCAAGGGTTTGGAACCCTTGAAAAACCTGTAAAAGTTGCACCAAAATCGTACTTAGGGTTTCTCCAAAACTTCTCTTTTTTAAATGTGAAAAATTAGAAAACTATATATAGAAAAACAGGTCTGATGGCGTCAAGAGTAATCTTGTGACGCCGTCACCTCGCCGCCAAAACTCTCCTCGGACTGCCTCGATCTACTTCTGACGCATCAAGAGTTAGACACTTCCAGGCCGTCATGACTCTTTTACTCTTGACGCCCTTCTCACGTGACGCGGTCAAAACTCTACTGGGTCGTCATGGAAATTCATGAGATTTGCTCTTGACGCCGTCAAGAATTTGCTCTTGACGCCGTTACCTACTGTTCCCAGCATGGAAAATTAAGACTTTGGCGTTTTCTTTACTTTTATGCTCCAAAAACGTCCGAATTGCTTCCTTTTCCAGATTTCACTCCCAAAGTACCTAAAATCACAAAAGGAACGATTTAGGGCAATATTTGATCAAATAAATTCGAATTCGGGCTTAAATGACCCCCTAAAAACAGATCATTTTTCGCCTCATCATATACCCTTACACTTGAGATTTGCTTGTCCTCAAGCAAATGCGCTTTTATTCTACTCAAAAGACAAGTTAGGGGTCATTTAACACTAATATAAAAGTAATTACAAAAAATAATCGTTCCACTAAAGACCAATAGACAAGCACGGAGGTCATACACAAGCACCTCACAAATAGTGTTTAGATACTCACATCTCTCGGGTGTAATAAAGTGTAAATTACAATATGGAAACGGAAGATATCTCTCACTACCTGTCATAGCAAAATAGATTACCATAGGCTTGGGAAAGGATCAAACCTCCACCACATGGCGTAAGCACCTAGGATAAACTATCAAAGAGGTCTTTTAAAGGGTTGTAACGTTAGGTGTAGGGATATGAAATACACGGTTTTGTTGGATAAAGGAAGTTTTACTGGTGGCGAGTTAACAATCTTAGTTAATTACATGTACAATGTGGCGTTGCTAAGCCAAGACTAGACTTGACTTAAGCTAATAAATGAAAAATAACGAAAACATAAAATAAACATAGAATGAAACGGGATGGTAGTCAGTATGTTTTTTCTCTTTTTCCCTCTTTTTTTTTTATTTTTTTTCTTTTTCTTAATTTTTTTTTTTTTTTTTTTTTTTTTTTTTTTTTTTTTTTTTTTTTTGCATACACTCTTACCCTACCATCCAAAATAATACATCATAGGGAATGAACATTTCCCTTACACTTGAATCTTTACATACTTTACATTTAACTAATCTAATGACTCGAATTAAGAAAATCAAAACACTTGGAGCACTTTTAAGATTAACGTACATATGGGGGTAATAAATGGTGTTCTTCCCCATTACTCCATAAAATAAGTACTTACCCATGAGTCCCAATCGTCCCAAAACAATATGTACAAGATATGACTCGACTTAGCAACCATGTAATCAATTAGAAAGTTAACTTAGGGTTTAACAAATAACAATAATGCACTAAAAATGAGCGCATACATGGAAGGCTAAGGCGATTTGGTTGTACATTTAAGTGGGGTGTAACAAATTCTTCCTTTAAGTATAATGCTTAAAGTTAGAAACGAAAAGATAGGCTCGGAGGGGTGTACTAGGGGTATCGTGTACTAAAAATGAGTACAACGCTAAGGGTGTGGGAAAAATTAGTTGACTTAACTAGCCAAGTAATATGACTTAAATGGTCAAGTAATTATGATACGGGTTTAACACAAGGGTAATCCTAATGCCTCTTATCATGTAGTAAATCCTACCATTTGAATTTAGTCTCACTAGCGGTCTCGGAATGCATCACTAACGCAAGTTCTAGAATCTAAATGCTACCGGTACACTCATAAGCACTAATAGTAAATGCTTTTCCTATCAAATCTAAAGGCGAACCTCACATATTTGGGTGGAAAATTTTTCTGAATATACGGTTATGTGCTAGTCATACAATCTCCTATCCATGAGACGCTTGCTATGGCTAAAGTTTCACTCCTAAATGTTGTAAAAAAATTTAAATTTGGCGCTAAAATTGCACTAACAAGTATTTCTCATAGTTTTATTACACATTTACTATTAAACAAAACAAACTCAAGCGAAAGTGTATATGTAAGGTATCATCTTTTTACCCTCCCCTTACACTTAAGATGAACATTGTCCCCAATGTTCAAGTAAAGAATGTAAAAGTGAAAAAGTAAAGAGAATGAAATCAAATACTCCCCTGATTCGCTCGGTATGGATAATAGGATGGCCAGGTTAAATCTTCCTCCAAGAAAACGAACAATCAAAGCTTCCCTTCCAGAATATAAATCATCTCCTTGTCATACATAACCTGTAAAACCTGACAAAATAGACAAGACAACCTCGCGTAAAATCGGCGGCACCCTATATAAGTTTCTAAGTCCTAGAAAACAAGATAAGATATAATGCTTGTGGAATGAAGTTTGCAGATCTCCTGGAGATTATAAAACTTAATAATTCACAAAAACCATAAGACTCCGTTAGAAAAACAAAACCGGTAAAACTTCCAGATTTTAACTCCTGACGCCGTCAAGTGTAAAACTCTGACGCCGTCAGAATGGACCTACAGAAATTCTTATGTTAAGTTTCCGGAAAATTTCTGGAAAAACTTGGTCCTACTTCCTGGAAAATCCTGCAAAACTTCATTATGACTCAATACAAGCATTTGACTCTAACAAATACGAATATACATGTTCACTTAATATTGTGGAGAATCATGATTGGTTTGTTTCTTAAAAACATATTTGGGGTTTCCCCTTACACTTATCTTTTGCAAAAATACTTCTAAGTGGAGTTAAGACTAGGCCAAAACAACAAAGTAAAGTATTTCCACACTTTAATTTAGAAACATGATCTACCAACAATAAAAATAAAGCATGCATACGGAAGCAAATAACAATCAAACAAATAAAATCACACAAAACATGGGTTGCCTCCCAAGAAGCGCTTTTCTTTATTTACGAGTCTTGTAGCTAGACTCAAGGTTATGGGTTACTACGTGATTCCATCATTGGTTCCACCCTCTGATTGCAAATATTCTTTGTAGAATTCAATTACCTTTTTCTCAACCGCTCCCATAATCTTTTGGGCAAATTCTTCATCGACTTTATACCTTGGTCCAAGGGCCAAGCAATCTTTGTAGTAAAGACTCTTTTTTTCCCATACATAGTCCATGCCCTTTTTCTTATCCTTCTCATCAATATCCTCAAAAGCACCAACGTTGTCCTTATCAAAACGAGATATAAAGCGAAATTCTTTCATCCTATTAGGCATCCTATAAGTGATACTATCGGTGTTACTTGCAAATTGGATCGTGCCTTCTACCTCATCATATTCCAAGTTAGACTCCTCAACAAATGGTTTGCCAAACACAACATTGGATAATCGACAATCAATAACATTAGCAAGATCCTCCACAATCATAAAGTCGGTGACAAAAGTGAAATTACCAACAAAGACACGTAAACCTTTAACTCTCCCGACAAAGTTACAAACTCCACCGGGGTACTTGGGATCCCTTCTAGGTTCAAGTCTTGTTTTCACTATATCATTATAAACCGTTGAGGACATAATGTTTATTGGAGATTTAAAGTCAATGTAAGCATTGCTAATGTGCCTATATCCAATCATACATGGTATCTTAGCATTCTTAGGATCGCCTCTCTTGATCTTAGGTTCAATTATGGTGAAAGGAGATCGCGGGTTATCGATAAGATTATTATAATATGCAATCTCCTCCTTAGTGGGGTATAGATTAAAGTAGTCATTAAGCTTCGGATCTATTTCCTCCTCTTCTAGTCTCTCAACAACATTCACAAAGTCATTAGGCCCTAGGTCCTCATTTGAATACAAGGCAGTTGCTAGGTCACTAAATGCATGTTCGAGCTCAACCTTAATCAACCTATTAAGCTCCCTAAGTTCCCTAATCTCACTCTCAATTTGTTCACGTAACAAAGCCACTTCTCTAGGGGAAAGGGGTGGATTCGCGTTTTCCATATTGGTCAATGGAATAGTCAATGAATTTTAATTTACTAACAAAGGCACAAAGAAAAAGATAGACTAAAGAAAATTAAAAATAAAAATAAAATCTTACTAGAAAGGAATCTAGCAAGTAGACCTAATAAAAAGAAATTCTAACCTAGACAATAACTATTCCCCGGGCTGCGGCGCCAAAAACTTGATGCGTGGGAATCGCAACAGGCTTTACCTCTCGAGGGATCTCGAGAAGCTTACAACCCCCACCAGGCAGTGTACCTGATCGTTGTAGTATAGTATAGTGACAAGTACCGGGGGATTGATCGTTCAGCTTAGGAATAGTGTCGCTAGGATTAGAAAGCCTAAATACTAGTTCTAAAGGTGAGGGATGATTATTTTTGTGTTTTTATATTTTTTAGAAAGCAAGTTAAAATCTCGGGTTTTGGAAGAGTGGGAGGAATTAGTTGCTATTCAACTAACCCAATACTAAGATGCAATCAAAATAAAATACTAAAAATGAAAATAAGCTAAATTATACTAAGGTTGTGAGCAGTAATTGGAGAAAATGTGTTTACTTAGATTTCATTACTCCCTAGATATCTTTTACACGTTAATTACATGTTATAATTGCATGGATGACGGATCGTATTCCTTAATACCATTCATGGGGTGGCATACATAACTCCCCAATTCTATGAGCTCTTATCTCCTCCTACACCATGCCCAGCACAACTATAGGGATTGTAAACAGTGGCTCATGCATTAAATACAACCAATAAAGACCTAGTACGCCTCGGTTCATGTTTCTTAAGACGTTCAAGCATGTTACCATTTGGAGATCTGCCAGTTTTCTTAAGCCTAACATATAAATCATTCATCCAAGACAAGAATAAACAAGTAATCAACACATAATCAATATCTAGGTTTCATTAGATCTAAGCAAACACAAAAGAGATCTAGCCTAGCATAATGGAATTGAGACAAGAACAAGATATAGACAACCAATACATAGACATATTGATTGAATTAGAAGAACACTTATCTCAATTACAATGCAAGGTATCAAGGGTTTGGAACCCTTGAAAAACCTGTAAAAGTTGCACCAAAATCGTACTTAGGGTTTCTCCAAAACTTCTCTTTTTTTAATGTGAAAAATTAGAAAACTATATATAGAAAAACAGGTCTGACGGCGTCAAGAGTAATCTTGTGACGCCGTCACCTCGCCGCCAAAACTCTCCTCGGACTGCCTAGATCTACTTCTGACGTCGTCAAGAGTTAGACACTTCCAGGCCGTCATGACTCTTTTACTCTTGACGCCCTTCTCACGTGACGCCGTCAAAACTCTACCGGGTCGTCATGGAAATTCATGAGATTTGCCCTTGACGCCATCAAGAATTTGCTCTTGACGCCGTCACCTACTGTTCCCAGCATGGAAAATTAAGACTTTGGCGTTTTCTTCACTTTTATGCTCCAAAAACGTCCGAATTGCTTCCTTTTCCAGATTTCACTCCCAAAGTACCTAAAATCACAAAAGGAACGATTTAGGGCAATATTTGATCAAATAAATTCGAATTCGGGCTTAAATGACCCCCTAAAAACGGATCATTTTTCGCCTCATCACTAACCTTAGCACATATAGTTACGGAGGATGGCAGAGGTAATGAGGATGTTTCTCGGGTTTAGGAAAAATAGTTGTAGTTTAGCTTTTGACCTTGCTCTCTACATCTGAAGCTCTGATACCAATCTGTAACACCCCCATTTTTCACTGATCGCAGCGGATAAAGTGTTTGGGGTATTACTTCATAGAATCGTAGTTACAGTAATATAAAACGACTCGAAAAGAGATGTTTTTGAAATTTAGATATCATTCATTATTATCAGAGTTTTAATTGTAAAAGATATACTTTTATTTTTGATGAGGTCCCAAAAATCTAGGTGTTAGGTTATGTTTGAATGATAACCATTAAAAGTCCTCCGAGTTCAGTGCCTCCTTCTGCCATGACTCTATAGAAGTGATATACCTAGAATACATGCTTAAAAAGTCAACACTCGGTGTTGAGTGAGAATCATAGGTTTAGGGGTTGGTGAATACTAGTTCCCTGGGTTTAGTTGTTACACCCATCTGGGAAAATGTAAGGTGTGTGATAATTGTGATGCATGCACAATTATCATGAGTGGGGTATGTTGCACTAAGCTCATGAACCACACGTTAACAATCCGGGTCATGGGGGCTGCAGACCCAACCATGAGGGGATGGGAAGGATAACTTGCCAAAGTTAAACCTTCAGTGGGTTCAAATATAGTACTTATTGGTACCACCCAGTGAGGTGTTAATACCAACGGGAGTTGTCAAACTCCAATAGATCTATAAACTATATTCGCGTTCGCGTGGGTAAAATATCCTAAATGATTAGATTCATGAATTTTCGTTATGTAGTGGTGGTAGTTAGTTTACTCATGCAACAACCAAAGAAAAAGACTTGTATCCGGTTTTAAGTAAAGCAAGTAGCATGTATCCCCCTCACAGGGTTTATAAAGCATTTAAAGTGAAAGCATTTTTAAACAGTATGAGGCTATGAACTCACCTGGGCTTAGGGTAATCTAAGTGATGCAAATAGTGACTCGGGAACTAGACTGCCTTACTCACCTATCCTAGTGTGTTGTAGGTTTGGATGTATGTCAAGCTTTAGTTATCTTGTTTAAGTTTCTTAAGTCATTGTTCTTAGGTGTGTTAATGTTTTAGATATAATATAACACCATTCGGGCCATCATAATCCAGAAGTATATGACTCCTCACATGAAGCTCCCTACTACTGTATTATGTTATCAACAGAATACCATTCGGGCCATCGTAATTCAGAAGTTAATACTCCTCACATGAAGCTCCCTACTATTGAGCTATATTGGTATTAAGTTAAGTTATAATCATAACACCGTTCGGGCCATCATATCTCAGATGCTTTTCGTTCTTTTTGCTTCGAGTGCCCTTTCCCCTTCTCCGCACTCAAGTTGCTGTCTTTCCTATGGCTTGGACCCTTCCGTGGCTCTAAGGAAAGATTCTCGCTACTCAAGAAATTTAGTAAGTGAAGTTATCCTATTTGCTTTAACGAGTGTACGAGCAGAAGCGGAGACAGAGTTGTCCCCCGATCTGAGATATTAGCGAGATTAGCTACACGCCACTTAACCTAAAGAAAGGTCGACTTGTCAAGGGTAGCCTCCCGCTTGACCGATTTCTCGGAGTCGGAGGAAGACCTCTCATCTGATCATCCTGAACACGAAGGAGATGCTCTCGATGTGAGATCAGCAGCAAAAGAAAGAAGAAAAGGGCCATGATCCTATGTTCATTTTCGCCCTGCTCTGATGATGCGCTCCTTGCTCGCGGAGCTACATACCGGAAAAAGAAAAGGATCTCTCTATTACTTTGAGAGGAGAATTGTTGGTTTGACCGATGGACTACGTGGGAAATACGAGATCTAGGCAAGCCGCTACATGTTCTCCCCTTGCCCTTGAACGATAGAAGAACTACTTATCTTCTCTTAGGTAGCGGTCGCTCGGTTCGCATCTATATGCAATAATCGTTCGAGGAGTCAGGGCACTTCAATTCGTAAACCCAACAAACTCGTTAAAACGAAATATCCACATAGTACTCCTCGCATGAAGCTCCCTACTATTGCATTATGCTTCTAACTTTATTTAGGTTTTATACTTATATGATATTTTCATTTTATACCCTTATAGTTTATATATTTACATTTTCTACCCTAAACTTATAATACTTATATTATTTATATTTATAACTATCTATACTTGACAAAACTAGTCCCTAGACTTCTATAGTTTTAGAAAATGACATATTTAACCCTTTAACTTATAAGTTTTCTATATTTACCATTTAGACCTTTAACTTTATAATATTTGCACAACTAGTCCTTTTTAGTTTATAACTTATTTTAATATCTATCCTAACGTTTTAAAACTTTGCAAAACTAGTCCTTACACTTATAACTTCTAGGAAATGTCAAAAATAGTCCCTAGACTTTATAATTTCAGGAATTTACAATACATACCCTTATGCATGTAAAGTTTTAGAATACTAGCCCTAAATGCATGTAACTTATATTTTTATGTAACAACTAAGTTTTCTAGCTTATGTTTAACTAATATTAGCCTATCTAAGTTATCTAATTCAGATTATAGGTCATGTAGAAGGTGTATAGCATGCAAACATGTATTAAACTCATTTTAGGGTTTTAAAATGTAAACTAGTAAATGAAATGGTTCAAGGATCATGCAAGGGTTCCTAAGGGATCTAAGGCATCCTAATACTATTCTAAGACTATACTAAAGCTAATAGAACTAAATGTAAAGCTTACTTGGTTAGTTTAGGGTTTAACAAGGGTTTAGGGTTTTCTAGGGGGTCTCTCGGCCAAAACCACAACTCGACACTATCCAAGCTCCTATACTCGACTCCTAGGGACTTATTACTACTAAATGTGTGTAAGGTAAAGAAGAGAAGAGGTGTGAGCAATAATGGAGGGAGGAGGGCGTATTTATACCCGCGTAAAGAGTAGCGAGCAAGAAAACGGCTGCCATGTGTCGTGGGGGGGGGGGGGGGGGAGGTCGAGCAAGCAAGGCTATGAGGTGATGTGGTAGGTCTAGGAGTTGACAAGGAGGAGCTAGGAGGTAGCTAGGGGGCTGAGATAGGCCGGTTATGGCGGGGAGAGGTCGAGGGAGGCGGTTTGGGCAAGGTGGTAACAAGGAGGTGATGCACCTCCTAGCTTGGTAGCTTAGAGGTGCTTGTAAGCTGCTTAGGATGTTTAGTGATGGTTTAGGGTGATTAGGGGTGGATTAGTGGTGATTAGTGGTGGTTTAGTTAAGTAGGTGATGCACCTTCTTATGTGAGTGCTTGTAGGGTATTAGGGTGCTAGCTTAACTAGGGAGAGGTGTTAGGGTGCTTGTTTGAGGTGTTTGAGGTGCTTATGTTTACGTTTTATTAGTTTAGGTTAAGTTTTGACCTAGTTTTACTTAGTGAGAGTTTAAGGTTTTACCTAAGGTTTAGTGCATAGGTTAGGTTCCTAAGAGTGTTTAGTGACTAATCCTAAGTCCTAAATGGTTTATACTAAGTAATGGTAACTAATGGGAAAGATTTGGGAAGGTTTGACCTAGTTTTGTGACCTAAATGACCTATTTGTGTTTAGTGAGAGATTAGGGTTTATCCTAGGGTTTTGTGCCAAGATTAGTGTCCTATGAGTGTCTAATAACTAATCCTAAGTACTCAAAGGTTTATACTCAGTAGTGGTAACCTATAGTGAAGTTTTGGGATAGTCTAGACCTAATTCTAGGTAGTTATGACTTAGTTATGGTTTTGTGCTTAAGGGAATTGTACCTAAGTTCTAAAGGGTTGTACTAATGCCTAATGGTACTAAGGTATCCTAATATTCCTAAGGTAACTCATACTTAAGCCTTGGACACTTTCATACTTGTTAAGTTAAGCATATAGGTTCAAATATGTACATAGACCTAATTAGGGTTTATTTAAGGTTTATTAGGTTTTTGTGGTATATTTAGTGTTTTAGATTGGTAGATTACTTATTATGGTGTTGTGGTGATCTTATGCTTGACTTACCATGGGTTTATAGGATTTGAGTGTTGAGTTATTTGGCTTGTGTAGATACGTGACCAGGTCTAGTGAGTTATGCAAGTAATAAATGCACACAAAAATCAAAAATTTACCTATGAAATACCTACTATATGTATTTGTAATGGGAATAATAGTAATGATGTTTTGTGGGTTGTTACAGTCTTACCCCCTTAGAAGAAATCTCGTCACAAGATTTAGATAATCGTAGGAGTATGGGAAAGAATAAGTCGAGAAAGATAAGAGGGAGAAGAGAATTATGGGGAAGGATTATTCTGATACAGAAGAAGAATGGTATAAAAAGAAAGGAAGGTGTACAAGCGGAGTAGGAAATGCTTGCACAGTTGCCAGATACTTAGGTTGATTCATTTACATCTCATTACTTACAAATAAAGGCGTCCCATTATTTGTAAACAAGAGCGTATAAATTCATAACCCATTTAATTTATAACTTTCTCGTTAAAATGAAGGAGCGACCTAATTCATTTTAATAGGGTAGTCATTATAAATCATCCTTAAGTAGTATCGGCGGAAACTGAATAGAGTTTACCACACTTAAGGAAATGTGGTACGGGAATATTTTAGAGACAAGTTCCAACCATGATGAAGACTAGTTCTAGTCACGGTGAAGACAAGTTCTAACTACGGTAGAGGCATATTCTATTCACGATAGAGAAAAGTTCTAGTGATGATAGAGAAAAGTTCTAGTGATGATAGAGACAAGTTCTAACTACGGTAGAGGCATATTCTACGGTAGAGGCATATTCTTACAAGTTCTAACTAACAGAATCTTGCGATATGACGAAAAATACAAGTTCTACTTTCTAGAATGTTGTAGGATGAGGCAGAGAGAGAATATAGAGAGAAGAAAATAGAGTGTAAAATGACGGAAGAGTAAAAAGGAAGTAAATGGAATGAGGGATTTTAGTAGGAAAGAATGAGGAAGATGAAAGAAGGAAAAGGAAGAAATAGGAGGGTATGAAAGGATGGAAGATAGTGAAAGGATGGAAGGGTAGGTTTAAGTGAAGTGGAAAAGTATTGGGGTATAAGATTAGACGGTCGAGTGGAGAAAACGGAAGAGTAGGATTTTAATAGGGGAGTGGGGAAAAAGGTGGGGAAATGGGGTTTTGAATGGAAAGAGGGAAAAAGGCGGGAGAAGGAGATTTAAATGGTAGAAGGAGAAAGAACGGAAGGATAAGATTAAATGGAAGAGTAAGAGTATAGGATACCTGAAAGATAGTATCATAATGGAGTTTTTAGATTAACTAGATTCTTTTCCAAAGTTTGTTTTCCCCCTAAGGTTCTTCTAGTTTTTCCTAACTAATCCTAATTTCTAGGGGTGAGGTGTTCGGTTCTATTGAAGTAGAGGGTTCTAAAGAGGGTGTAGGTTTAGAGGTTTTCTTTCCTAAGGGTTTACTAGGTGTATCCTTATTCTTAGGTGTAGTTTCGGGTTTTCTCTTTTGCTTTAAGTTGTCTATTACTACCATTATTACTATTATTATGACTATTACTATTCCTAGGGATTTGAAACCAGCTAGAGTAGTATCCATAGTATCTCCTAAGTGAAATTTCATAATGTATATTTTAAGAGATGTCAAATCCTAAGGTGTGATCTAAAATCATCAAATATATATGTGGGTATCCTAAGAGACTAGGTAGGGCAATTTTTATCCTAAAACTACTTATTCCTATATGGTAGAAGCTTGCTAGGTGTCTATCCCAAACTAGGGGTTTAATGGTTTGTGGTAAAGGTTGTACTATTTAATCCGATGTTTTTCCTAATATTTCTAGGTTCTAATCCTAAGGAATTTTCAAAAATAAGTCCTATCTTATAGGGATGTCTTCCTAAAATTTTCTATTAGGGTAGGGATTTTGGTTTCTAACCTATAAAACCTTAAAGATTCCTAATCCTAATGTTCTAATTCCTCAAAGGTTTCTAAAATAGCCTATCCTAATAATCTAAGGTTTTCTAGACTTAAGTTTATGTTTTCTAGGGATATCCTAATGTTATTTCTAACCTCAAGTATGGGAATCCTAAATATGGTTTTTACTAAGGGGATGGGGAAAACTAATTTGGAAAAATCATAGTAATCTAAGGAAATGAAAAGGAAAAAGGATAGGAATATGCTTGTATATGAATTATCATATCTTTGCATATGGGATAGTTAGGGGTAGAATCTCTAACTAGGAAGGAAATAGCTCAGGAAAGCTAAGGAAGTAATGAGGGTTTAGAGATCAAAGGAGAAAGAATTCAGATCTCCATGGTGTAGAATAAGTATTCTCACCATTGGTATGGGAAAGTGTTTAGGATTGATTGGGTTTTAGGGAAGGAGGAAGTATGAGGGGAGTTTAAAACAGTTTAGAGATTCTATGTATCTAAAACATCGGGTTTGTTTTCCTAAATTTCTAAGGGTAAGGTTTAAGGGTATGTTATAACAAGTACCTAACTTGTTTCGTTCTATAGGTTATACCTAATTTTCCTAAAGGGTTACTATTGGGTTAGGGGTGACCTAAGGTAGTGTGGGAGAGGTATTTTCCTAAGGGGTTTATCTGATTATCCTAATTGAGGGGTACTAGGTAGTTTCTAAAACCTAACTTATTTTATTTATTTCCTATCTTACATATCCTATAGGCACTAACTATTCTATGGCATATTACCTAGGGGTTTCTAAGGTTTTCCTAATTTCCTAATTCCAAGAGTTTGTGTTCTCTAGGTTTGATTAATAATTTTCCTCATCATTATATATTATCTTTTCTAAAGTGCAAATCCTAAAGCGGGAAAAAGCTATTTTATGGTGGTGTTTCATTTGGTTTTTCTGTATTTTAGCTACTTTAAAACGATTTTCTTGTAAAGTGTTTCTTAAACTACTATAGTCAGGTTGGTTATCTAAGTTATTACTATTATGACCTTTTTCTATCTTCTCAAGAAGGTAAAGGAAAATCTCATCTAAGTTATTTAAAATTTCCTCTAATTGATTTTTCCTCATTTTCTAAAGTCGTCCTAGAGGGTTTTTCTCCAATTTCATCTTTCCAAGACGAAATGGGAGAGTTTTACAAGTAAGGGGTAGGTCCTAATGTGTAGGGTTGCCTAAGGTCATATCTAGGGGTATAGGTAGGGATAGGGTTTTTAGGTATATATGGTTCTCTCGAGAGAAAGAAACCATGGGGTTCTAATCTAGAGGTGGGGAAAGGTGGGTGTATAACAGGGTTTAGGGGAGGTAGGGGTGATGTCTTAGCATAGAAATCTCTTATGTGTTTTAAATGAGGGTTATCTAAGGAAGGATCTCTCTGCTAACACTTATTGGAGTCATCCAATTGGATTCTTCTTCAAATACGACATCTGACACCTCTTTCCTTTGGATGGATCTCTCTGCTAACATTTCAACTAGAACTTCTTTAGTTAGATGAGCAAAAGCCATTGAAGCAAGCTTGCTCAATGCATTTGCTTTTTTGTTTTGATTCCTTCGTACATGCTCGATGGTATAAGATGCGAATCCGTGGAGGATTTCCTTAGCCTTATCCAGGTACTATTTGATGGTAGGCTGCCTTGCCTCATAAGAGCCTTTAATTTGGTTTGCGACCAGTTGTGAGTCTACAAAGACCAAAAGATGGCGCACCTCCATATCTCTAGCTAACCGAAGGCCTGCTAACAAAGCTTCGTACTCGGCTTCATTGTTTGTTGCTTCAAATTCGAACCTTAATGCGTAAGTATAATCCTTTCCTTCAGGACTTACAAGCATTAATCCTGCTCCCGAACCATCAGAGCTAGATGCTCCGTCCGTGTATAACTTCCATCCTTTTTTCTCTTTTGAGGACTCTATTTTGGGTTCACTCGCAATGTGGCCAGGTTCAGATGGGTTTCAGCTAAGAAATCTTCCAATATCTAACCTTTTATGGAATTCCTTCCCTTGTATTCGATCTCGTGTTCCCCCAACTCGATAGCCCACTTGGCTATCCTTCTTGATTTTTCTGGCTTCAACAATATTTGTTTGATGGGCTTATCAGTCAGTACAGTGATGGGGTGAGCTTGGAAATACCTTCCGAGGCGTCTTGCAGCGTAAACCATAGCTAGAATTAGCTTTTCCAGTTCTAGGTAGTTTAATTCAGCTCCTTGCAAAACACGACTGACAAAATAAATCAGAATTTGTTTCGTTTCCCTCTCTACTAGGAGTACTGTGCTGATACTTTCGTGAGATGATGCGATATACATATATAGCACTTCTCCGTTGATTGGGGCTGTGAGTGTTGGTAGAAATTCCATGAACTCTTTCAACTTCTGGAAGGCAGCTTCGGCATTGACACTCCATTGGAAAGTCTTCTTATATGTGCATCCTTTGAGGGTTTTGAAGAATGGTAGTGATCTATCCGCACCTTTTGACAAGATCATCTGCTAAGTGCTGCTAGTTTTCCATTAAGGCTTTGTACCTCTTTCAACGTCTTTGGGGGTTGTAAATCCGTAATGGATTTCACCTTCGAATGGTTAGCTTTGATCCCTTGCTTCGTGATTAAGTGTCCGAGAAATTGTCCTTCTTCGACACTAAAGGAGCATTTCTTGGGATTGAGCTTCATGTTGATCGTTTTTAATTGATCAAAGGTTTCTTGAATGTCGGAGAGCATGTCTTCCTCCGTCCTACTCTTTATGACCATGTCATCAACGTAGGCTTCCAAATTTCGTCCTATCTGTTTGTTGAAGGCCTTGTCAACCAAACGCTGATACGTTGCCCCTGTGTTCTTTAACCCGAAAGGCATTTTCTTGTAGCAGTGAACTCCCTTTCCAGTATAGAAAGCTGTTTTCTCTTCATCTTCCTCTGCCATTTGTATCTGATGGTAGCCTTTATAGGCGTCTAGAAAGCATTTCAATCGAAACCCTGATAAGGACTCTACTTTCCAATCTATCTCCGGTAGAGGGTAGCAATCTTTTGGGAATTCTTTGTTGATGTCAGTGAAATCAACGCATATACGCCACCCTCTGTCGCTTTTCTTGACCATAACTAGGTTAGCTACCCATGTTTCGTATTTAACGTCCCGGATTATTCCTGCTTGTACGAGTTCATCTACCTCTTTGTAGACTGCTGCATTCCTTTCGGGTGCCAGACTTCGACGCTTCTGTTTTATGGGCTCAATGTGCTTGAACTCATTAAGCTTATGTTCTGTACCGAAAGACTTACCATCGATCGAGAGTTTTCTCGGAACCCCCATCATATCAGAATATGTCCACGCGAAGACATCTTTATTGTCTCTTAAGAGTTTCGTCAGGCTTGCTTTGAAGGTGTCCGACAGCTGTTTCCCGATTACCACGGTTTGTTCCGGATGCTGCTCGTTTATCACCACGCGTTCTTCTGCGTTTCCGCAGCTTAAAATGACTTCCGGAGGTTCTTGAGGATTCTCCTTGATCTTTTTCCCGTCATCGTGTGTCTTTCTTTGGTGGTAATTGGAAAATACGGTCCCAACCCTATACGCTGTTTGGAACTTAACTGCTGCATGTATGGTGGACACTACAATACCCATCCTTTGCATGGCGGTTCTTCCTATTAATAGGTTATAAGGAGAGTTGGACCTTACGATTGCAAAGATGAGGGTTTCCGTCCTTGTGAGTCTTCCTTCACCAATGGTTATTTCATGGGGGACTTCTCCTAAGGGCCACGAGTGCTCCCCCGAGAAACCTACTAATGGTACCTTCGAATCCACCCTCTGTGACCTGATCGAAGGTTTGAGTTTTAAGAAGAAGTGTTCATATATGATTTCGCAGGAGCTTCCACAGTCCATGTAAGCTCTGTTCACCTCTCGATTGGAGATGAGGACCTTTATCACTACCAGTTCATTTGAAGGAGCTTGGCCTATTATAGGTGGGAATGTCACTTCTCACACCGTTTGTAACTCCTCTTCTACTTCCTTTCTTTTCTGGCTTGGGCCTCCTCGGCGAACCATGAGGATTGGAGCTTCGCGGGTAGTATTTTTTCCCGACGGAGTATCAAAAGTCTTTTCTTTGTCTTTTCTGATGCCTATCACAAGGTATGCTAACTGTCCGTACTTGAGGCTTCTTATATCTGTCTCTTCAGCTCTCTGCAATTGTTCGTCTCGTGACCAGAATCTTCGTGGAAGTGACAATATTTGGTCATGTCTCGATTTCTGCCTTCATTGGTCATGCGAGGAGGGGTTTCGAAATCCTTTGCGGCCCTCTCCGTGGCTAAAATTTCCTTTGGGGACTTTGTTAGGTTTTCCAACAGATCATGACTAGGGCCTTTGTTATAAGTGTTGAACCTGTGTTGTTTTTGTTTCTGTTCCTCGATCCTTCCCACGGGGAGTGTTTTGCGACTTTGTTGCCTTCCACCGGAGCCCCATTGGTGGATACTACTTTGGCCTCTATCCAAGTATATGTCCTTTCCATAAGACCCTTGTAAGTCGCAGGAAGGTCTGTGGATAGGAATTTTACCAGGTGACGGTTTCGTAGGCTATGCACAAAGCCAGAGATACGTTGCTCTTCATGTAAGCCCAAGATTTGCAGATTCTCGTCTGTGTATCTTCTGACGAAACTCCTTGTGCTTTCGTTCTTCTTCTGCTTAATGTTATGCACTGTAAGGTGAGTGATGAGTGTGTAAATACTCATCATTTTTATCGTATCTGAACTGCCAAAATATCCAAAAACACTCAGAAACGCATCAAAATACAGAAATTATTCCAAAAGTGTGTTTTATATGTTTTAGATGCAAAACGTTTAAAAACAAATGAAAAACGAACAAAGTTTGCACAATTGGCAGTTTCAGTCCCTCAAGTTTCAAATATTGACAAAACTAGTCCCTGAAGGTTTTAAATGAAAGAAAAGGCAACCCAAAGTTTTTAAAAGTCAAAAATTATCAAATTTAGACTTTGGGTAAAAAGTTTGAGAAAATTACACTTTTACCCCTCAAAATCCAAAATTGCAATAAAAGGTCCCTGGAGTTTCAGAAATTGACAGAATTGGTCCCTGTGAAATATTTTTGGATAAAAAGTCAATTCAGGTGTTTGGAAAATCAAAAGTTGGCAGAAATGGTCCTTGGGTGAAAGTTTTAAAGAAATTGCAATTCAGTCCCTCAAGTTTCACCAATTGGCAATTTTAGTCCCCGGGATTTTCAAAATTTGGAAAATTGAAATTTTGGTCTTTTGTTATTATTATATGGCAAGTTTAGTCCTTGGTTACAACTTTGGATAATTTACACAGCAGGTCACTCGTATTTTTTCAGAATTACATACATGGTCCTTGTGATTATATAGCAAACCAAATGGACCCCTGTTATTTCTTAATACCCAAAACCAAATAAAACCCACTTCACCCAGCCCACCTTTTGACTCCCATCCTTGGCCCATACCAAACAGCCCACCACAAATAAACTAACACCCCGTTTTTTTTACCCACCCTCGGTCAAACCCCAAGTCAAACCTCCACCTTATCCCTCCAACTTGTAACCTGCCACCACCATCATCAAACCCACCCCCTCCTCTGCCAACACTCAACACCCTAACCCTACCCCTACTCTAATCACCTCAAAACAACAACAAAACAACAAAATACCCCCTGCCAAGAAGCTAAGAGCCAAACTGCTACTTACCCTTTTTCCCGCCAAAAAACTTAAACGGCTGGGAACAACATAACTAATCCAATGGCTAAAAAAGGAAGTGGGAAAGAAGCCAAGGGACCCCCTAAAGCTTTTAAATGAAGAGAGAGTCCAAGAGAGGGGAGAGTTAGTTTTTAGTAGTGTAGTAGTGTAGTTCTAATGTCGAATTAGTTAAGTTAAGTTTTTCTTTTGTTCAATTCAGTTTAAAACTTGTACTTTTATCCTTCTCAATGTAATTTTAAGCTTTATCAATCAAACAATTAAGTTTCCTTAGCAATTTCAGTTTTTGCATTTTTCCTTTGAAGTACTCATTTAACCTTAATGTGTTAAAAAGTGATTGTTACTGTTCTAAAAGCCCATTTTAGCTCATTACTAAGTTTTTATAAGCTCTGTACCATTAAAAATCAGTTTTGTTCAATAATTACAAAAATACAAAAAAAAAATAGGAGAAAATAGTTCAAAAATAAAAGATCAAAAAAGAAGAAGGAAGAACCAGAAACAAGGGAGTATTTTGGAATTGCAGGGTGTTAGTACCTCAAGGGAGGTGTTAGGATTATGGATTTGAACCTGGTTCTCACTTTGTAACTCACTATGGATCATTTGTAAGGTATTTTATAAATCTTTGCATCTTTACTGTACCATAGCTAAAATCTGTTTGATCATGTGTTTTAATGCCTATAAGATGTAATAAAGTTCAGATATAAATTAATATTAGTCACCTGTTAATCAGTTTTAGTAGTTGGTTGATATTTCATTTTCACAGTTAATTAGCATTTTACTGAGTCAGTTGAGTTATGTTGTTGTTCTTGGTAATTTTAGGTTTAAATGATCCCATGTTATCAGGTTTGAACTTGTGGAGCAACCTCATCCCCTGAATCAGTGTTCATCTTTTGAAATTACAAGTTTGGCTTTTTAAGGGAGTGTTTGGTTTAGGCTGTTTGAGGGGCTAAGGGAGTTCAAAGTTGTTGCTTATGCCCACAACATGTTTACTTGGGTAATTTTAGGTCACTATAATACCAAGTTTCAGGGTCATTAACACCAAAAGTCAAAATCACCTTCATTGTCCATTAACTGTCAACTGTTGGGCAGTTGTGATCCCAAGCCCATCCATATCATTGCATTATACATAATTGTAGCTTAATTTCATTAGCTTTTAGCTTAATATAGCTTAGTCAATCAGTAGGATCCCTTAGAAATTCACAAAAGTCAAAGTATCCAAGTTTTCTACAAAAGTCAAATGGTGCTTTTCAGATTTTCATAAAACTTCAAGGATTTAATTAGAATTGTGTGTATTGATTTAGGAGCTGAGACAAGTTGCTACTCAAAGTGTCTTAGCTCATCTTTAAGATCCTACCATTTCTTTATTTTTACTATTTTTGTTGTGGGCCCCACATTGCCCCAAAGGAGACTGCAGGGAACACCCCGGCTGCATCAGCTTCACCACAGTCCCACCACCACCACTTGGTGGTGGTTTTCTGACCTCCTCAGTGGTCCACAACTTCCAATCTTTGTTCCATTCAACCCCCCCCCTGGTAGGCACCATGGATTGACCAACCATTTGACCTAAGACCTAGTGGACCCCATCTGTTTACCCTCCCCAAGTCTGTCCCAGTTTTAGTAGAGTTTCAATAAGCCAAGTGCTTATTTTGTGGCTTATAACTTATTCTGAGGTCCAATTGTGCTTTTTCCAGCTTATTCATGTTTCATTAACTTATTTGGACCAGACTTAACCATTGTGGGTCCCACTTTAAGCCATTTGAGCTCATTTTACCATTTGGTCAACAAAAGTCAACTATAGAGCCAAAAAACTTCCACAGTGCTTATTTTTAAGTTCTAAAAAGTTTGTTTTTGCAAAAGTTTGTTGTTTTTAGTTGTAAAATAGGTTTGTAAAGTAAAAATCCAGAAAATCAAATTAATTTTTAAGTGATAGTTTCTATTTAATGTAATTTAATTTTAATTTTCATTTTTAAATTTTTATTAAGGACTTAGCTATTTTATAATTTTATTAAATTCCTTTTATATTAAAGTAGTTATAATAATTTTCTCAGATTTTTATTTCATCATTTAGTATTTATTAGAATTAATCTTAGTTTTATTAATTATTAATTAATAATTAGTTTTAAATAGCATTATTAGTTTTTATTAAGTAAAATCTAGTTTTTATATTTTTTATAGCTTTTATATGTTATAAAATAATTTTAGAAATTTTATTAGAATTTTTACTATTCATTTAGTATTTTTCTTAATTTAAAATAGTTTATTTAGGTAATTAGTAATTAATTAATATAAAAACCACAAAAAGACAAAAATACTTATTTTTATTTTTAAAACTTGTTTTTAGTTATTTTATAATTTTAGGAATTTTATTTTCATTTTTTAGTGCTTAATTAATATAATATTGTATTTAAGTGTTTTAAATAATAATAATTAGTAATAATTTGTAATTAATTAATATTAAATAATTAATTAGTGTTAAAATTTATTTTCTTTTTCTAAAAATTTTCTTTGACCTTTAAGTTTGTAAAAAAGTCATTTTCACCCCCTGGGTGTTTTCAGATTCCCGTTTTTACTTTTTATTTCGTACCTGTACGCTTTATTTAAACGTGAACGTACGCGTCTTAAGTTTTAAACGTTTCTGGTTTTTCTGACTTTCCAGTCTTGTTAATATAGTGTATTTAAGCTATTATCTTTCATATTCCAGTAGTGTAATCATCACAACTCACTTATACCCTTCCCTGTCTAAATTCACCCGATCACAAACCCGTTTTAATACCATCCACACCTCGTCAGGACATAACGACCCGGGGAAACCCTATACCTCCATGGAGATTGATTCTAAGTTGTTTGACTATTATAGTTGACCATTCACAAGTGGTTGACCAATAATCGTCTGACGGTTTAGCACCAATCAAATTTTGGCGCCGCTGCCGGGGAGGTTGTGCGCGTATTCTAAACGGTTTTGCATATTAGTGAACCTGGATATACATCCATTGTATATTTATCATCCTTGTGTATATTTTCATAAAAACTGTTCCCGATAACTTTGTAAAATTAGTTTTCAACGAACACAAAAAAAACACAAAAAGATTTTCTTTCTCATTTGTACAAAATGTTTATCAAAAATACCAAAAATATCCATCTTTACCCTCCTACCTTTTTGATTCTTCATCCCTTTACCCTCTATCCTTTTGATTCTACCTTCTTCCACTTGTCCCATAATTGATTCTAATGGCATCTCTCGATGACGATTTCTTTGAACAAAGGGCATTAAATAGCAAAATTGAGAAACTTATGGCCTTGTCAAAGATATCGAGATGTCGTAGTGATTATGATGGACCTTCGATTCCTATTCCCTCTCCGGTGAGGGAAAGAGATTGTAAGGAATTAAATATTCCATAGATTTAATAGATTTGATGATCATAAACAAGAAGAATGAAACATGAAGAATACTGAAATGATAAGCAAAAGATACTGCTGAAGCAGAACAAGATTCTGCTGATGGTTTCTGCTGATGAGTAAAATGATTCTGCTGATGATGCGTTTCTGCTGAAGAGACTGCTGAAGAAGGATTCTGCTGATGGATTCTGCTGCTAGTATAAATGAAACTGCTGCTGATCAGTGAGTCATACTACTGAATGGATAAGAGAATATATTATGTGCATAAAAGTCAAGTATATCTTTTAGATAATATCTTTCATTAGTCATCAAATTGAACACTCCAAGTGAGTTGTAAACATAGATACGTGTGTATCTTAGATGACTTGACATCCTAGTCATAAGATAGATAGTAGATGACTAAGCTTATCAAATTTGTAATGATCTCCTTTATTCTATAAAAAGGATATCACACCCCTTTAGATAGATGTGGTGGTGAGTGCATGATTCACAGTGAAACAAAGTGAACGTCACCTCCAAGGTGCTTCGTACTTAGAAATTACAATAACACCAAGTGTGTTAAAATGTAAAGCACCAAAATGAGTGTGTGTGGGAACATCAGACGAGGGGTCTGATGAACATTAGACATGGGGTCTTTTGTTGTTAGGTTTGTTTAGCCTCAAGGATCTTTGATTCCTTGTTATAGTGTAGATAACACGTACTACTAATGATCAAGTAGTATTGGGGCTAGTTGGAATAACAAATGGAAAAGTTGGCAAAACCTTGTTGTGATAGTATTGTTTCTTTCATAGAATATTCCGTCAATATTATCATCGTGCTTGAAATAGCCAAATTCCTAGATCAAAGGCTTAACAGCCTTGAGCCCATAAACGATCACAAAAGCTTATTAAATACTCAAAGGATATTTAGAATAAGCTTTTCACAGAGATCATGAAACCGAGGTGACAAAGGACCCTGTACTTCCCTCTGACGATGGAAGTGCTAAATACGTCCAACTTACGGTTATCCAAAAACCTAAGCTCACAAATGATCCTAAACCTTCAAGAATCAATCCTGATCTTTCACGATATAAGGTTATAAGGTCATCAAGCACACGTACAGAGCTTAAGGCAGTGACTGAAAAGAACGACTTGCCCAATCTTCACGTTTATCAAGAACCAAAACCCGAGACCATAACGGAAGTGGTGGAAATTGCTAGCTCTAAGAGCACACCACTTGTCCCACCTCCGGATTTTATCCCTTGTGTTGGTTGTGGTGAGCCACTTTTTGGTTTACCATGTCGTTGGTGTACATGTGTACAATGTGGTAATGATATTCGAGACGGGAGTTGTTTGTTTTGTGGTTCGAGGACTTCACTTGCTTATGATCCTAATCAGAACTCATTCAACGACTCCCCAAATTTTTCCAATTACCCATCACATTCATACGAGCAAGAATCATATTATCCAAACCACAATGATTGTTCGTATCAAAATACACCAAACTTTTCGTGTGAATATTGTGGAGGTCCTCACCAAGGTTTTGATTGTCAAAATAATCAAAATTTTGGTTACGACCAATATCCATACAATTCACCAAACCAGACTCAACAGTTTAACTGTTGTGAGTACTGTGGTGGCCCACACTATAGTTCTGATTGTCAATCGGGCAACACGCTTATCTATGAGCAGTTTCCTGATAACAATTATGACTCTAGCACATACAACCCACAGCCACATCAGTTTTACTGTTGTGATTACTGTGGAGGTTCTCACTTTAGCTCGGATTGTCAAATAAGGAATCCATTTCCTTGTAACAATTATGACTATTCAATTCAAGACCAACCTCCACAACACCAAATGATCCAAGCAACTCCTCATGATACCGAGCAAGATCTTTTACTAGAGGCTCGTGAAATTTTGCAAAAACTTAAGGAGGAGTTTGCTACTACATCGTTTCAAGAATCTCGTGAAAAATCAATGGCAGAATTACTTGCTAAAGAACGAGAGGCTAGAAACGAAATGAGCATGGAAGAATTACTTGCTGAGCAAAGAGCGGCTAAAATATGTGCCAATCTTCGCTATGCTGCTCTATATGATGACGATGATGACAGTGATGATGATGAAGATAACATTGTTATTATTCAAAAAGATTCATCAGATTCATCAGTTGTGATTCCTTCCATGGAGAATCAGGGAGAAAATAATGTGACAAAGTCACTAGCCGTTGATCAAATGGAACTTGAAAATTCCATCACTGCTAGTACTTCTAAACTCCCTCAGTCTATTGATATCACACCCGAAGTTCACACTCACTCTCTAAATATGGCGGATGAGCATCTTAGCACTGTTCCTCAAAAGGAATCGGACGAATTCATAAAGTCTAGTGTTGAGATCCTTGTCCCAATCCCAGGAGAGTCACAGGGGACTTTTGATCATATGTGTGATCTACCTTCTCACCCTGGAAATCCAAAAGATCATTTTGAGACTTTCTCTGATTTTAATGATGATTGTACGTCTTATGGAGAAGTTGAGTATGAGGAGTTGACCCTGGAGAAGTTGACCCTCTTATTGAGGAGTTCACAAACGAACTTACTCACATCAATCCACTTCCTTTGGGAAATGATGATGGTCTCCTTGACCTTGAAGCCGATATGGGAGAAACTGAAAATCTTTTAAACTCTAATCCCAACATGGAGCTTAGCACTTCACATGCTGATGAAAATTCTTTATCTTCTGGAGACATTAGTCATGTGGAAGGATTACCTTCTGAGCTAGTTAGCTTAGAAGAAGTGAATGATGAGACTAACACTGAAATCAAGGATGAAGCACTTCGTGCAACATTAGTGAATGTCAGTCTCCTCATTGCAAAAATCGAGGCTTTCAAAGAGAAACCTATTTCATCTCCTATCCCCATTAAGGATAGTGACATTTTCTCCGATGATCTTATTCCGGAGTTTGAAGCCTTTACTTTTGATCATATTTGAGAGAAGATTAGTGGCAGTACCACTTCTCATTCTAAAAATTCTCTCCCCGAATATGATTCATTCACCTTTGAGGAGTTCTCCGGTGAACTCACTCATATCATGACTCCTCCGGAGTATGATGACCCGGGGGGAGATGCACTCAATCATGAGAATTTACAAATTCCCACCCACCCTCCCGGGATATTTAAGAGCTTAACCCTTGAAATCCAAACTCAGGCTACGGAGCCTGATCTCGAGGAAGAAGACCAAATCATGATTTTCATCATGGTTTTCTTCCTGTTCTTCACCTACAGGGTGACTTCTCCTGTTCTTCACTCCTTCGGGAATGAAGACATTATCTTTGACCCCGGCATCATCGCTTATAGTTTATACTATTTTAAGCTAGGTTCATTATGTCTCATCGGTGTGGAACTTTCACGTGCTTCAAATGTTTATCCAAACATCTTGAATGAAAGTCCGATGGAGATTATTTCTTCCACATCATGCTTCCCCAAGGACTAATGAATTCGGGGTCGAGTCAAGCTAGCGACTCGGTAAACAAAAACAGTAGCATGCTTATAGGGTTTTCACCCTAAGTGTGGGGGAGTCCCCCATGCTATGATTACAAAAGTGAAAAACAAAATTGTGTTTCCACATTTAGCTTGTAATGTTCTCCTTTTACGTTCCAAGAGTCGGCATAATTGCCGGGACTTTGAATATTGAGGACAATATTCATGCTTAGTGTGTGTGGGGGGGGGGGGGGGGGTATTCGCTATTCTAGCGAATTTTATCACATTTTACTATATAGTACCCCCGTTTTTGACCAAAATTTTCAAAAATTTTTCACTAAAGTTCAAAATTTTTTGTGGTAATCAGTCCGCCTTGTCTAACCGACAAAAGGGATTGGCTAGTCCAGGAGCAAACGGCTCTTGGTAAAGACATCTCAAATCCGTTTACGGCTTACAATTTACCCAAAATTGTATGGTTCCTCAACTCCCCGAAAACAAATGAGTTGGCTAGCCCGCAAGATTATGGCTTGTGGTAAAGGCCGTGGAAAATCCATAATTGGTAATCAGCTCACCAAGATGTTGACTATTCCATCAAGAGTTGGCTAGTCCAGAAGCAAACGGCTTTTGGCAAAGACTAATCAAATCCGTTGACAGCTGGTGGTTTGCTCAAAATCACACGGTTATCAGGTGTGCCACAGTTCTTACACCTGGCTACTCCAGAAGTGATGGCTTTTGGTAAAGAGTTTCAAATCCATTAATTTTTCTCAAAAGATTGCTAGGGACTAGCAATAGTTTAGTGTGGGGGATTGCTGAGTGTGTAAATACTCATCATTTTTATCGTATCTGAACTGCCAAAACATCCAAAAACACTCAGAAACGCATCAAAATATAGAAATTATTCCAAAAGTGTGTTTTATATGTTTTAGATGCAAAACGTTTAAAAACAAATGAAAAACGAACAAAGTTTGCACAATTGGCAGTTTCAGTCCCTTAAGTTTCAAATATTGACAAAACTAGTCCCTGAAGGTTTTAAATGAAAGAAAAGGCAACCCAAAGTTTTTAAAAGTCAAAAATTATCAAATTTAGACTTTGGGTAAAAAGTTTGAGAAAATTACACTTTTACCCCTCAAAATCCAAAATTGCAATAAAAGGTCCCTAGAGTTTCAGAAATTGATAGAATTGGTCCCTGTGAAATATTTTTGGATAAAAAGTCAATTCAGGTGTTTGGAAAATCAAAAGTTGGCAGAAATGGTCCTTGGGTGAAAGTTTTAAAGAAATTGCAATTCAGTCCCTCAAGTTTCACCAATTGGCAATTTTAGTCCCCGGGATTTTCAAAATTTGGAAAATTGAAATTTTGGTCTTTGGTTATTATTATATGGCAAGTTTAGTCCTTTGTTACAACTTTGGATTATTTACACAGCAGGTCCCTCGTATTTTTTCAGAATTACATACATGGTCCTTGTGATTATATAGCAAACCAAATGGACCCTTGTTATTTCTTAATACCCAAAACCAAATAAAACCCACTTCACCCAGCCCACCTTTTGACTCCCATCCTTGGCCCATACCAAACAGCCCACCACAAATAAACTAACACCCCGTTTTTTTTACCCACCCTCGGTCAAACCCCAAGTCAAACCTCCACCTTATCCCTCCAACTTGTAACCTGCTACAACCCTGCCACCACCATTATCAAACCCACCCCCTCCTCTGCCAACACTCAACACCCTAACCCTACCCCTACTCTAATCACCTCAAAACAACAACAAAACAACAAAATACCCCCTGCCAAGAAGCTAAGAGCCAAACTGCTACTTACCCTTTTTCCCGCCAAAAAACTTAAACGGCTGGGATCAACATAACTAATCCAATGGCTAAAAAAGGAAGTAGGAAAGAAGCCAAGGGACCCCCTGAAGCTTTTAAATGAAGAGAGAGTCCAATAGAGGGGAGAGTTAGTTTTTAGTAGTGTAGTAGTGTAGTTCTAATGTCGAATTAGTTAAGTTAAGTTTTTCTTTTGTTCAATTCAGTTTAAAACTTGTACTTTTGTCCTTCTCAATGTAATTTTAAGCTTTATCAATCAAACAATTAAGTTTCCTTAGCAATTTCAGTTTTTGCATTTTTCCTTTGAAGTACTCATTTAACCTTAATGTGTTAAAAAGTGATTATTACTGTTCTAAAAGCCCATTTTAGCTCATTACTAAATTTTTATAAGCTCTGTACCATTAAAAATCAGTTTTGTTCAATAATTACAAAAATACAAAAAAAAAAAAAAAAAAAAAAAAAAAAATAGGAGAAAATAGTTCAAAAATAAAAGATCAAAAAAGAAGAAGGAAGAACCATAAACAAGGGAGTATTTTGGAATTGCAGGGTGTTAGTACCTCAAGGGAGGTGTTAGGATTATGGATTTGAACCTGGTTCTCACTTTGTAACTCACTATGGATCATTTGTAAGGTATTTTATAAATCTTTGCATCTTTACTGTACCATAGCTAAAATCTGTTTGATCATGTGTTTTAATGCCTATAAGATGTAATAAAGTTCAGATATAAATTAATATTAGTCACCTGTTAATCAGTTTTAGTAGTTGGTTGATATTTCATTTTCACAGTTAATTAGCATTTTACTGAGTCAGTTGAGTTATGTTGTTGTTCTTGGTAATTTTAGGTTTAAATGATCCCATGTTATCATGTTTGAACTTGTGGAGCAACCTCATCCCCTGAATTAGTGTTCATCTTTTGAAATTACAAGTTTGGCTTTTTAAGGGAGTGTTTGGTTTAGGCTGTTTGAGGGGCTAAGGGAGTTCAAAGTTGTTGCTTATGCCCACAACATGTTTACTTGGGTAATTTTAGGTCACTATAATACCAAGTTTCAGGGTCATTAACACCAAAAGTCAAAATCACATTCATTGTCCATTAACTGTCAACTGTTGGGCAGTTGTGATCCCAAGCCCATCCATATCATTGCATTATACATAATTGTAGCTTAATTTCATTAGATTTTAGCTTAATATAGCTTAGTCAATCAGTAGGATCCCTTAGAAATTCACAAAAGTCAAAGTATCCAAGTTTTCTACAAAAGTCAAATGGTGCTTTTCAGATTTTCATAAAACTTCAAGGATTTAATTAGAATTGTGTGTATTGATTTAGGAGTTGAGACAAGTTGCTACTCAAAGTGTCTTAGCTCATCTTTAAGATCCTACCATTTCTTTATTTTTACCATTTTTGTTGTGGGCCCCACATTGCCCCAAAGGAGACTGCAGGGAGCACCCCTGCTGCATCAGCTTCACCACAGTCCCACCACCACCACTTGGTGGTGGTTTTCTGATCTCCTCAGTGGTCCACAACCTCCAATCTTTGTTCCATTCAACCCCCCCCCCTGGTAGGCACCATGGATTGACCAACCATTTGACCTAAGACTTAGTGGACCCCATCTGTTTACCCTCCCCAAGTCTGTCCCAGTTTCAGTAGAGTTTCAATAAGCCAAGTGCTTATTTTGTGGCTTATAACTTATTTTGAGGTCCAATTGTGCTTTTACCAGCTTATTCATGCTTCATTAACTTATTTGGACCAGACTTAACCATTGTGGGTCCCACTTTAAGCCATTTGAGCTCATTTTACCATTTGGTCAACAAAAGTCAACTGTGGAGCCAAAAAGCTTCCACAGTGCTTATTTTTAAGTTCTAAAAAGTTTGTTTTTGCAAAAGTTTGTTGTTTTTAGTTGTAAAATAGGTTTGTAAAGTAAAAATCCAGAAAATCAAATTAATTTTGAAGTGATAGTTTCTATTTAATGTAATTTAATTTTAATTTTCATTTTTATATTTTTTATTAAGGACTTAGCTATTTTATAATTTTATTAAATTCCTCTTATATTAAATTAGTTATAATAATTTTCTCAGATTTTTATTTCATCATTTAGTATTTATTAGAATTAATCTTAGTTTTATTAATTATTAATTAATAATTAGTTTTAAATAGCATTATTAGTTTTTATTAAGTAAAATCTAGTTTTTATATTTTTTATAGCTTTTATATGTTATAAAATAATTTTAGAAATTTTATTAGAATTTTTACTATTCATTTAGTATTTTTCTTAATTTAAAATAGTTTATTTAGGTAATTAGTAATTAATTAGTAATTAATTAATATAAAAACCACAAAAAGACAAAAATACTTATTTTTATTTTTAAAACTTGTTTTTAGTTATTTTATAATTTTAGGAATTTTATTTTCATTTTTTTAGTGCTTAATTAATATAATATTGTATTTAAGTGTTTTAAATAATAATAATTAGTAATAATTAGTAATTAATTAATATTAAATAATTAATTAGTGTTAAAATTTATTTTCTTTTTCTAAAAATTTTCTTTGACCTTTAAGTTTGTATAAAAGTCATTTTCACCCCCTGGGTGTTTTCAGATTCCCGTTTTTACTTTTTATTTCGTACGTGTACGTTTTATTTAAACGTGAACGTACGCGTCTTAAGTTTTAAACGTTTCTGGTTTTTCTGACTTTCCAGTCTTGTTAATATAGTGTATTTAAGCTATTATCTTTCATATTCCAGTAGTGTAATCATCACAACTCACTTATACCCTTCCCTGTCCAAATTCACCCGATCACAAACCCATTTTAATACCATCCACACCTCGTCGGGACATAACGACCCGGGGAAACCCTATACTTCCATGGAGATTGATTCTAAGCTGTTTGACTATTATAGTTGACCATTCACAAGTGGTTGACCAATAATCGTCTGACGGTTTAGCACCAATCAGTGAGTCCTTGTGAACTTCTTTTGTTGACTAAAGTGTGACCTGAATTTGGCCTTCAGATCATCAAGGTTAATGATGCTGCATGGTTTCTGTCCATTCCACCTGATACGGACAGAATCTCGGAGGGCATACGTAAACATGTGGCAGGCTACTGGCATAATTTTGCATTCTAATTGCTTCTTCGAACAAGTGTATAAAATTGTCTGGGTCCCCCATTCCATCATAGGTGCCTATGTGCGAAGGCATCTTCAAACCATCAAGTAAAGGATAATCTTCGATCCATCTTACAAAAGGCGTTGAAGGGCCTGTAGGCACTAGATATAGACAATTGTAGGGTGGCATATTTTTGGGGACAGTGTTATATGGATTGTGAGGAGGAGGCGCCCCTGAAGGGGTTTGGTTAGGATAAGAAGCATAAAGGGTATTCATGTTAAAAGGATAGTTGTTAAACATGGTGTACGGAGGGTATATCACAGGCTGCCCATAGGGTGTAGTAGCTTGTGGGAAATAGTGATTACTAGGTTGACTGTTTATGGGAGGATAAAGGTTTTGAGGATAACACTGAGTTTGGAACTGAGGGTACATACCATTGGGAGGGAGGCTCCCTCCCATATTGAATTGAGGTTGATTGCCTTCTACGCCGGATGCGTGTGAAGGCTGTAGAGGCATTCCTGTCTCAGTTCTCCTCAAATGAGCAGCTAGCAAAGGAGGTAGGCTTACCCCCGAGTTTTCCATTCGTTGGCTCCTCCCATTGGAACCTTCACCTGCTACTCCTTCCCTCCTTGTGGGAGCTCTCTCAGGGACTCCCTCAAAGCTAACAGATCTTCCTCCTGTCCTTCGGCCGATAGGGGATCCAATGCGTAGGGCAGAAGGAGTAGCCCCTGGCGCCGAAGGCCTTGGCTCCATCTATATTTCTTCATCATATTCATCACTGGAGTATTCCAACTCCCTTTGCATCTCTGTGTTGAGAATTTGCCTCCTACGGGCTCTTAGCAAAGATTCCAACGCTTCGTAATTAGCCTCAACGAAAGCAGGGCTAATGGCTGGCTCAAGATTGGCAGATGTCGAGGCGTGATGATTGGGCGTTGTTTCTAGGTGAGATCGTGTTGTGAATGATGATACCGTAATTGGTGGGAGACCGTTAGGGTCAGTTGCTGGTAATGGGGTCAAAGTCGAGAAACCCGGCGGGGGTGTAACTTCTCTTTCCTGATTCATGCCGAAAACGTAGTGAGTATGTTTGACTGGTTAATTTTTTGGGAATAACGAGACCAATTATAGCGGGTCCCACGGATGGCGCCACTGATTGTAAAATAAATTGCACGACCAGGCCTTCGATGGTGATCAAAGGATATAGGGGATGTTGTGGTTGAACCAAGCTTTTGTCTAACCTGAAATAAGAAATACGAAGACACTACGTTAAGTGGTTGCGCAGGGGTTGAGCCCTGCGAACCACCTCCGGCGTGTGAATAAGTACTTGATATGAGAAGTTTAGTGAAAATGTAGTAAAGTAGGATAATGGAGATTGCATACCAGATTTATGACTCGTCCAAGACTATTTATCGGTGATGAAATAACCTTGGAGAGTGTTCACACATTTCTTGGAGATCATGGGGGCGTCCCATGATTTATGGTAACCGCTAGGGTTTAGTGCCCCACTCCTCCTGGTTTAGTGGGGGAGCTAAGGAGGAAGACGAGATGTGGGTAAGACTTGGTCTTATCAATGTTTGGACTTGGCATTGTTCCGCCCTTACAACTTATTGAAGGATACCCCGAAGGGCTTAATCCTTCAACTAGCGAATTCCTACTTGGTAACTAGATCACTGGTGATTAGTTAAGGAGGCTAGCCAGAGCCTTCGATATGTAGGTTGCGACAAGGCTCGAAGAGGAGTGTTTCGAGCTAATCGGAGGGTACATCATCAGCAGTCAATATTACCCGCGCCCCCTCTAGTTTGCATTTAGCAGAAATGGCCCCTGGTGGATGCACCTTGGTCCTTAGGGTTTTCATATAAAAATCCACTTATAAACTCCCTCCTCCCATTTTAGGGTTTGGTCTCTCCTCCCTTCTCTCTCTATACCGGCGCCGCTCCACTATTCCGATCAATTTTCGGCCACACCGCCGGTCACACAAGTACACCACGACCACCAGGGGACTCCTCTCATCATCCCCGTCAAGTCTATATCTTCCACGCGCCACCACCTTGACCCTTTCTCTCGTTTTAGTTGTGTTTATTGAAGGTAATGTTAGATCGAAGGTTGTAAGAGTTGTTGAAGGTTCTTGTTTGGTTCGTGTCCGTGAGTTACTACCACCACAGCCATCGTCACCGTCACTCTCCTCTCCTTCTTTCTCGATTTGGTAAATCGTGAAAACCCTTTTTGTTATTTATTGTTTTTGATGAAACCGATTATGAGTTTGTGTCACGTTTTCGTGGATAATATACATGGATTTAAAACATTTCGAAAACTGATTTGTTGTAGTATAAAGATTAAAAGTCATGTTAGCGGATTTGCTTTGAATATAGATTAAATGTGATTGGGAATCTAGTTTCGTTTGGTAAAAATCTATTGGAAATGGTGTTTGATTGATTTGTGTTTGTCGTAGGTGTAGTTTTGTTGCTGAGTTCACGTTGGTGTTAGAGCCGTATAGGGTATGAGTCGTGGCCCGAGAAGCTCACAAATAGACTTGGCTTTTGCTTAATTATTTCATTTTTGATCTTAGCTTGTGTTTGGTTTTACTCATTATTGTTGTGAATTTGAATACGAGTGTCAGTATGGGTCGTGTATTACGGATAAGTTGTTGGAGGTTTGTTTGGTTATCACGACATAAACCCGTATAGGGTGTTGTGTTTGCTTGACTCGGTGTCGAGTCACAAGGGACACCACATAGGTGTTAGTCTTATTTCGAATTATAAACAACATGGTGCGTTATGTTTGTTTTAGTTGTAACTTATTTTTCAGCTTAAGACATTTTAAGAGTATGAGTGTTTTTGTGTTCAAAAACTGGAAATGTAAAGGATAAAACAAAAGAAGTGACTTTTGTGATTGATATTTGTGTTTGTGACTAGCTAGGGTGCGTTTGATTCAAGAATGGGCCAAAGCCCATTCACATTACTATAAGAGTGAGTTTGGTTTGAGTTTCACTTTGGGCCTCAAGCCTAAGGGTTAGATATAAAGGGGTGTATTAAATGGCGAAATTTAATTATTAAGTGTTAGACGTTGTATTAACGAGGATGGCTGCGAGCCGCCGCATTGCGGCGGGGCAAAAGATCGACCGTTTGTATGTATATTCGGGACCCAGAATAGATACGTGTACTGATAACCACATTGTAGACTCATAACTTTAACAGATACCATAATGTTAATATATTACAGGAAGTTATCAACAGACAAAAGCGACTTGGGTTTTTTGTTTCTAACACGGTTAGTGGTCAGTTACATTATCATATTAGGCCGAACTGCTTACATGCGTAGTCAGCAGTAAAATTGTTGTATATACAGATGACTTAATTCAGAAACCGCTGTCATTCTTGTTGCTTTCCTCTTTTTGTACTCGAACCCGATTCTTTTATGTTATCCTTTAACAGTTGTCTTCTAACCGAGGCCCTTGTTTCTTCAACCTTTGTAACTGATGCGTGGGAATCGCAACAGGCTTTACCTCTCGAGGGATCTCGAGAAGCTTACAACCCCCACCAGGCAGTGTACCTGATCGTTGTAGTGTAGTATAGTGACAAGTACCGGGGGATTGATCGTTCAGCTTAGGAATAGTGTCGCTAGGATTAGAAAGCCTAAATACTAGTTCTAAAGGTGAGGGATGATTATTTTTGTAATTTTATATTTTTTAGAAAGCAATTTAAAATCTCGGGTTTGAAGGATTTGGGCAGAATTAGTTGCTATTCAACTAACCCAATACTAAGTTGCAATCAAAATAAAATACTAGAAATGAAAATAAACTAATTTATACTAAAGTTGTGAGCAGTAATTGGAGAAAATGTGTTTACTTAGATTTCACTACTCCCTAGACATCTTTTACACGTTAATTACTTGTTATAATTGCATGGATGACGGATCGTATTCCTTAATACCATTCATGGGGTGGCACACTTAACTCCCCAATTCTATGAGCTCTTATCTCCTCCTACACCATGCCCAGCACAACTATAGGGATTGTAAACAGTGGCTCATGCATTAAATACAACCAATAAAGACCTAGTGCGCGTCGGTTCATGTTTCTTAAGACGTTCAAGCATGTTACCAAGTGGAGATCTGCCAGTTTTCTTAAGCCTAACATATAAATCATTCATCCAAAACAAGTATAAACAAGTAATCAACACATAATTAACATCTACGTTTCATTAGATCTAAGCAAACACAAGATAGATCTAGCCTAGCATGATGGAATTAAGACAAGAACAAGATATAGACAACCAACACATAGACATATTGATTGAATTAAAAGAACACTTATCTTGATTACACATGCAAGGTATCAAGGGGTTGGAACCCTTGAAAAACCTGTAAAGTTACACCAAAATTGTACTTAGGGTTTCTCCCAAAACTTCTCTCTCTAAATGTGAAAAATTAGAAAACTATAGATAGGAAAACAGGTCTGACGGCGTCAAGACAAAGCTTGTGACGCCGTCACCTCGCCGCCGAAACTATTCTCAGACTGCCTTGATCTACATTTGACGCCGTCAAGACTAAATCATTTCCAGGCCGTCATGACTTTTACTCTTGACGCCCTATCTTCGTGACGCCGTCAAATCTGTACTGGGTCGTCATCGAATTTTGCTCTTGACGCCGTCAGGGAATTACTCTTGACGCCGTCACCTACTATTCCCAGCATGAAAAATTAAGACTTTGGCGTTTTCTTCACTTTTATGCTCCAAAAACGTCCGAATTGCTTCCTTTTCAAGATTTCTCTCCCAAAGTACCTAAAATCACAAAAGGAACGATTTAGGGCAATATTTGATCAAATAAAGTTGAATTCGGGCTTAAATGACCCCCTAAAAACGGATCATTTTTCACCTCATCATATACCCTTACACTTGAGATTTGCTTGTCCTCAAGCAAATGCGCTTTTATTCTACTCAAAATACAAGTTAGGGGTCATTTAACACTAATATAAAAGTAATTACAACAAATAATCGTTCCACTAAAGACCAATAGACAAGCACGGAGGTCATACACTAGCACCTCACAAATAGTGTTTAGATACTCACATCTCTCGGGTGTAATGAAGTGTAAATTACAATATGGAAACGGAAGATATCTCTCACTACCTGTCATAGCAAAATAGATTACCATAAGCTTGGGAAAGGATCAAACCTCCACCACATGGCGTAAGCACCTAGGATAAACTATCAAAGAGGTCTTTTAAAGGCTTGTAACGTTAGGTGTAGGGATATGAAATACACGGTTTTGTTGGATAAAGGAAGTTTTACTGGTGGCGAGTTAACACTCTTGGTTAATTACATGTACAATATGGCGTTGCTAAGCCAAGACTAGACTCGACTTAAGCTAATAAATGAAAAATAACAAAAACATAAAATAAACATAGAATGAAAAGGGATGGTAGTCCGTATGTTTTTTCTCTTTTCCTTTTTCTATTTTTTTTTCTTTTCTTTTTCTTGATTTTTCGATTTTTTTTTTATTTTTTATTTTTATTTTTATTTTTTTTGTGCATACATTCTTACCCTACCATCCAAAATAATACATCATAGGGAATGAACATTTCCCTTCCCCATTACTCCATAAAATAAGTACTTACCCATGAGTCCCAATCGTCCCAAAACAATATGTACAAGATATGACTCGACTTAGCAACCATGTAATCAATTAGAAAGTTAACTTAGGGTTTAACAAATAACAATAATGCACTAAAAATGAGCGCATACATGGAAGGCTAAGGCGATTTGGTTGTACATTTAAGTGGGGTGTAACAAATTCTTCCTTTAAGTAAAATGCTTAAAGTTAGAAACGAGAAGATAGGCTCGGAGGGGTGTACTAGGGGTATCGTGTACTAAAAATGAGTACAACGCTAAGGGTGTGGGAAAAATTAGTTGACTTAACTAGTCAAGTAATATGACATAAATGGTCAAGTAATTATAATACGGGTTTAACACAAGGGTGATCCTAATGCCTCTTATCATGTAGTAAATCCTACCATATGAATTTAGTCTCACTAGCGGTCTCGGGATGCATCACTAACGCAAGTTCTAGAATCTAAATGCTACCGGTACACTCATAAGCACTAATAATGAATGCTTTTCCTATCAAATCTAAAGGCGAACCTCACATATTTAGGTGGAAAATTTTTCTGAATATACGGTTATGTGCTAGTCATACAATCTCCTATCCATGAGACGCTTGCTATGGCTAAAGTTTCACTCCTAAATGTTGTAAAAAATTTTAAATTTGGCGCTAAAATTGCACTAACAAGTATTTCTCATAGTTTTATTACACATATACCATTAAACAAAACAAACTCAAGCGAAAGTGCATATGTAAGGTATCATCTTTTTACCCTCCCCTTACACTTAAGATGAACATTGTCCCCAATGTTCAAGTAAAGAATGTAAAAGTGAAAAAGTAAAGAGAATGAAATCAAATACTCCCCTGTTTCGCTCGGTATGGATAATAAGGTGGCCAGGTTAAATCTTCCTCCAAGAAAATGAACAATCAAAGCTTCCCATCCAGAATATAAATCATCTTCTTGTCATAAATAACCTGTAAAACCTGACAAAATAGACAAGACAACCTCGCGTAAAATCGGCGGCGTCCTATATAAGCTACTAAATCCTAGAAAACAAGATAAGATATAATGCTTGTGGAATGAAGTTTGCAGATCTCCTGGAGATTATAAAACTTAATAATTCACAAAAACCATAAGACTCCGTCAGAAAAACAAAACTGGTAAAATTTCCAGATTTTTACACCTGACGCCATCAAGAGTAAACTCCTAACACCGTCAGAATTGACCTGCAGAAATTCTTATGTTAAGTTTCCAGAAAATTTCTGGAAAAACTTGGTCCTACTTCCTAGAAAATCCTGCAAAACTTCATTATGACTCAATACAAGCATTTGACTCTAACAAATACGAATATACATGTTCATTTATTATTGTGGAGAATCATGATCGGTTTGTTTCTTAAAAACATATTTGGGGTTTCCCCTTACACTTATCTTTTGCAAAAATACTTTTAGGTGGAGTTAGGACTAGGCCAAAACAACAAAGTAAAGTATTTCCACTATTTAGTTTAGAAACATGATCTACCAACAATAAAAATAAAACATGCATACGGAAGCAAATAACAAACAAACAAATAAAATCACACAAAGCATGGGTTGCCTCCCAAGAAGCGCTTTTCTTTATTTACGAGTCTTGTAGCTAGACTCAAGGTCATGGGTTACGTTTTCCTTTCCCACTTTTGTGCTAACTCAAAACATCTCACCCAATTCTCATCACGCTTGTATTCCGGGCCTAGATTCATGCAACCCGAATAATATGTTCTCCTCCTCTCATAATAGGCTTCATCAGTAATTCCATCTTCCTTAACCTCATAGGGTCGAATTTCATCAATTTGTAGATTTTTTATGCCCTTTAATTCTTCCTTCATGTGAGGCATCATGAAAGTGACCTTCTCTACCCCATCAGTAAACTGAGCTATCCCCTTCTCATGGTCGTGATACATCCTAGTCTTCTCAACAAAAGGTTGTCCTAAAACTACTTCTCTAAGGTGTGGATCAATAATGCCCCTAACATCTTCTAGGATTACAAAGTCGCATTGATAAGTAAAATTTCCTATAAAGATGTGTACCCCTTTTACTCTCCTGACAAAGTTACATAGCCTATTAGAATTGTAAGGGTCTTTTCTAGGGCTTAACCTTTCGTTCATTATCCAATTGTAATAGAGCCTAGACATGATATTCATGGGTGCTTTTAAGTCAATGTATGTATGCTCTCTAGACATGTACCCAATCATGCACGGAATTTTTATGTTCCTGAAGTTATATCTCCTAATCCATGGTGTCTTTCTATATTTTGAGGGACAAGGATGTTGTAAAAGGAACCTATGGTAACTCAACTCATCCGGGGTTGGAGCGAAGTCTGTAAACTCAATTTCCATTTGGAGAGGCTTAATGAATTTCTTAAATGTGTTAGCTTCTCTCTTTCTTCTTTTATGCACAATAAGCCTCTTTCTAATTTCTACATGGCGACTCTCTAATTCCATAATGACTACACTAGTACAAACAAAAACACGAAGAAATAAGATAGACTAAAGAAAACTTAAAAAAAATAAAAATAAAATAAAAATAAAATCTTACTAGAAAGGAATCTAGCAAGTATACCTAATAAAAAGAAATTCTAACCTAGACAATAACTATTCCCCACGCTGCGGCGCCAAAAACTTGATGCGTGGGAATCGCAACAGGCTTTACCTCTCGAGGGATCTCGAGAAGCTTACAACCCCCACCAGGCAGTGTACCTGATCGTTGTAGTGTAGTATAGTGACAAGTACCGGGGAATTGATCGTTCAGCTTAGGAATAGTGTCGCTAAGATTAGAAAGCCTAAATACTAGTTCTAAAGGTGAGGGATGATTATTTTTGTAATTTTATATTTTTTAGAAAGCAATTTAAAATCTTGGGTTTGAAGGATTTGGGCGGAATTAGTTGCTATTCAACTAACCCAATACTAAGATGCAATCAAAATAAAATACTAGAAATGAAAATAAACTAATTTATACTAAAGTTGTGAGCAGTAATTGGAGAAAATGTGTTTACTTAGATTTCACTACTCCATAGACATCTTTTACACGTTAATTACTTGTTATAATTGCATGGATGACGGATCGTATTCCTTAATACCATTCATGGGGTGGCACACTTAACTCCCCAATTCTATGAGCTCTTATCTCCTCCTACACCATGCCCAGCACAACTATAGGGATTGTAAACAGTGGCTCATGCATTAAATACAACCAATAAAGACCTAGTGCGCGTCGGTTCATGTTTCTTAAGACGTTCAAGCATGTTACCAAGTGGAGATCTGCCAGTTTTCTTAAGCCTAACATATAAATCATTCATCCAAAACAAGTATAAATAAGTAATCAACACATAATTAACATCTAGGTTTCATTAGATCTAAGCAAACACAAGATAGATCTAGCCTAGCATGATGGAATTAAGACAAGAACAAGATATAGACAACCAACACATAGACATATTGATTGAATTAAAAGAACACTTATCTTGACTACACATGCAAGGTATCAAGGGGTTGAAACCCTTGAAAAACCTGTAAAGTTACACCAAAATCATACTTAGGGTTTCTCCCAAAACTTCTCTCTCTAAATGTGAAAAATTAGAAAACTATATATAGGAAAAGAGGTCTGACGGCGTCAAGACAAAGCTTGTAACGCCGTCACCTCGCCGCCAAAACTATTCTCGGACTGTCTTTATCTACATTTGACGCCGTCAAGACTAAATCATTTCCGGGCCGTCATGACTTTTACTCTTGACGCCCTATCTTCATGACGCCGTCAAATCTGTACTGGGTCGTCATGGAATTTTGCTCTTGACGCCGTCAGGGAATTACTCTTGACTCCGTCACCTACTGTTCCCAGCATGAAAAATTAAGACTTTGGCGTTTTCTTCACTTTTATGCTCCAAAAATGTTCGAATTGCTTCCTTTTCCAAATTTCTCTCCCAAAGTACCTAAAATCACAAAAGGAACGATTTAGGGCAATATTTGATCAAATAAAGTTGAATTCGGGCTTAAATGACGCCCTAAAAACAGATCATTTTTTGCCTCATCAGTAACAGACCGGTGCAAGCTTTCGTTGTATTCTGCAGTCGGTGAAGTAGAAGTTTGCAGTATTTCACATGTTGGTGGTGTGGCTAGGGATGTACCTGCTGGTTTTTCTACTAGTATAGGTACCTGCACGGTGTCTTATGTCTCACTTTCAGGCCCTGTTAATAGCAGTGTCTGGGTAGCCGCTTGTGTCCCGGCCTGATCGGCTGTTGGAACGGCTACTGGTGGTATGGTAGCAAATGCAGTCCGGTTTCCATCACCGTATCCAGAAAGTCGGCTTTTTCCTTTGTAAATTATGTTGAAAAATGCAGCTGGAAGAGGTGAGTTGCACCTTCCAATGCGGTTAGAACTGGCGGTGGTATGTATGGATCTGTGTAGCCCAGTTCTGAAACAACCTTAGCGCATTCTGTTACAATTATATGTGCCTCGTCACTGAAGCATGTCAATGTTAATGCACCAGTGTCGTCAAAGGTTAGTGCTCTGAAGCTGTAGCTATACAAATCGAAAAAAGAAAAGGCGTTTAGATCAGAATATGAGCATGTGATCTTTGTTGGACCAAATGTATTCATGTTCATCATAGAACCTGTAGTCGTTAGGCTCTTCAGGATTAGGTGGCTCGCTATGGCCGTGTGGGCGATTATTATAGATCTTATGCTTACAGTCACGGCACCGGGTGACTGTAAGGGGGCCGCCCATCTGGTGATTCCCAGATTGCCAGAAAAGGGTTTTTGGTAGTGAATTGCAAAAAGGTTGTGTTTTTGGTTTCAAACAAGTCCAACTCTTTGAGGCAATTAAGCATATACTAATTATGTAGGCAAATATGTAGCCAAAGCATGTTAACCAAAGAGATTAAGTAAACAAGCAATTTCATCTAGCATGCAAACATACTCATCATGCAAGTAAAATATAAGTGCTAGGAAACAATAAGCAACATCAAGTATTTCATAACTACATAACAATGAGGATTAATCCTAATGTGTATCAATGTGCAATAAGTGGGTAGTTATGATAGCATGTATTTCTAGACTTGTTACAAACAAAGTCTTAATGAACAAACCATGGTCCTCTTGATTTGATTTAGTTCACTTATAAGTGTCATTTATATAAATATAGATGACAAATATGAGATTACCATGCATGATTTTAAAAGAGACGTTTTTAGCATAATTCAACAATGTTTGAAAGTAAGTTTTCACTTGGATGTGAGAGTTATTTGAATAAAATAGATTGGGTTTTTACTTCAAAATGTGTGAATGAACGGTAAAGAATATTTTCCCAATCTTTAGTTTTGATCAAAACAAAATTGTGGATATTGATAGTGAAAACATGTTATTTAAAAGTGGGATAGTTATTTGAAAGACTATTTTCCAAAATGTGAGGTTTTTGCATATTTTTAGAGATATTAGATTTTTGACAACAAATATCATAAATCAAATATTTAAAAAAAATGTTTATTAAAGATCTCATGCTCAAGAGGATTGGTTAAGCCTATTATTATCTCATGCTATCGTTTCTACATATCCTATGATCCTAAAGGAAATGAAGACGATAATTTATATGTTAGATGCGAGAGTGTTGAATGGGGTATAACCTAACATCTATAGTTCCTTTGTTTTCGCACGCTTATCTGACTTAATGCCATAGTCTACGAGAGCTTGTTTCATCCATAGTTTTCTTACGCGAGGGATCTAATCCTACTTCTATATTAACGATTGATCCACTTAACTCATTTCACTTCATCACCATGAGTTTCCTAATAGTGGATATAGAAGATTTCCATTTTCTATTTTGTTCGGCAATGAACAATTTTATCTTATTCCTAGAAAAGTCAACCAATGATGTTTCTAGGTTATAAGAATATAAGCAATTATGTACTAAGCATTAATCTAACTAATCATTTATCTAAGCATGCAAATTATAGTGATGAACTTAAAAGAAACGCGTACCTTTTAGTCTTCAATGGAATATCTTCAAGCACTTCAAGTGACCATGTTGACTTATAGAAGTCATTTGTGGATGATATTCCAACTTCTTCCAAGATTGACAATTTAGCCACTTGGTCCCCATTGTCTCATTGGTCCAAAGTTGTTTGGTCCAAACATATTTAACATTTGGCAAGGATGCATGTATGGTGGTAATATTTCCCAAGGATTGTAACTTGGTTGATAATTCCACATTTGATTTCTAGTGTTATTGTAATATTGTCTATTTAGATTTCTTCTAGGTTGAGATGTTTTAGATCTTGGATGATGATTTTTAGGTTTTCTTGGTGGTGGAGTTTTAGATCTAAATTTAGGTTTAGAGGATCCTACTTCGGTCTTTAAGGATGGTTTATAAAAAGTTTTTACTTTTTCATCATTCGCAATGGGTATTTTTCTATCTTTTGTAAGTATATACTTAGGATTTGATTCTAATGATTTTTGTTTACTAGATTCACATTCAAACTTTATACTTTTATTTTCACTAGTTGAGACATTAGTTGAAGTTAATCCTAGACCGGTTTTATCTCCCGAAGTTTCTTGAGCACTTAGTATTTTCTTAAGTGGGTTATTATTATTTTTAAACCTGTCAAGTTTGAAAATTTCATCTTTAAGTTTTTCGTTTTCATTTTTAACCTCTAAGCAAGTTTTACATTTTACAAAAACTTCTTTTCCTTTTTCCAAATGTTGTAGTTTAATTTTAAATTCGAGTACTTCATTTTCTAATTGATTATTAATATGTTTTAGTGACTTATTTTTAGCTATAACCTTTTGACCTAATTTGCATAACCTATTATATTCACTATCTAGGTCTTTTTCATCTAATGATAAATTTTCGTCATTAAAGTATTCGATTTCAGAACGTACCTCGCTTGATGTCTTAGCCATAAGACACTTTTCTTCATTTGTGGTTTCTTTCTTGTCCTCATCGCTATCACTCCAAGCACCTCCAATAAACGCCTTTTGATTTTGATCTCTTGACATCATTGGACACTTTCCGATGAGATGATTTGGATTGCCACATTTAAAACACTTCCTTTCATTATATGGTTGCCTAATGTATCTTCCTCGTCTTTTGAAGAATTTCTTGAAGTCTCGTAATGCCATAGCATACTCTTCATCGTCACTTTTGGAGGTTGAGCATTCTTCGTCACTAGAGTCCTTTTTAGCTTTCAACGCAATTGATTTGCTTTGCTCTCTTTTTCCATTGAGAATCTCGGAGTCTTTCTTTATTATTGCTTCGTAGACTTTCAGGTTGCCGATCAACTCATCAAGTTGAAGAGTTGACAAGTTCTTCGATTCTTCAATTGCCGTAACTTTAGCTCGCCATTTTGGATGAAGAGCCCTAAGAAATTTCCTAACAAAATTCTTACTAGAAAAATTCTCATCAAGTGCTTTTAAACCTGTGATAATAGTGTTAAATCTAGCAAAAGCATTATCTATTGATTCCTCCTCCGGAATCGTAAATTGTTCATATTGTTGAACAAGAAGATCTATTTTGTTATCTTTAACTTGACTATTACCTTGGTGAGTGATTAGTAAAGAATCCCAAATTTCTTTTGCGGTTTTACACATAAAAATTCTTTCGTATTCTTTACGTGGTAACGCATTGTAAATAACCATTTTTGCTTCATTGTTTTTAGAAAGTCTTCTTTTTAAATCATCATTTTGTTTTTCAAAAGGTACTATTTCATCTTTATTTGTTTCGGGATTATTTTGAGTAGGTAAAAAATCACCATTAGTAATAACATGCCAAAGATCTAGATCCTTTGATTTCACATAAGTTTCGAATCGATTTTTCCAATATAAAAATCCATCACTTTCAAATAGTGGTGGTCTTTGCATAGATTGCCCTTCTAAATATTTTTCAGATTCCATAGATCGTTACAAGTTTTAAAATACAATATATTTTAAAAATCTTACTAGACGTGGCTCTGGTACCAATTGTGGAAAACTAGAAGGGGGGGTTGAATAGTTTTACGTCTTTTTAATTTTATTTTGAAAACTTAGTTTAGTTTTAAAACCTTGTTTGCTTTTAAAACTTTGATTCAATCTTATGTGAACTCAAATATTGAACAATATGAACAAGTATATCTAAGTATAAACAATAATAATAATGTATGCTAAGTATGTGAAATCAACACATGCATAATATAAACAATTGTAGCTATATACGAGAGATAAGTACGTAATCGTTTATTTTATAATCCTTAGTTATATTTTGTATGAAAACTATACTTGATCGAAATGATCAATTATATGTATGTAACCTTTTTAGTTTGATTGTAAAAACTTTGTTTTGTGAATAAAACTTTCATTTGATCTTTAAGTAAAATTAATACTAGCACTATATGAGCAACTATATATATACGTCTACGTCTACAAAAGTAATAACGATATAAGCAAGATAATAAGTAAGATATGGAAAGATCTAACCGCGAGACAAAGGATTTATAGTGGTTCGGCTACAAGGACACCTTCCTTGCCCTACTCCACTCCTCGAGTCACCTACTCGAGAGTTTTCTTCACTATATCAACAAGCTCCCTTATGGCGGAGAAAACCTTACACACCTTGGCTTACACAAGTTAAAGACACTAAGCTAAATGTCGAGTTCTAATCGTAGCTAGAACCAATCTCACACCAAATATCACACCACGTGATCTTCACACCTTCACACCTTCTTCAAGACTTCACACCGTCTTCACACCTTGTCAATCTTCACACCTTCTTCACAACTACTTCACACCAATCTACTACACACCTATCTTCACAACTACTTCACACCAACTATCTTTACTACAATCTACTAGCTAATCACACTATCTATATTCCTAACACAACTATCTACAATCAAATATTCACAACACACTACACAAAGATATATGTAAATATTCTTGATGATGCACCAACAACTTGGATGTGGAGGTCAGAACAAGTTGTAATACTTCTTGTCTTGGAGGATAGAAGTATTCTTCTCTTGCACTTGAGAGGATGATGTAAGAATCACTTTGAAACAAAGGATTATGTATTTATGATCAAAGGATTTTAGAAGGATGTTTAGAGAGAATTGGATCTGAAAATATTTGTGCAAAGAGGTGAGAAAAATTCCAGGTTTGAGGTGGTATTTATAGGGAAAAATTTCTGACAAAATCTGACAGGGAGCGTGGCCGGTCCCCTTAATTGTGTGCCGGTCCCCTTAATTATTAAGGGGACCGCCTAGTATAATTAAGGGGGCCGCCTAAGAAAAAAATATTTTTTCTTCAGATTTTTTGTCTTTTTGTGGGGGAGGTTTTTCCTGAAGAATGTAGCCGTTTTTTGGGTTGAAATTTGAATTCAAAATATTTATTTTGAATAAAACATTTCTTATAAATACAAAAATGTTTTGTATAAGTTTAAAAATGTTTGTCCCACTTTAATAAAATGTAAGGTTTGTAAAAATAAAAATTCCTTTGATCATAAAATGCATTAGACACTTTATTTATTCATACCTTAAGTGATATGGATGTTAAAGCAAATATTTACGACTAAATACTTGTTTACGTCATAATTTGTAGTTCAATGAGTTTACGTTTTGTGATTATCAAAACATAGAGATATCGATATATGTTAATAATGTTTTTAGGCATTATTTATATCAACACGATTTATGTGAAAAAAGTGAATCTGGGTACTGTTCATCGGCGTTTTTTCGAGTTAGGAAATATTTTTTTCGAATTTTTTACCGAGTTAAGAAATTTTTTTTCCGAGTTAAGAAATTTTTTATCGAGTTAAGAAAATTTTTATCGAGTTAAGAAATTTTTTATCGAGTTAAGAAATTTTTTATCAAGTTAAGAAAATTTTTATCGAGTTAAGAAAATTTAGGTGGTGTTTTTATCGAGTTAGCTCTCTCATTATCAAGTAACATTTGGCGAGTTTGCCAATTTTAGCGAGTTAGCTATTTCACCTTATCGTTTATCAAGTAAGGTTCTTTTTGGTTGCTACTAAGGCCAAACTATACTCGGTTGGTTTCTTCTTATCAAGTTAGCATACTCTTATCGAGTTAGCAGCTTCTTATCGAGTTACATGATCTTATCGAGTTACAAGAACCTTACCGAGTTAGAGACCTTATCAAGTTATCAAGTTATCGAGTTAGAGACCTTACCGAGTTATTGAGTAAAATTGATTTTTGAGAGGTGACTAAACATTCAATTTTTACGCGAAATTCAAATTTTTGTATAACGTTGAAAATTTGGGTCCAAAATTCAAATTTTTAGGCCAAAATTCAAAAAAAAAATTCGGTAAAATTTGGCGTCAAAATTTTTATAACTCAAATTTTTCTGGTAACCTTAGAATTGCCTTTCATAGTGATTTTCAAATTTTGAGGGAGAAAATTTTCAAAATTTTTTTTGGAGGGAAAATTCGAAATCACTAAAATCAACCATATACGCTTTTCATACTTTGCCAAAAACATCTAATTTTCAAACAACAACCTTTGTTATCTTCAACGATCAAGATCAACTTTATCACACATCGTTTAAACAATGGAAATGAAAATGCAAATCCAAGAGAGAGATTCAAAGAAAGTGTTTACAGTATTCAAGTCATATGTAGAGAAGGTCATCAATATTTATGGTTATGAATCAAGGTTCGATCAGGAATTTGAATACTTCATCCGAGTTCGATATCACAATTTCAAAGACAAACTCAACCAAAGCCTGAATCAACTTGAAATGCTACTTAATGAAGAAGAAATTGATACGAGTAACTGCAAGGAAGCTTTTAAAGTGATCCAAACTCAACTTCAGAGTATCTTTAACCCTTGGATAATGAACCAGTCAGAGTTTATCGATGCATTTTACCAAAAATTTCAGGTAAGTTATATGACCTTCAGAACTAAATGCATCAATAACATGGGTGAACTCGAAAAGATGCTTGAAGCTGAGGAAGCTGAGTTCAATGAGATTTAGAAGCTGAAACGGGAAAGAGAGCAGATTGAAAAAGATATACAGTTAAAAGAAAGAGAGCATATTGAAAGAAAGATGCAGTTAGAGGAAATAGAGGTGATTGTAAGAGAGACAGACAAATATTTTCAAAAAGAAGAGGAATCGGTCAATGAGGGTGAAGCATCTGATGATAGTTTGGTTTTTACGGGAAGTGATTCATCTTCAGAACAGTAGGTTGAAAGCAACAGTCCTAGCTATGATTCAGATACTGATGGTACACAAAGGAATGAAGCTGTTTGGGATACCGAGGATGATCACATCAGACCTTCATTTGACACAGAGATATTGGCTACGATACAACATTCAAACAATAATGATAATGTTGTGTTCAATAATGTGTTTGCTCATAGCCAGACACATCCTGCGCATCCTAAGTCTATTAGTGACACATATGTGGTGGAACAAAATGATAGCAATATCACTTTTGCTACTCCAGATATGGATCCTTATAGAGGTGAGCCTGCCCAGGATGGATCTACTTATTAACAAGATCGTGCCTTACTTGCTTCTTTAATCAATAATTTCAAACATGAACTTGAAAAGTGCAAAGAGGACAATCGCAAAGCTAAGCAAGCAAATGTCTTTTTGAAAAATGAGCTTGAGAGATTTAAGGAAATGGATTTTTTTTTTTCAAAATGTAACAAAAAGAAAAGCTGAACTTGAATTTGAAAACTCAAACCTTAAATCTCAAGCTCGGAAGTTTGAAATGAATGGAGAGTCTGTCGAACCACTTTTAAAAAGAAATGAAGAACTTGAAGTTGGTTATAGAGAAGCTGTTTTGGATAAAAAAAAATGTTCCATTAAACAATTGGATGAACAAATGGTTCTTAACAACAGAAAGGTTAAAGCGCTTGTAAAAGAGAACAGTGATTTAAAAAGTGAAAATTCAAGGCTTCAGAAAACCAATTCAAATTTTGAGATTGTTAATACAAAACTTGAGATTGAAAGACAAGAGTTTTTTAAACGAACAAACGATCTTGAGAACAAACTTCGAAAATTGGGACAGACTTCTCAGACTATCAACATGCTGCCTACTAAAGATGAGGAGGTTGATAAACAAACATCTGGGATTGGTTTTGTGAATAGTGCTCATGTGGAAAACGAAAAACCTTGTTTTTTAAACAAAGTGCAAAAGTTGACACCTATTTTTTATAACGCTGAAGATATGGGAAAAGGATTGTCAGCTGACCTTTTATATGAGTCTCAAGATGGTTTAAAAGTTGAAGAGGATAAACGTTTGAAAGTAAAACAAACAAAAAACCCACTCTCGTACCACGGCTTTGTGTATGGGTGTACACAATTGACAGATATACCAAAAGAACCTTTCAAAAGAAAAGACACAAATGTGAAAAGATTTTTCAAAGAAGCTCAACTTGCTACTTATGATGCTAATTTATGGCAAACTAAAGCAAGGAAACAGTTTTGTGGTCTTAAACACCACACTGAGCAAATGTTAAAAGTCATTTGGTTTAAGCAAGAAAACATCACATACAACGCTTTCTCTAATCATCTTTCATCAGATTTACGCCTTAAGTTAAAAGTCAAAAAGATTTTGAAAGACGAGATTGAACCTCGTGTGAAAGATATCAACTTATGTTTTGAGTACTTTGAAAAACATCTTGTAACTGAAATGAGAGAAGATCTAAAGTTTGTTCACTCTCTTGAAGACGAATTTGATGAAAAATGCTTAATTCTGGACATTCAAAAAGAATTTTTCATAAATCAAATAGAGTCGTTCAAGTCAGTATCTGTCAACCATGAGTATGAGAATATGCATTTTGAACAAACATCTTCTTTGAAATATGAAAATCTTTATCTCAAAAAGAAAATCACCGAACTTTCAAAAGAAGCATCTGATGTCAAAGAAGAACTATCAAAAAGAACTGCTCAGTTTGAGAAACATTTTGCAAAACTCGAAGCACAAAGTATCTCTTTCCATCTAAAACTGCAAGAGAAGAATAAGAAAATGTCTTCTGAAAAACTCTTTGACATCATTGCTTAAAGAAAAAGAAAAGATTTTTGAAGAAAATTGTGATGATACCAATATCAAGTTTGATTTTGACGAGCTTGACACAAAAAATAGTGAATTGGAACATGTTGTGGCATCATTACAAAAAGAAAACGAGCATTTGAAATAGACTTACAAAAACTTGTTTGATTCAATCAAGCGGTCAAGAGTTCAGAATCAAACTTCAATGAAATCTGACTCTCAGATCACAAAAAATCATCTTTTGAAAAAGAAAAATTTGTGCTTCAAAAGAAAATTGTTGAATTGGAAAAGACGATTGCACAACAGACCAAGGATTTTGGTGATGTCAAAAATGATTTTTCAATCGAAACAGACAAATATGTAAAATATTTTGCACATCTTGAAAATCAAAATGCTTCTTTGCAAGAAAAACTGGCATCATCAAAGCATCATTCTCTTCAAAAAGAAAATTTGAGAACGTCATACAATGCCTTAAAAGCAAAGTTTGATGTTCTTAACCGGTCAAAAGGAAAATCTCAAGTTTCAAACGAGTCTAAACCACAAGTACGTGTTTCAGAGAAGATTTACTCGGGTGAATCTTCAAAACCATTTTCAAAAAAGGTTTCTCAGTTTACAACCTATTCTTTTCAAAAAGGAAGGAAGTTTTCAGAGAGACCTAATTTTTCTGAAACATTTACTCCTCAAAAGGTTTCAAATGCAAGTGCTCATAAAGAAAAGAATCAAGGTTTTCAAACTCCATACTCTCGTTTTACTCCGGTAAAGCCAGTGTGGAAACCAAAGCAAAGCCGTTCAAAACATTTGAAATATTCATACTCTGAAATGCTTCCGCTACAACAAAAGAATGGCTATGCTTTGAAAAAACCTAATTCTGGAATGTTTCCATTCATCTCAAAAACGAATTTTCAAAATGAAACGCCGAGTTTCAACAATGGATGGAAAACTTCTTCTTCAAGTTTTAAAACTCCAAGAGAGACACCGAGTTTCTCAAACAAGCTAGTTTCAAAAGCAAAAGAGTTTTAAATCACCATTGATTCCACGAGATTTATTTCAAAATGAAACACCGGTTTTCAGTCCTCATTGGAATTCAACTTCTTTATCTCGGATTGACACAACTTTCAAATGGATTTCAAAATATGGTACACCCGTTGGCGCCGTGCTTAAATGGGTTCCAAAAGTTTTTGTCTAATCCAAATACATAATGACTTCTTAGTACTTCTGCTAAGGACTCGAACTTCAATATAATGACTTCTTAGTACTTCTGCTAAGGACTCGAACTTCAACATAATGACTTCTTCGTATTTCAGCTAAGGACTCGTTCTTCAAAGAAAGGAAAGTGCTTAAATCAAAACAAAGGTTTTATATATTTTTTGAGCACTTATCCTACAAACATTATGGCTTATGCACACATAACAGAGTATAACCCGTGATTTCCAAAGAAAGGACCCCGTTGTACATTTATGTGCGACAATCCTAAAAGATAAGAAGACTTCTCACCAAAAAGTTTATCAAAGTCTTCATAATTTTTTGAGCAAAATTTTAAAAAATGTTTCAAAAGGTTTTCAAAACATTTCATGATGTACCTCAAGATATTACTTCCTAAAATCTTTAAAAGCTTAAATTTACTCAAAATGTTCTATTTTTGAGGGGGAGTAATAAAATGATGTTCCAAAATGATCATGCTTAAAGGAAACTTATACGGAATTAACAAACATCTGTTTCTACCATAAGCTATCCAAAAACAAAGGTTTTAATCAATCGGTATCAAAAATACCATGGATATGCTATTTTTGAGGGGGAGAAATATGATCATCTTGAATCTCAAAAGAGCTCGACTCAGAAAGTACCAATGAATTGACGAAGCTTAAAATGTCAGTAATCGAAAAGACTTGTCCTGGACGGGTAATAATTTCAAGCTAGTCCAACTAGTGATGTAAGCGTGTCTCGAATAGGACTTGTCTGAGTAGAATGTACCGTCTCGAGAGACTTTCTTTGGACTTGACCAAGACGGGTAATAATTTCAAGCTAGTCTAACTAGTGATGTAAGCGTGTCTCGAATCGGTCATGTTCACTAAAAGTGGATCAATTCAAAAAGTGCAAACTCCTCATGCATGTGCAAATTTCTTAAAAAATTCATGAGCACATGTGAAAGGGGAGTCCTTCAAAAGAAACTAAAACTCTCAAAGTGTCAACAAATATGTTTCATAATCATAAACACTTTGATAGATTTTCACAAAAGGTTTTATGGCAACAATAGGATAGTCATGAAGATATAAGGTGACTAAGGTTAGGAAAAACCGTCCTATGATCCGCCAGAGCCGGAGGGATCTACCCAAGGACAAATCCAATAGATTAGAATTAGAAGTCCTTAGGTATGATTAAAAAAAGGAGAAAATGAGAAAGGAGAAAGAAGGGGTTGAAGAATTAAAAAGAAAAGTTATGAAAAAAGGGAGAAAAGAAATAGCCCTCCATATGTTCAACCTTAGGGCAGACACCGGGTTCAATTCGTATGCTACTGGTTGTTACTAAGGTGACACCGGTATTGAAGATAAAGACGTCATGGACCCAGTGACGCACTGCACTTAACCTTCTAGCCACTCAAGTTCTCTTAAAAGAGCTTGTTTCATTCTCACGGGGAACCGGTGTAATCTATCGACCTGTCTCTTAGAGATGGTTGATATTGAAACAGGAGACCTCTCCCTAATCACCGCATAGGAAACCAAATGTGCACTTATCGAGTCTAGAGCCCCGAGATTCATCAAAAGATCTCATAGGAACACATGATATTTCTATACTGGTTGTTCATCATTAAGGACGCCAGCTGTAAACTTAAGAGTCCTACGCAGTTCTTAGCAATCTGCCGAGAACGTTTATAAGAGGATTTACTTAGGTATTTTCTCAATGATTGAACGGAAATTCCTGCCAGGGTCAACATCAAACAGCCCTGACAGCAGGTCACTTCGGTAATTCTTTATGGGTTACGCTTAGTGTTCGCGGTGGTTTCAAATGGTCTACAGTTGTGGAGTGATCCCCAGTGACTCACCCATTCGGTGAGCTACTTAGTAGGTCTTGCAAGCTCCCTCGGGAGTATCCAAAATGGGAACGGCCATGGTAAGGGTTAGAAGGAGTCTTCACACTATGTTGTTGACGATCTCTAATTCCTTATCTGTAAGCCGTTTGATTTATTGCTAATTGTTTTCATGCAGGTACTAACCACCACCATGACACCAGTTTCCACATGCTCATACATACATCATGAAGTCAAAGAAAAGTTCTCACAAAGAACAAAGGATAGCAACAGTCAAAGAAGGATTCTAAGCCAAAAAGAAGAATCTACAAAGTAAAGTGACAAAGATCAAAGTGAAAGAACGGGAACAACAAACGTATGTATGACAAAGACTAAAGACGTATGAGCATGTTGGAAAGGCGCATAACCATCAAAGACAAAGAAGTGACGGAAGGCAGATGACATCATTGGATCACTTCAACAACAATGAAGCATGATGAACTGGAACTATGATTCATCTAATGATTCTTAAAGACGTCAAGAGCTATGAATGTTAAAGTTTAAAGACAAAGATGATGACGTCGCGCAAACTTCAATGACCAACACTTAGGGGGAGATTGTTAGGATCATATTTTATTTATAAAAAGTGTCGGTCATTAATATTATGTAATAGGTTGCATTAGAATATAATTATGATGAAGTTTTAATAATGTTTTCATGTTTTTATAAAGTCTAAGGGCTACTTATGTAATATGGTCAAAGATATGTGAAGCCCTAGACTACAAGTATAAATACTCATGTAAGACCTCATTTTGAGGTTGGTTCTCTTAGTAATAACAAGGCTTCTTTATTTCACACACTAGAGTTCCCACCCACTCTCTCTCTCTACTTACTTTCTCTCTCTAAGATTTAGGCATGATTCATAAGTGATTAAGGTTGTTCTAAGGTCCTACACCTATATTCTGATTTTAAGTTACCTGATGATAAATTTGTGCTACTTAGAGTCCCTAGAACAGACAACATATACAGTGATGATATAAAGAACATAGTTCCCAAAAGAGCTTTAACTTGCTTGTTTGCTGATGATATCAAATAAGTACATATTATTATCATCATTTATCCTATTTATTTGACTTGTTTTATTATATTTTATATGAGAATTGGTGCTTTAATGTTTACTTTAGTAATTCTCAGGTAAAAACAAGCAATTGGTGAAACTTGGCGATTTTGGACGAATTATGGAGCAAAATTAGCAAGATGTCAAAAGTCTACTAAAATCCAGAAGATGCGCCGTATCTCTTTCAAATGATACGCCGCAATATCATACTTAGATGAATTCAAAGACCATTGTCTGACTTTGAAGAATGCACCGCATGTAATTCTATCATGCGCCGCATATGAAACTTTGGTCAACAAAGAAGATCAAGCTTGTTCTACTCCAGATACGCCGCATTATACTTCTGACATACGGTGTATCACTATCCAGACCTCACCAGATACAATCCAAGACACTGAAAGACATGCGCCGCATACAAGATCAAGATACGCCGCATCTGAAGACGGTGTACGAATATTCCAGAATATATTAATCTTGGACCCCACGCGAAGTTAAGTCAATGCGCCGCATCTACTTACTCGATGCGCCGCATCGTGCCCTCTGACAGAAACTATAAATACCCTAAGACAAATACAAATTTAATGTGCAACAAAACCCTAAGGAGACAAATTCAGTCGAAGAAGCATCACAAGACACACCCCAAACGAAGATATTAGAGCTGTAAGAAGGTCCTGCATGTATTTAATTCATTAAGTAGTTTTGTTTATTATATTAGTAAGCTTTAATTCATCAGGATTGATGGGCATACTGGGCTACCATACCTGATCCCCTTAAAATTGCTTTCCCATCAATTAAAGTTTATATGATTTTTTTGGTGAATTGTGTTTGTGCATTGATAACCTCTGTGTTTAGTTGAGCTTTCTGGGCTACCATACCTGTTCCTCGCCTACTTATCTAGCGTCTAGAAGGTAGGGTAAACATAAGTAATCATTAAGAGTTTACTTGCCGATATTTAGGATCCAGCGAGACAGATTAGTTTACGATATCGATCATATAAAACTAGCAATAAAACAAGTGACAAGCTGCTTAACTATCAGGACAGGCCTTCTTCTGCTTCAATTATCTATCTGTGTACGTGTTGCTATTCGTTGATTTGTGCTCATTAGTTTATTTACTGTTTAATAAAACCAAACTTTGCCAGTCTCTTAGGCTGAACCCCCCTTTCGTTATATTAGACTGTAAAGCTAACTTACGTTCCACTCTTAGTGATCGACACTCTACTTACCATTATATTCATACTGACCAGGTACACTGCTCGTTAGGTGTGTGTGTTATTGATAAGTCGGTTAAATATAAATTTAAAACTTGAGTAGGCATTAATACTGCTAAACCGCAACTACACGACAGACCGCATCATTTGCAAAGGCCACAATTGATGAATCCAAACTTTGGCATAGAAGAATTGGTCATTTAAAGTGACAATGGAACTGAGTTTAAGAATAGAATTATGAACTAGTTTTGTGTGGAAAAAGGTATTTTGAGATAGTTTAGTGTTGAGAGCTCCTCAACAAAATGGTGTTGCTGAGAGGAGAAATAGGACATTAATTGAGGCTGCTAGGACTATGTTGTCTGAATCAAAATTGCCTACTACTTTTTGGGCTGAAGCAGTCAACACTACTTGTTTTGTGCAAAATAGGAGTAAAGTAGTTAAGCCTCATAACAAGACACCTTATGAACTTTTTCATGGTAGAAAACCTATGTTAGATTTCTTAAGACTATTTGGGTGTCGTGTTACTATCTTAAACACCATTGATCACCTAGGCAAGTTTGATGAGAAGGCTGGTGAAGATTACATTGTTGGATACTCCACTAATAGTAAAGCTTTTAGGGTATTCAATAAAAGAACTAGGCATGTGGAAGAGAACTTGCATGCTAGGTTTAGTGAAACTACACCTAATGTTGTAGTAAGTGGACCAGACTGGCTGTATAATATTGATTTGCTAACCAAAACCATGAATTATGAGCCAGTGATTGCAGGTACAAAAACTAATGAAACTGCAGGTACAAAAGGTGATTCTAATGCAGGTACACAAGCTAAGGTGACTAAATCTGCGAAGGAGTTTATTTTGCTTGAAAAGTGGAAGCTTGGTCCAACTTTTACATCCACAGAGAAGGAGAATATGAGCTCTGGTATGTGTGTAAATACACCTACCTTTTACCTAATTAAATGGACCTAATCAAGCTATGTCTCGGCTGCTCCTTTGAGTGAAAACTGAAACAAGATCAAATTCACCGCATCTTGAGGCACTTGATTGATTTTGAAAGTTCTAGTTATTTAAGAAATTCTTCTAATGTGTGAATAAGGATCGTCATTCTCAAAACCATAGAAAGGATCATTACTTATGAAATTTATCAGCTCGACTTTCAATTCAAATTCATCCGCTAGAATGGGTGGAATAATGATGGCCTTTTCAATACCTACGATAGGTATTTGCAGCAATTCCATCATAATACGCGTGTCCACCATAAGAATTAAACAATATAGATGGATAAGAGGATAGAATTAAACGGTTAAGAGGATAAAGAAGATCATTTTTGGATTTTTATAGTTTAGAAACATTGAAAACACAAAAGAAGTATTTAGAGATTAATATTTCATTTTGCTTATGACGTAAACAAGTATTTAGAGATTAATATTTCATTTTGCTTCCAAATCACTTAAGGTATGAATAAACAAAGTGTTTATTGCATTCTATGATCAAAGGAAATTTTTCTAATCACTAGAACTTTTATAAAAATTTCTTAAACATTTTCTATCGTTTACAAAATTATTTTTGGAATTAAAAGAATATGTTTAAATCATTATTAATATATTATTTCAAATTTCTAACCAAAAATGGAAAATCTTATCCAGAAAAACCTTCCCCACAAGAGGACAAACTACTCCAACGTTCTGAAGGGGGCGGCCCCCTTAATTTATAAGGTGGCCCCCTAAATTATTAAGGGGACCGACCCCTAATTAAGGGGACCGGCCACGCTCCAGAACAGTAGTTTGTTCCCCTATAAATACTAGTTCATTCCACAGATTTTTCTCACCTTTTGCACTCCAAAACTTTCTGTTCTAGATCTCCATTTCTATTATGTTAATCCTTTGATCATACATACATAAATCTTTGTTTCAAAGTGATCCAAACATCATCCTCTCAAGTGCAAGAGAAGAATACTTCTATCCTCGAAGACAAGAAGTATTACAACTTGTTGTGACCTCCACATCCAAGTTGTTAGAGCATCATCAATAGTATCTATCTCTTTATGCAATTAGTTGTGAATATTTGATTGTAGATAGTTTAGCTAGGTATATAGTCAGTGTGATTGGTTAGTAGTTTGTTGTGAAGGAGAAGAGTTAGGAAGTAGATTGTAGTGAAGGAGATTGGTGTGAAGTAGATAGGTGTGAAGTAGAAAGTTGTGAAGTAGATTAGTGTGAAGATTGATTGGTGTGAAGAGGTTGTGTAGAAGTTGTGATTAAGTTGTGACGAAGTTGTGGTGTGTACATTGGTGTGTAAGGTTTTCTCCATCATAAGGGAGCTTGTTGACATAGTGAAGAAAACTCTCGAGTTAGGTGCTCGGGGAGTGGAGTAGGGCAAGGAAGGTGTCCTTGTAGCCGAACCACTATAAATCTCTTGTCTCGCGGTTCGATCTTTCCATCTCTCATTTATTTATTTACTTACATTATTATTGCTATATCGTACATATTTATTGTTGTTTATATTGTGCAAGACTTGAGATCACATAGTATCGAATTTAAATTTTTGAAAATAAAGAAAACACTCAAACAATCTTTTATAACAAATTAAAAAGACATAAAACTATTCAACCCCCCCCCCCTTCTAGTTTTCTACAATTGGTATCAAGAGCCACGTCTAGCAAGATTTTTAAAATATATTGTATTTTAAAACTTGTAACGATCTATGGAATCTGAAAAATATTTAGAAAGGCAATCTATGCAAAGACCACCACTATTTGAAAGTGATGGATTTTTATATTGGAAAAATAGATTCGAAACTTATGTGAAATCAAAAGATCTTGATCTTTGGCATGTTATTACCTTTGGTGATTTTCCTCCCACTCAACAAAATCCAGAAACAAAAAAAGATGAAATTGTACCTTTTGAAAAACAAAATGATGATTTGAAAAAGAAACTAGCTAAAAATAATGAAACAATGTCACACCCCCAAAATCGGGTCAAGCAGAAGCATACATGTAGCTGGGGGTGTAACTCAATTGGTACCACAACACAAGCACAAAATGGTTTTCACTTCAATCATTTAGAATAAATCGTCTAATCAAAAATGTTGGATTTACATTGTTAAAAGTAGTGCGGAATTAGGCCCTTAAAATAGTTAAAAACGGTCCCCATATGAATAATCAGAGTCTTCTATGACCATGCCATGCCCTGCCAAAACCTCCAGTAGCGTGTCGTTGCTTAATACCTGAAAATACATGCTAAAGTGTCAACACGAGGTTGGTGAGTTCATAGAGTCTTGTGAAAAAGAATGTAATGCATATGAATGAATATTTCCCCAGCAAAGGCATCGTAAATCCACTCAGTTCCAAGTCCCGCCATAAGAGACTTGTAACATGTGTGTTTACGACCCACTGCCAAATATGATTTGGTTTACGTGAACAAAAGTAATACTTGTATCTAGATTCAAGGATACATATAGCAAAACTGCTATATAAATAATTTTAACAATGAGGTTATATAAACAATTCTGGCAATGAGTCCGTATAAGCAATTTTTGACAATGCTGACAATGTCGCCAGATAAACAACTATGACAATGAGGTCATGTAAATAAGTCTGACAATGTCGCCAGGTAAACAATAATGACAATGAGGTCATATAAAATAAGTAATAATGTTTAAGAGACAAGTCACATTTCAAGTAAAACAAGCATGGTGTTTAATTGTAAAACAAGCATAAAGTTGAAAACATGTAATTGAGCATGTATCTCACCCAAAGAGTTTGCAAAACAATTAAAAGAGTAGGGGCTATGACTCACCTGGTGCGATGGCTACGATGACAAAAGTGGATACTCGAAATGAGGTTCGATCTCTAACCGCAACCTAATATGAATGATATGATCTAATGTAAGAAATGAAATGATGCTACACATGCAATTACGTATGTTATCGATACCACTTGTGAATTTGAAAATAACGTTTATCGTCGAAAAATACATTTTTGACGTCTCGTTAAGTTAATAATCACTTTCCATGTAAATACGTTGAAACGGTACTCCACGATCCTCGTTTGGTGTTTTACCGGTAAATATAGTATTTTCGTCGTAAAATGACACTTTTTATAACTTGAAAATATGACCAAAATGGTCTCGCAAAACTAGTCGCGAAATAGTGAATATTAAGAGTTAGTAAAGAAGCGCAGTAGTTTTCGGAAGATTTTCACCTTATCTAAAGAGTCATAGAACTGAAGTTTGGCCATACGGATCTCGTTCATAAAGAAAAATAGCCGCGAAGTGAGGTGTTTAGGATGTTTTGGCAGATTCTGGGCAGTTTTCGGGAAAGTTTAGAAGACCATATGTTATTCGTTATTAATCCTTTTGACAAACAGTTGGATGTTTTGAAAACTAGGCTGGGTGAACTAACTTTTTGTCAATGATGTAAATTTTCCAGAAATGAGATTATCAATGAGAACAATGGCTCTCAACCTGGTCACTTGGCGAAATGGTTAATCGTCTAAAATTCAAACGCTTGTATCTTGGTCGTTATAAGCTCGTTTTCTACGTTCTTTATATCCCCGGAATCGTATTAATATATACTAATATATTTTTAGTAAATCGGCCCTTCTAGGTTACGTTAAACACCTTGTCTTGTACTTTGAAAATCGTGCAACAACACGTATTATTTTAATAAAATAGTTTTCGTCGTTAAACTTGTAAAAATCATATCTCCTTCGTTATAGACTCGTTTTAATCCGTTCTTTCGCCCAAAGCTTCGTTTTTTAAATTATTTTCTGAATCTCTAGCCCAATGTTACCCGGAAACCCCTGAGTTTTCTATATTTGGCGTTTTGGGACAGTAGGTATTATATTGTTTCAAAAATTGATTTTCCTTGTTTGTAACTTGTTCAAATCTTTACCAAACTACTCCAAATCAACTCCACAAGTACTCAATCCTACCATACACCTTCTTAGGGTGTCATGGGTCCTAAAATTCACAAAATATTGTAGGATTTCAAAGGAATGATCATAGGCTTTATATATATACTTATAAAAACCATAAAACTTGTAAAGTGGTATGAATAACATAAATGCTTGTATGTTTTGCTAATATAACTTGAAAACACATCATGTAATAGTTTGAAAGAGTAGAAAAATTACTAGTAACTTACTTGTGATGATTATTGAAAGATGGTGATGAAAACCCATTTAATCTTTGTGGTTTTTATTTCAATACCCTAACTAGATCATTACTAGGACTTGATAAACACTTGAATCTTGAAAAATCAATGGTTTCTTCCTTGTTCTTGTCTAGGCCGATCCATGGAGAATGGGTGGAAGAGATGAGAGCTTTTCTTTGCTAGTTTATTTTGTATATGAAAATAAATGTGTAAAAATGATATCTAGATATTTTGTTAAGAAAGAAAAGTGGTACAAGTAACTAAGGACAAGGGGAGGGGCGGCACATGGATGGAGTAGGAAGAGTATGTGGGAAGCTTGGTAATATCTTGTTGACGGAGTCAGTTTTGGTTCCGTTAATTGCTAACCGTAAATTGTTAAGCCGCGAAACGTAAATCCAGGTATCGTAAAAATATAAAACTTGAAAGAATGACTAAACTTGTCAATATACTCCATAATAAAATATAAAATGAATGGTAAGTTCCATCGGGTTGTTTAAACGCTGTTAAAACTGGAAACGCGGGTCTAAAACGCGTAATTCGCGTAAAACGCTGAACTGGAAAACGTAAAATTCCAAAACTTTTAGAATTGTCGTAAAATGAGAGAAATCATATTTCTATCGTTCATAGTGTTTTATGAACATATCGGGATGCTGGAATGATGTTTAAACCTAAAAGTAAATCTCGGACACGGCTTCGTGATTTTTGCAGAAATGATCCGACGAGCGTCAAACTCTTGGATTATCATTAAAATAGTTTAACTTACGAGAATATGAAATAAAAATTTCGGAAATGAATAGTGAAATTGAATAGTAATAGTGAATAGTAACTGATGAATAGTAACTTCCGAAATAAATTATGAAATTTCGACATTTGAAAAAGGACATGAAATTACGAGTTGTGACATTCTTCCTCTCTAAAAGGAACTTCGTCCCGAAGTTCAGTTTGTGTTGGTTTCTAGAGTGGTATTGGTGAAATGATGATAATATTCGAGAATTCCAGCGAACTTTCATGATAGGAATTCGACTTCGCTTCAACTGTTCGACCTTACAGTCCATGATTTCTATTGGTTCTCCTACAAGGTTTTGGTTTGTCATTGGGTTGGATTCCTTCCCAAATGGGATTATGAGTGACTCATCTGAAAGATATTTCTTGAGATTTGGAAAACGTGAAACATGTTTGTGTAACCTTCTGTTTTCTAACAAGGCTCAAGTCTAACGGCCACTAGGCCTACTCGGTCTGAAATATTAAATAGTCCAGTGTATATCGAGTTTAACTTTCTGAATTTTTATGAATGGTATCATGCCTTTCCTAGGCAGAACTTTCAACATAACCCTGCCACCAACTTGAAATTATAATGGTTTACAACTTATCGAACTTGTAACTGATTCTTGATTTGTAGGAAATTCCTGGTTATTTCATGAATGCTTACTGGACTAGCGAGTTGGCCTTTTCCAAATTTCGATCCGTCAATGGATGTTAGCACTTCGACCATAGAGTGCCTCAATTGGTGTAGTCTCTATGCTCGTGCTGTAATTATGGTTGTAAAGGAATCTGATTTATGGAAAATGGTTAGTCCAACCATTTCTAGAGTCAATCACTCATGCTCTGAGCATATCTCCCTATGTTTGAATCGTTCTCTAATTTTTGACCATTGGTCTGCAGATGATAGGTGGTGTAGTTCCAAAGGAATCTTAATGTAATCGCTAGGAGTTTGAGGTGAATTAAATTCCTCTATTAGGAATAATTGAAATGGATATCATGAATCTTGTGGAAAAACTTACAAGGTTAAGTCCGTCAAAGGGTGTTGTGGAAAATAATAGATTAGGATAAGGTTGTGATCCTCCACAGGATGTCATGAATTGAGTCTTTCTCCACCTACGATGCTTAGTCTCCATTACTAAGATTTTCCCCAAGTTCTATGTCATCAAATCACAAAATCCTAAATGTATAAGTGATGTAATATAGTGATTGATTTTTCAAAGTTTGTTTTGAGATTGTGTGTTTTGTTCATAAACCTTCCCTGAATAAATAAATTTACAACTTTAAGCAAACGGCTTTTTAAGTAACATTTTTCTTGATGTTTCAGAATTTAATAGTTATGCAAGATAGGACAGTTTTCAACATAAGGTGGATAATATGGTTTACCAAAGATCGATGTTTAAAATTTCCTAACGTTCATTAGTTTTGTAAAAGATTAACCAAAAGGAATTTGTTTGTCAAAATAAGTGCCTCAAAAAAGTATTTCTTACAAGATATATGTTTTGTATAACTGTAGTTTGGAGAAAAATCCATTTAAAAGTGAAAGTATTAAGAGGATAAAATAGCTAGGTATGTATGTCTGCACAAATGCATAGGTGTCTAACATGTTTGAATAAAGTCTATTGGTGAGGACATGTTCAATTTATAGTCTTGGTTAAGAGGTTAGATTTATCTCTATGGTGTTGCTTAGTGAGCACTCGTATCAAAATTAATCCTGTAATTCAGTCAAGCCAATACTTTCTAGATGATAGAATTTTGGCGATCAGGCCAGTGATAGTGGTTCGAATTGTTTTGTGATATCCTGAGATTTCTTTTGAGTTTTGAATGGTCTTAATGTATCGAGGGATCCTCCTTATAGATGGTATGGAAAGTCTTTCCTAGGAAGGTTATTGATAATTTCCACTTATCAATATTAGGAGTAGTGAGTGATGAGTGACATAGGAATCTATAGAGTGTCACCTAATTCCTTATATATGTAGGGATGGGGAAAGGAAATGATAGTGATGGTGAGAAGGGAAAAGACTATGACAACTGCGACAAAATGAGATTGTGATAAAAGAAAATACTGTCATGTAAGTGTATCATGCATAGACGTGAAGATTCATGAGATGAAATGACCAGTTGACGTGCTTCCAGGCGGCGGTTCACGAAGTGATGAAAGGTATGAATATTATGAAAACGAGAGTATACACACACATAAATGAAACATTTGGAAATTGAGTAGAGGATTCAATCCAGAAAAATTTTATTATAACCATTCTCAGTGTTAAAAAATTCATTTCTGAGTTGGATATAGGTGGTCAGCCTATGTCCTACTATCCCGGGTTGAATATAAATGACCAGTCTATATTCCACCGAGGTTCCATGAATTTTGAAATACTCAGCTCAGTTATACTAATACTATGTCCTTCAAAAATACCAAGAAGTTCTGAAAGACTAAGGCAAGTGACCAAAACTCGAGGTCGAATGATGAAACTATGCAAGGAAAAACATAATGTGATGACATATATGATACGTGAACATGCTTATATGAAAGACAATTATAGTAATCAACTATAATAAATGAATATAATATACCAGATAATGAGACACAAATCTCATCACCTATGTCAGCAACTAACCACAAATGAGGCTTCAGCTTGGCAAGCAGGCACGTGACGGTCATAGGGTTAAGTTTTCCTGAAAGTAGCTATAGTCTAGGTTTTAAAAACACTCAGTTCGCTATAGCCAAAGCTCTGATACCAATCTGTCACACCCCCAAAATCGGGTCCAGCGGAAGCATACATGTAGCTGGGGGTGTAACTCAATTGGTACCACAACACAAGTACAAAATGGTTTTCACTTCAATCATTTAGAATAAATCGTCTAATCAAAAATGCTGGATTTACATTGTTAAAAGTAGTGCGGAAGTAGGCCCTTAAAATAGTTAAAAATGGTCCTCATATGAATAATCAGAGTCTTCTATGACCATGCCATGCCCTGCCAAAACCTCCAGTAGCGTGCCGTTGCTTAATACCTGAAAATACATGCTAAAGTGTCAACACGAGGTTGGTGAGTTCATAGAGTCTTGTGAAAAAGAATGTAATGCATATGAATGACTATTTCCCCAACAAAGGCATCGTAAATCCACTCAGTTCCAAGTCCCGCCATAAGAGACTTGTAACATGTTTGTTTACGACCCACTGCCAAATATGATTTGGTTTACGTGAACAAAAGTAATACTTGTATCTAGATTCAAAGATAAATATAGCAAAACTGCTATATAAATAATTGTAACAATGAGGTTATATAAACAATTCTGGCAATGAGGCCGTATAAGCAATTTTTGACAATGCTGACAATGTCGCCAGATAAACAACTATGACAATGAGGTCATGTAAATAAGTCTGACAATGTCGCTAGGTAAACAATAATGACAATGAGGTCATATAAAATAAGTCTGACAATGTCGCCAAGTAAACAATAATGACAATGAGGTCATATAAAATAAGTAATAATGTTTAAGAGACAAGTCACATTTCAAGTAAAACAAGCATGGTGTTTAATTGTAAAACAAGCATAAAGTTGAAAGCATGTAATTGAGCATGTATCTCTCCCAAAGAGTTTATAAAACAATTAAAAGAGTCGGGGCTATGACTCACCTGGTGCCATAGCTACGATGACAAAAATGGATAATCGAAATGAGGTTCGATCTCAAACCGCAACCTAATATGAATGATATGATCTAATGTAAAAAATGAAATGATGCTACACATGCAATTACGTATGTTATCGATACCACTTGTGAATTTGAAAATAACGTTTATCGTCGAAAAATACATTTGACGTCTCGTTAAGTAAATAATCACTTTCCATGTAAATACATTGAAACGGTACTCCACGATCCTCGTTTGGTGTTTTATCGGTAAATATAGTATTTTTGTCGTAAAATGACACTTTTCATAACTTAAAAATATGACCAAAATGGTCTCGCAAAACTAGTCGCGAAATAGTGAATATTAAGAGTTAGTAAAGAAGCGCAGTAGTTTTAGGAAGATTTTCACCTTATCTAAAGAATTATAGAACTGAAGTTTGGCCATACGGGTCTCGATCATAAAGAAAAATAGCCGCGAAGTGAGGTGTTTAGGCTGTTTTGGCAGATTCTGGGCAGTTTTCGGGAAAGTTTAGAAGACCATATGTTATTCGTTATTAATCTGTTTGACAAACAGTTGGATGTTTTGAAAACTAGGCTGTGTGAACTAACTTTTTGTCAATGATGTAAATTTTTTCAGAAATGAGTTTATCAATGAGAGCAATGGCTCTCAACCTGGTCACTTGGCGAAATGGTTAATACTTGGAAAATTTTTTAAGTGTTGGCCTGAAGGAAAATATTAAAATTGTCTAAAATTCAAACGCTTGTATCTTGGTCGTTATAAGCTCGTTTTCTACGTTCTTTATATCCCCGGAATCGTATTAATATATAATAATATATTTTTAGTAAATCGGCCCTTCTAGGTTACGTTAAATACCTTGTCTTGTCCTTTGAAAATCGTGCAACAACACGTATTATTTTCATAAAATAGTTTTCGTCGTTAAACTTGTAAAAATCATATCTCCTTCGTTATAGACTCGTTTTAATCCATTCTTTCGCCAAAATGTTACCCGGAAACCCCTGAGTTATAGACTCATTTTTGAAATTATTTTCTGAATCTCTAGCCCAATGTTACCCGGAAACCCATGAGTTTTCTATATTTGGCGTTTTGGGACAGTAGGTATTATATTGTTTCAAAAATTGATTTTCCTAGTTTGTAACTTGTTTAAATGTTTACCAAACTACTCCAAATCAACTCCACAAGTACTCAATCCTACCATACACCTTCTTACGGTATCATGGGTCCTAAACTTCACAAAATATTGTAGGATTTCAAAGGAATGATCATAGGCTTTATATATATACTTATAAAAACCATAAAACTTGTAAAGTGGTATGAATAACATAAATACTTGTATGTTTTGCTAGTATAACTTGAAAATATATCATGTACTAGTTTGAAAGAGTAGAAAAATAACTAGTAACTTACTTGTGATGATTATTGAAAGATGGTGATGAAAACCCATTTAATCTTTGTGGTTTTTATTTCAAAACCCTAACTAGATCATTACTAGGACTTGATAAACACTTGAATCTTGAAAAATCAATGGTTTCTTCCTTGTTCTTGTCTAGGCCGATCCATGGAGAATGGGTGGAAGAGATGAGAGCTTTTCTTTGCTAGTTTATTTTGTATATGAAAATAAATGTGTAAAAATGATATCTAGATATTTTCTTAAGAAAGAAAAGTGGTACAAGTAACTAAGGACAAGGGGAGGGGCGGCACATGGATGGAGTAGGAAGAGTATGTGGGAAGCTTGGTATTATCTTGTTTACGGAGTCAATTTTAGTTCCGTTGATTGCTAACCGTAAATTTTTAAGCCGCAAAAACGTAAATCCGGGTATTGTAAAAATATAAAACTTGAAAGAATGATTAAACTTGTCAATATACTCCATAATGAAATATAAAATGAATGGTAAGTTCCATCGGGTTGTTTAAACGCTGTTAAAACTGGAAACGCGGGTCTAAAACGCGTAATTCGCGTAAAACGCTGAACTGGAAAACGTAAAATTCCAAAACTTTTAGAATTGCCGTAAAATGAGATAAAATCATATTTCTATAATTTATAGTGTTTTATGGACATATTGGGATGCTGGAATGACGTTTAAACCTAAAAGTAAATCTCGGACACGGCTTCGTGATTTTTGCAGAATTGATCCGACAGCGTCAAACTCTTGGATTATCATTAAAATAGTTTAACTTACGTGAATATGAAATAAAAATTTTGGGAATGAATAGTGATAGTGAATAGTAATTGATGAATAATAACTTCCGAAATAAATTATGAAATTTCGACATTTGAAAAAGGACATGAAATTACGAGTTGTGACAAACAAAAATGGTAATTTATAATGCGTTACCACGTAAAGAATATGAAAGAATTTTTATGTGTAAAACCGCCAAAGAAATTTGAGAATCACTACTTATTACTCACCAAGGTAATAGTCAAGTCAAAGATAATAAAATAGATCTTCTTGTACAACAATATGAACAATTTAGGATTCTGGAAGAGGAATCAATTGATAATGCTTTTTCTAAATTTAACACTATTATCACAAGTTTAAAAGCACTTGATGAGACATTTTCTAGTAAAAATTGTGTTAGGAAATTTCTTAGGGCATTGCATCCAAAATGGCGAGCTAAGGTCACGACAATTGAAGAATCAAAGAATTTGATGACTTTATCACTTGATGAACTTATTGGCTACTTGAAGGTCCATGAAGAAATTATAAGAAGAGATTCGGAAACGGTCAAAGTCAAGAAAGAAAAAACCAAATCCATTGCTCTAAAAGCCAAAAAGGAACCTAGTGACGATGATGACTCAAGTGAAGACGAAGAATATGCAATGGCCGTAAAAGAATTCAAGAAACTCTTCAAAAGACGAGGAAGATTCGCTAGATCACCACGAGACGAAAGAAAACCGTTCCAAAGAAATAGAAGTGATAACTACGGGAAAAGAAAGTGCTTTAGATGTGGAAGTCCAAATCATCTCATTGGTGAATGTCTAAAGCCGTCAGATTATGAATATCAAGGCGCCTTTGTTAGTGGAACATGGAGTGATAATGACAAAGAAGAAGTGGAAAAACCAAGAGACGAAAAGTGTTTTGTGGCAAAAGCAACCGACGAAATATGTTTAGGAATTGACTTGGAGCCTGACGAATGGATCAAGGATAGCAGATGTTTGAAGCACATGACGGGGAACCGCAAGCTATTTCCTACGTATAAGGCATACAATAGAGGTAACGTTATTTTCGGTAGTGACTTGCGTGGAAAAATCATTGGCAAAGGTACGAATTCTCAAGACTCACTTACTATTGAAAATGTTGAGCATGTAGATAATTTAACATATAACTTGCTTAGTATAGGCCAAATATGCGATAATAAATGTAGAGTTACCTTTACCGAAGAGGATAGCGAAATAGTTAAGAATGGAAAGATTATAGTTAGGGGAATTAGGAAAGGAGGCATATATGTTATGAAGCTAGGAAACAAACCTGAAGATAGGATATGCCTAACGACCTTAGACGAAAACTCCACATTGTGGCATAGGAGATTAGGACATGCAAACATGCAACAAATACAATCTTTGGCCTCTAAAGAACTAGTTAGAAACTTGCCTAACCTAAAATATTACAAGCATTTTTGTGATGCATGTAAAATTGGAAAATAAATTCATGCTAGTCACAAAGCTAAGAATATAGTATCCACTACTAGGTGCCTAGAATTATTACATATGGATCTTTTTGGTCCATCCGCTGTGCGGAGCTATGGAGGAAACAAGTATACCTTAGTAATAGTATATGACTATTCACGATACACGTGGACTAGGTTTTTAAGTGACAAAACCCAAGCCTTTGAAAAATTCGAAATATTTAGTAAAATGATTCAAAATAAATTAGGATGCACAATAGTAGCCATTAGGACGGACCATGGTAGGGAATTTGACAACGAAGTACAATTCGGAAAATATTGTGATTTAAATGCAATATCTCACAATTTCTCCGCTCCTCGTACTCCTCAATCAAATGGCGTAGTAGAAAGAAAAAATAGGTCACTACAAGAAATGAGTAGAACAATGTTAAATGAACAATCCATCCCACAAAAATTTTGGTGTCACGCTGTAGATACATCAACATATATTATTAATAGGGTATCAATTAGGAGAATTCTAGGAAAAACTCCTTATGAGTTACTAAGAGGTAGAAAACCAAACTTAAGCTACTTTAGGGTATTTGGAAGTAAATGTTATATTTTAAACACTAAAGATTACCTCACTAAGTTTGATCCAAAATCATATGAAGGAATATTTTTAGGGTATTCACAAAGTAGTAAAGCATATATAATACTTAACAAACACTCTATGAAAGTAGAAGAATAACTAAATGTAACATTTGATGAAACACCACCACCTCCTAAAACATTACCTTTAGAATTGAAGATGATGACTAAGTCGAAGATGAAGCTGTTGAGGTTAGTAAAACAAAACCCATAGGAAATGATAATGAAGACATTGACTTAGGAAATAAAGAAATTGTATATATTAAAGAATCTAGATCACATCCATTAGATAATATAATAGGACATCTTAATCAAAGAACCCTTAGGTCACAAGCCTAAGATAAAAATAACTTCTTTTGTTTCCTCTCAGCAATAGAACCTAAGAATATTAATGAGGCATTAAAAGATGAAAGTTGGGTTATAGCTATGCAAGAAGAATTAAATCAATTTAAGGCAAATGATGTTTGGGAATTAGTCCCAAATCCAATGAATATGACCATCATAGGAACTAAATGGGTATATAGGAATAAGTTAGATGAAAAGGGAATAGTAACTAGGAATAAAGCTAGGTTACTTGTCCAAGGTTATAATCAACAAGAAGGAATTGATTATGACAAAACTTATGCCCCCGTAGCTAGACTAGAATCTATTAGGATATTACTTGCCTATGCCTGCGCCCTAGACTTTAAGTTATTCCAAATGGACGTGAAAAGTGCATTCCTTAACGGTTTTATCAATGAGGAGGTTTATGTGGCACAACCTCCAGGATTCATTGACTTCGCAAAACCTGATTATGTTTATAAGTTAAAGAAAGCTTTGTATGCACTCAAACAAGCTCCCAAAGCTTGGTATGATCGATTAAAAACTTTTCTTATTAAACATAATTATTCCATGGGAATGGTAAATAACACTCTTTTCACTAAAAAGAAAGACCCAAATCTCATCATTGTTCAAATATATGTTGACGACATTATATTTGGATCGACTTGTCAAGAAATGTGTGATGAATTTGACAAAATCATGCATGATGAGTTTGAGATGAGTATGATGGGTGAACTAAACTTCTTCCTAGGATTACAAATAAAACAATTAGAAGATGGAATATTCTTTAACCAATCTAAGTACATTAAGGAAATGCTTAAGAAATTTGGCCAAGAAGACTCAAAACCCATGAAAACTCCCATGTCTACGGAAGTGAAACTCACAAAGGATGATGAAGGCGAGTCCGTAGATAACCCCAAGTATAGAGGAATGATAGGTATTTTACTATACTTGACGGCAAGTAGACCCGATATCATGTTTAGTGTCTGCCTTTGTGCCCGTTTTCAAGAGGATCCCAAAACCTCTCACCTAGAAGCGGTTAAGCGTATCTTTCGATACATTAAAGGCACTATACACTTAGGATTATGGTATCCTAAGGGATCCGGCATAGAAACCATCGTCTATGTTGATTCGGATCATGCGGGAGACTACGTAGATAGAAAAAGCACTAGCGGTATTTGCACGTTTATGGTATGTTGTCTAACATCTTGGTTTTCGAAGAAGCAAACCGCTCTTGCTATTTCTACCACCGAAGCCGAATATGTAAGCGCTGGAAAGGCATGTCAACAAGCACTATGGATGAAACAAGCTCTAATAGAATATGGCATTAGGTTAGAAAATGTTCCCATTATGTGCGATAACAAAGGTGCAATAGATTTAAGTAAAAATCCGGTGCAACACTCTAGGACTAAACATATAGAAATATGCCACCACTTCCTTAGGGATAATGTACAAAAAGGAAACATACCTATAGAAAAGGTTGCATCGGAAGATAACATTGCGGATATATTCACTAAACCCCTTAAGCGTGAATTATTCAATCACTTGAGTTTAGGATTAGGAATGATGGAACAAGTTGACTAAATTCTATTGCACTTACACAAATTTTTTCTTACATAAAATTTACTTCTCTTCCACTTCTTCATTTTTGAGTCTAGGAATCTATTTCGCACAAAATTAAAGATTGGGAAACCTTATTTTCATTGCATATACTCTCTTGTAAAACCCAATCAAAGTTTCTTGAAAACTATTCTCACATCTAGGAATTACATGAAAATCATTTTCCTTGCATTGTTGACAAATGCTAAAAACCTTTTTCCTAAATCATGCATAAACTCTCACATAAATTGTCAAAGTATATAATCGAGCAAAAATCGAATCAAGGAGATTTTGGATTGTTTCTTAGGAAGTGTACTTTTCTTTGCATTTAGGAGTCGAAACAATCATAACTCCTCATTTGTTGCATATAGGAACACACTAGGACAAAATCACTCATAATGTTGTCATCTTGTTTCATCACTAGTTTTTGACTCACTAGTTACCTTTGCCTTTGATCTAAGATAGTTGCCCTAGGAAGATTGAGTGTCCTTGCCTTTGCTTGTCTCCTCTAGCTTATTATTAATTGCTTGTTTGCTCTTTTACTTAAGTGTTTTTGCATGCATGCTATATTATGATTAGATTAGATGCTATATTGCCTCAAGGAGTTGAACTTGCTTGAATCCAAATCCATAAACACACAAATCATACACTATATATATCCCCAATCTTTAAAACTCTCCATTCATCTCATCATGACCTCTCCAAACAAACCAAAACCAAAAGCCTCAAGGCTAGCAAGGATGACGGAAAAACCCGTTTGGCGAAGAAAAAGCCCTCGAAACAAATCCATCATAACCAATTGATGCGTGGGAATTGCACCAGGCTTTACCTCTCGAGGGATCTCGAGAGGCTTACAACCCCCACCAGGCAGTGTACCCGATCGTTGTAGTATAGTATAGTGACAAGTACCGGGGGATTGATCGTTCAACTCAGGAATAGTGTCGTTAGGATTGAAAATTAATCTAACTAGGTCTAAAGGTGAAGGATGATTCTTTTTGTGTTTTTATATTTTTATAAAAGCAAGTAAAATTCTCGGGTATTGGAAGGAGGGGCAGAATTAGTTGCTAATCAACTAACCCAAAAGCTACTAATCAAACTAATGTGCAAGAAAAATAAACTAAGGTTCTACAAGATAAGTGAAGCATGTCTACCTATGATATGTCACTCCTTGCTAGCTATCCAATTCTACCTATTGAATTGTCACACCTTGTTTTAATCGACGGGTTGTATTCCTTAATACCATTCGTGGGGTGGCGTACGTACATCCCCAACTCTATAAGCTCCTACTTCACTCCTATGTCGAGCCTGCAAGAAGCTCCTAAGATGGGATCATTAGAATTCGCTCATCCATTAAATACAGCCATAATAACCTAGTACGCATTGGTTCATGTTTCTTAAGACGTTCAAGCATGTCACCATTGGAAGTCTGCCAGTGTTCTTAAGCCTAACATCGAATACAATCAACCAAACAAGAGACAATAGGAATCAAGAATTATAAGCTAAATCAACTAGACCTATCGAAGTGTCACACCCTAATTGATGAAGATAGACACAAACATCAACAAGGAATCAATAAGATCTAAACAATTATATACAAGTTTCACACAATCATAAGTAGACAGAAGGTGAATTTGCAAAACATCATCATAGAAGAGGAAACAACAATGATAATGGAAAACATACTTAAGATAGAATCAACAAACCATTACAAGATGTTTATAGAGTGATTGAAACCCTCTAAATTGCTGGAAAAACACCTACCTAAACCCAGGAATCGACCATAGGGTTTAGGGCTTACAAAAAGTGAAGTTATGATGTTATATTTATAGGCAAGTTTTCTGTCGGCAATGCATGACGGCGTCAGCTCGTTACACATGACGGCGACACACCCATTTTTTCACCAAATTGTAGATTTCTTCGTCCTCTTCGCGTGGGCTTTTGAATCACCTAAATCTGAGTTCGTATGCAAAAGTTATGACCAAAACAATATCAGCTACTCCGCACGCCAGTTTTGACAAGTTAACACGTGACGGCCTTGGGTGACGCCGTCACATTTCTTCTGGACCGTCACCACTTTTACTCTTGACGCCATCACATGAATGCTCTTGACACCATCAGGTACTGTTCCCCGCAAGGAAAATTAAGACTTTGCCATTTTCTTCACTTTTATGCTCCAAAAACGTCCAAAATGCTTCCTTTTCCAGAATTCACTCCAAAAGTACCTAAAATCACAAAAGGAACGATTTAGGGCAATATTTGATCAAATAAATTCGAATTCGGGCTTAAATGACCCCCTAAAAACGGATCATTTTTCGCCTCATCATATACCCTTACACTTGAGATTTGCTTGTCCTCAATCAAATGCGCTTTTATTCTAATCAAAATACAAGTTAGGGGTCATTTAACACTAATATAAAAGTAATTACAACAAATAATCGTTCCACTAAAGTCCAAAGACAAGCACGGAGGTCATACACTAGCACCTCACAAATAGTGTTTAGATACTCACATCTCTCGGGTGTAATAAAGTATATATCACAATATGAAAATGGAAAACATCTCTCACTACCTGTCACAGCAAAATAGATTACCATAGGCTTGGGAAAGGATCAAACCTCCACCACATGGCGTAAGCACCTAGGATAAACTATCAAAGAGGTCTTTCAAAGGGTTATAACGTTAGGTGTAGGGATATAGAATACACGGTTTTGTTGGATAAAGACAATCTTTACTGGTGGCGAGTTAATAATCTTGATTAATTACATGTACAACATGGCGTTGCTAAGCCAAGACTAGACTCGACTTAAGTTAATAAATCAAAAATAACAAAAACATAAAACAAACATAGAATAAAACGGGATGGTAGTCTGTATGTTTTTTCTCTTTTTTTATTTTTATTATTTTTTTTCTTTTTCTTGATTATTTCGATTTTTTTTTTCTTTTTTTTTTTTTTTTTTTTTTTTTTTTTTTTTTTTTTTTTGCATACACTCTTACCCTACCATCCAAAATAATATATCATAGGTAATGAACATTCCCCTTACACTTGAATTTTTACATACTTTACCATAAATTAATCTAATGACTCGAATTAAAAAAATCAAAACACTTGGAGCACTTTTAAAATTAACGCACATATGGGGGTAATAAAATGATGTTCTTCCCCATTACTCCATAACATAAGTACTTTACCCATGAGTCCCAATCGTCCCAAAACAATATGTACAAGGATATGACTCGACTTAGCAACCATGTAATCAATTAGATAATTAACTAAGGGTTTAAACAAATAACAATAATGCACTAAAGATGAGTGCATACACGGAAGGCTAAGGCGATTTGGGTGTACATTTAAGTGGGGTGTAACAAATTCTTCCTTTAAATAAGATGCTTAAAGTTAGAAACGAAAAGATAGGCTCGGAGGGGTGTACTAGGGGTTTCGTGTACTAAAAATGAGTACAACGCTAAGGGTGTGGGAAAAATTAATTGACTTAACTAGCCAAGTAATATGACTTAAATGGTCAAGTAATTATGATACGGGTTTAACACAAGGGTGATCCTAATGCCTCTTATCATGTAGTAAATCCTACTACACGAATGTAGTCTCACTAGCGGTCTCGGGATGAATCACTAACGCAAGTTCTAGAATCTAAATGCTACCGGTACACTCATAAGCACTAATAGTAAATGTTTTTCCTATCAAATCTAAAGGCGAACCTCACATATTTGGGTGGAAAATTTTTCTGAATGATACGGTTTTGTGCTAGTTATACGACCTCCTATCCATGAGACGCTTGCTAAGGCTAAAGTTTCACTCCTAAATATTGTAAAAAAAATTAAATTTGGCGCTAAAATTACACTAACAAATATTTCTCATAGTTTTATTACACACCTACCATCAAACAAACAAACTCAAGTGCAATAGTATCCTATAAGGTATCATCATTTACCCTCCCCTTACACTTAGGATGAACATTGTCTCCAATGTTCAATTAAAGAATGTAAAAGTAAAATAGGTAAAAGAATGAAATCAAATACTCCCCTGATTCGTTCGGTGTGGATAGTGTGTTAACAAGGTTAGATCTTCTTCCAAGAAAATGAACAATCAAAGCTTCCCTTCCAGAAAAATAAATCATCTTCTTGTCATATATAACCTATTAAACCTGAGAAAACAATCACAAAACCCAAAGCATCAATCCGAACAAAGAAAACTCACAACTAGATGTAATTCCAGACTTAGGAATAAAAACAAAACAATTAAAGATATAATGCTTGTAGAATGAATATTTGCAGATTTCTTGGAGTTTATAAAACTAAAGAATCAACAAAAACTTTAAGACTCCGGTATAAACAAAACTTGCAAAAATTTTCAGAATTTTTGTACCTGGCGCCGTCAGGTTATAACTCCTGACGCCGTCAAAATGTTCCTGCAAAAATCTCATGTTAAGTTTCCGGCAAATTTCTGGAAAAACTTATGTCCTACTTCCTGGAAAATCCTGCAAAACATCATTATGACTCGATACAAACATTTGACTCAAACAATTACTAATATACATGTTCATTTAATATTGTTGTGGATCATACTCAATTTCGTTCTTATAAACAAATTTGGGTCTCCCCTTACACTTAGCTTTTGCAAAATACCTTTATATGTAGTTAAGACGAAGTTAAAAACAAAATAAAGCATTTTCACAATTTACTTTGAAACATGAACCACAAACAATAAAAATAAAGCATGCATACGACAACAAATAAAATCAAATAAACAAACAAACAAACAAATAAATAAATAAATAAAGCTTGGGTTGCCTCCCAATAAGCGCTTGTTTTTGTTCGAGTCACGAGCCTGACTCTACCCTTATTTAACAGAAATAGGGGAGGTTTTCCCTACACTTTGAATTAAGTGTGGGTGGAAATAGCGATACACACCCTTAGGGTGGGAATATGCCACGTGAGGTGAAGGGGGTGAGTGAATGGCTTCCTTCATCCTAAAACTACCCAGATAATATTGGTTGATGGGTGGGTCGGTTCCTCTTTTGTCTCCTAGATGTATATCTAAGGATGGAAAGTTGTGTAAAGGTTGAGGTTCCGGTTCATCAACATTAGGAAATTCCCTAGAACTAGGAGTAAGGTTATCACTACAAGTATTCAAACCTATATCCTCTAGTGGTGCCTGGTCCAAGGGTTCTACCTCCATCAGAATTCCTAAAGTTTCTTCTACTTCTTCCGGGTAAGTCACGGGCGGTGTATGTGCCTCAAATGATGGTTGAGTATTTTGTGGGCTTATGTTATTGACCTCCTCATTCCATGTGTTAATATCACCTATATCCTCAACATGTGTTTTATTATAATCTAACACTAACATTTTCCCAAGTATCTCAAGTGCTTCTCTAGGCATTTCAACTTCTATATCCGAATCATAAGGATCATCCTCAATATTCTGACTGCTATATACAAATTGCCCAAAAGATTCATCATCTGTTTCTTGAGATTCATCATCATTGACCATAAAACCGAGGTCTTTTTGATCAATGTGATCATGTTCGGCTAAATCCTCCTCAATTGTTTTCTTAGGTAGTGATAAAAGCAAACCTAGTGCTTCATCCAACTTATGATTGTTGCAACGGCTCTCTCCATAATTCCTTGACAAACTAGGTCGCTTTTCCTATTGGCCTCACTAAAACTAGATCTTAAACATGGAGGTTGTTCATAAGAATCTATCCTAGGTGAAGGCTCATATGATTCATAGGTGTCTCTAAATGAGGTATTTTGAACTCTTTGGTGTTCTTGCCACTCAACCTTATCTTGCAATCTTAGAAGTCTAAGTGTAAAGTCCATTTGAAGCAAATTACAAACAAAATCACAAAGAAAAGATAGACTACGAGAAAGCTACAAAATAAAAAGAAAAAATCTCACTTGATAGGAATCTAATGAGTAGACCTAATAAAAATCAAATTCAACCTAAACAATAACTATTCCCCGGGCTGCGGCGCCAAAAACTTGATGCGTGGGAATTGCACCACGCTTTACCTCTCGAGGGATCTCGAGAGGCTTACAACCCCCACCAGGCAGTGTACCTGATCGATGTAGTATAGTATAGTGACAAGTACCGGGGGATTGATCGTTCAACTCAGGAATAGTGTCGTTAGGATTGAAAATTAATCTAACTAGGTCTAAAGGTGAAGGATGATTCTTTTTGTGTTTTTATATTTTTATAAAAGCAAGTAAAATTCTCGGGTATTGGAAGGAGGGGCGGAATTAGTTGCTAATCAACTAACCCAAAAGCTACTAATCAAACTAATGTGCAAGAAAAATAAACTAAGGTTCTACAAGATAAGTGAAGCATGTCTACCTATGATATGTTACTCCTTGCTAGCTATCCAATTCTACCTATTGAATTGTCACACCTTGTTTTTATCGACGGGTTGTATTCCTTAATACCATTCGTAGTGTGGCGTACGTACTTCCCCAACTCTATAAGCTCCTACTTCACTCCTATGTCGAGCCTGCAAGAAGCTCCTAACATGGGATCATTAGAATTCGCTCATGCGTTAAATACAACCATAATAACCTAGTACGCATTGGTTCATGTTTCTTAAGACGTTCAAGTACGTCACCATTGGAAGTCTGCCAGTTTTCTTAAGCCTAACATCGAATACAATCAACCAAACAAGAGACAATAGGAATCAAGAATTATAAGCTAAATCAACTAGACCTATCGAAGTGTCACACCCTAATTGATGAAGATAGACACAAACATCAACAAGGAATCAATAAGATCTAATCAATTATATACAAGTTTCATACAATCATAACTAGACACAAGGTGAATTAGCAAAACATCATCAAAGAAGAGGAAACAACAATGATAATGGAAAACATAATTAAGATAGAATCAACAAACCATTACAAGATGTTTATGGAGTGATTGAAACCCTCTAAGTTGCTGGAAAAACACCTACCTAAACCCAGGAATCGACCATAGGGTTTAGGGCTTACAAAAAGTGAAGTTATGATGTTATATTTATAGGCAAGTTTTCTGTCAGCAAGGCATGACGGCGTCAGCTCATTACACATGATGGCGTCACACCCACTTTTTCACCAAATTGTAGATTTCTTCGTCCTCTTCGCGTGGGCTTTTTAATCACCTAAATCCGAGTTCATATGCAAAAGTTATGACCAAAACAATATTAGCTACTCCGCACGCCAGTTTTGACAAGTTAACACGTGACGGCCTTAGGTTACGCCGTCATGTTTCTTCTGGACCGTCACCACTTCTACTCTTGACGCCGTCACATGAATGCTCTTGACGCCGTCAGGTACTATTCCCAGCAAGGAAAATTAGGACTTTGCCGTTTTCTTCACTTTTATGCTCCAAAAACGTCCAAAATGCTTCCTCTTCCAGAATTCACTCCAAAAGTACCTAAAATCACAAAAGGAACGATTTAGGGCAATATTTGATCAAAGAAATTCAAATTCGGGCTTAAATGACCCCCTAAAAACGGATCATTTTTCGCCTCATCACCAATGAAGTTGGAAATCACTCAACACCTCCAACTACTTACTTCAAAAACTTTACACCAAACTCACAAGGACATTCATTTGATCCTCTTTACAAACCATACAACATTGGCCAAACATCTTCTTTCATGCCAAACTACACATCTCAACCTCCAACCACTTATAATGATCCATACAAGTTTGATCAACCATCAAACTACACTTCCAACAATTTCAATTCCAACTAGACAAACCCAATTCATCCATATCAACACAATGATTCTCTCCACATTGCCGCGGAAAAGCAAAAGTTTCATGATGAAATAAACCAAATCCATGATCTTAGTGATCTCCTTGCTATGCATCTTACACAACGCAACAAAGGGCAACCTCCATCATCACCCTATGCAAATTGCCTACCTCACTCTCTCAACTTGGATCAAGTTACAAACCACACTCACTTTTGCCCTTGTTGCATCTTCCTTCAAAAACAAATCCTCTACTTGAGTGAAGATATTTCTTGGATTGAATATCTTCTCACTCGTCCTCATCCAATACCACCCTTAACACGATACAACATCGTGAGATCCACCTCTTCTGCTCCATACCCCACTCCATATCCCTCTCCATCAAACAACTAAGCTCTATGCTTATGTTCCCTTCAAGCAAATAAAACACTAAACCATGGGTTGCAAGCAAGTCCAAGTGCTCTCTTCGGCAATATAGGACTATGTTGTTTCTTTTGTTTTATTGTAATCAATATGCTTCAAGCATATTGAATGTTGTAATGATGATCATTTCTATGATTGTCTCATATATGCTTGAATGAATCTATTTTTATTTGCATAATTGTTGCTTTGCATATATATGTCTTGTTCTCCTCACATATTTTTTGTAGCCAAGCTTTCCATAGCTCGTTTCCTTGGTGCTCTTAAATGAGGGGGAGCATACATCAAGGGGGAGCTCTCTACCCGTTTAAACTTCTTTTATGAAGCTAAATCAGTCTAACCTTTTTGATTCTACAAAAAGGGGGAGAAGAGAATATTAAACTCTTAAATACTTGTCTAATAATTAATTTTTAGACCTAATGAGTTTAAGGTTTTGTAATCATCAAAAAGGGGGAGATTGTTGACATGAATAATGCCTAAAAATATTGTTAACATATTAACAATATCTCTATGTTTTGAGAATTACAAAGCATAAACTCATTAAACAAAACTTATGACGTAAACAAGTATTTAGAGATTAATATTTCATTTTGCTTTCAAATCACTTAAGGTATGAATAAACAAAGTGTTTCTTGCATTCTATGATCAAAGGAAATTTTTCTAATCACTATAACTTTTATAAAAAAATTTTAAACATTTTCTATCTTTTACAAAATTATTTTTGGAATTAAAAGAATATGTTTAAATCATTATTAATATATGATTTCAAATTTTTAACCAAAAATGGAAAATTCTATCCAGAAAAACCTTCCCCACAAGAGGACAAACTACTCCAATGTTCTGAAGGGGGCGCTCCCTTAATTTATAAGGCGGCCCCCTAAATTATTAAGGGGACCGGCCCCTAATTAAGGGGACCGGCCACGCTCCAGAACAGTAGTTTGTTCCCCTATAAATACTAGTTCATTCCACAGATTTTTCTCACCTTTTGCACTCCAAAACTTTCTGTTCTAGATTTCCATTTCTATTCTGTTAATCCTTTGATCATACATACATAAATCTTTGTTTCAAAGTGATCCAAACATCATCCTCTCAAGTGCAAGAGAAGAATACTTCTATCCTCGAAGACAAGAAGTATTACAACTTGTTGTGACCTCCACATCCAAGTTGTTAGAGCATCATCAATAGTATCTATCTCTTTATGCAATTAGTTGTGAATATTTGATTGTAGATAGTTTAGCTAGGTATATAGTCAGTGTGATTGGTTAGTAGTTTGTTGTGAAGGAGAAGAGTTAGGAAGTAGATTGTAGTGAAGGAGATTGGTGTGAAGTAGATAGGTGTGAAGTAGAAAGTTGTGAAGTAGATTAGTGTGAAGATTGATTGGTGTGAAGAGGTTGTGTAGAAGTTGTGACGAAGTTGTGGTGTGTACATTGGTGTGTAAGGTTTTCTCCGCCATAAGGGAGCTTGTTGACATAGTGAAGAAAACTCTCGAGTTAGGTGCTCGGGGAGTGGAGTAGGGCAAGGAAGGTGTCCTTGTAGCCGAACCACTATAAATCTCTTGTCTCACGGTTCGATCTTTCCATCTCTCATTTATTTCTTTACTTACATTATTATTGCTATATCGTACATATTTAATGTTGTTTATATTGTGCAAGACTTGAGATGACATAGTATCGAATCTAAATTTTTGAAAATAAAGAAAATACTCAAACAATCTTTTATAACAAATTAAAAAGACGTAAAACTATTCAACCCCCCTTATAGTTTTCTACACTTATAGTATTAAGTAATTCCCAGAAAAAATTCATAATTTTTCCATTAGTTTTGCTATTTCTTTGTTTTTGTTTTTAATTCGTAATAACTAAAAGAAAAGTAAAAAAATAGTAATTTTCTTTTTCCCAAAATTTTCTTTTATCATTAAGGACTTAGGAAATAAAATTGCGTTTCTAGGTTTAGTTTTCCATCATTTCACTTTTTAGGATCGTCTTAGTACTTTACGTGCGCGTTTTTAGGTTTTATTTTCGTTTTAGCTTATTTGTGCTTTTATTATATTTTTTATATGCTTATTAGATTGTTTTTAGTTTATGTTTTATATTCGTAGCTTAAAAATCCAAAAATCCCACTTATTTTCACTGTTCACGACACAAATCACAAATCGATATCACGAATTCCGTTCATTCCTTCATCGGAAATAACGACTCGGGTTTTACATATTTCTTTTATAAACCTTAGAGATATACTATACTATAATTGTTATACCAAGTTCACATGAAGATGCTGTTGTTCATGAAGAGCCAAAGGGAAATGAAGAACGTGGTGCTAAGCCTTCTACTGATGATGTTGTGATTATAGACGATCCAGGAAACAAATTCACTTCTAATGAAGGCCCACAACATGTTGATGAAGAGCAGCAAAATGATTCAGCAAATGTTAAAAAAGGAGGAAATTACACTAGCAGCACTAACTCTGATTCAACTACTACGCCAAAAGTTACTACTGCTAGGCTTGGTGATTCAGCTGCTACATCAAAATTTCCTACTGTTGACAAAGATGGAAGATCCTTTGCTGATGATGACTATTCTGATGATCTAAACATGCCTGGTTTGGAAAACATATATTGTGCAACTGATGATGAAGTTCTTGATGGTGAAATTTTTGGAGCAGAAGCTGAAATCAACAACATGGATCTCACAATTCCTGTCAGTCCAACTCCATCTACCAGAGTTCATAGAAATCATTCGAAGGAACAAATTCTTGGTGAACCATCATCATCTGTTCAAATAAGGAGCATGACCAAAGGGGTTAAAAGATCTAATGCATAAAGTTTCTTTGTAAGATCCCTTCATCAAAGAAACAGTCACAAAGATCTTCAAAATTGCCTATTTGCTTGTTTTCTGGCACAAGTAGAACCCAAGAATGCTTATAAAGCATTACAAAATCCAAGTTGGGTGGAAGCTATGCAAGAAGAGCTGTTGCAGTTTAAGTTTCAAGAAGTTTGGACTTTGGTTGACTTGCCTAACGGGAAGAAGGAAATTGGTACTAAATGGGTTTTTAGATGCAAAAGAGATGAGAGAGGCATTGTGATCAGAAACAAGGCAAGGTTAGTTGCTCAAGGATACACTCAAGAAAAAGGAATTAATTATGATGAAGTATTTGCACCAATTGCAAGGATTGAAGCCATCAGGTTACTTTTGGCTTATGCTTCATATAAGAACTTTACATTGTATCAAATGGATGTGAAGAGTGATTTCTTATATGGGACAATTGATGAGGAAGTTTATGTCTCACAACCACCTGGTTTTGAAGATCCTGATTATCCTGACAGAGTCTACAAGGTGGAGAAAGCATTGTATGGCTTACATCAAGCTCCTAGAGCTTGGTATGACACCTTATCAAAGTATTTGTTGACCGATGGTTTTAGTAGAGGAAGACTTGACAAGACTCTGTTTATCAAAAGAGACAAAAATCATATCTTGCTGGTTCAAGTATATGTAGATGATATCATTTTTGGGTCAACAAACAAGGTGTTATGTGATGATTTTGAGAAGCTGATGCATAACAGGTTTCAAATGAGTTCTATGGGTGAACTTACATTCTTCTTAGGGCTGCAAGTTAAGCAAAAGGATGGTGGCATATTTATCAATCAAGATAAGTATGTGAAAGATATTTTGAAGAAGTTTCATTTTTCTGATGTGAATCCTGCAAAGAAAACTATGGAGTACAACAAGCCACTGCTCCATGATGAAGATGGCAAATAAGTTGATGTGCATTTGTATAGATCAATGATTGGTTCATTGATGTATCTTACAGCTTCAAGGCCAGATATTATGTTTGCAGTGTTTTCCTGTGCCAGATATCAAGTTACACCAAAAGAGTCACATCTCCATGCTGTGAAGAGAATTTTTAGATACTTGAGACATCAATCTTAGTTGGGTCTTTGGTATCCTAAAGATTCATGTTTGGATCTGGTAGCATACTCTGATAGTGATTATGCTGGAGCAAGCTTGGATAGGAAATCCACAACAGCAGGTTGTCAATTTCTAGGAAGCAGGTTTATATCATGGCAATGCAAGAAACAAACAGTCTTTGCAAATTCTACAACTGAGGCTAAGTATGTTGCTGCTTCTAGTTGCTATGGACAAGTGCTTTAGATTCAAAATCAACTAATGGATTATTGGTACAACTTTTTGAATACTAAAATTTACTTTGATAAAAATAGTATAATGTGCATTATAAGAAATCCTGTTTTTCATTAAAAAAAACAAAGCATATTGAGATAAGACATCATTTTATAAGATATTGTTATAAAAAGAAGTTAATTCAAATTGTTAAAATCCATACTGATAATAATGTTGCAGATTTGCTCACAAAAGCATTTGATGTGGGTAGATTTCAATTCTTAATTGCCAGTATTGGAATGTTAAATCTTTGAAACACTTATCTCTTTGTGTTTTTGTACAGTTTTATAAGGATTTGTATTGTTATTAAGTCAAAAAGTTGTTTTTGTTGCTTGTTATGGATAGTGTTACTAGTTATATTTAGTTCTGCTGCTAGATGCTCATTCTACTGCTAAGTATAACTAAGAATTGTGATTATGGTAAAACTTGTATTTCTTGTTTTTGTGGTTTTGGACTAATCTTTTGCAGGTTAAGTCAAAGGGGAATGCTTAATGGATGATAAAAAGGTGTTTGGAAAGTTCAGCAGATATTCTACTACTAGGCAAAAGTTTCTGTTGTTGGGTCTAAACTTTCTACTACTGGTATACAACTGCTGGGTTTGTAAGTGTAGGGATAGTTATGTAACTTATTATCAAAAGGGTTTAAAACCTAATTCGATTTCATAATCAGTTTTGTGCGTTCATAATTCAATCAAAAAAACCCTAACACGATTTTAATCATCTGATTTTAAAACCCCCAAATCAAACCCTAATTCGCAATGTCGATAAGAGAGTTTTCTTAAAGTCACAATCAAATTTCTATTCTTGATAAGTCGAAAGCATATGATGGTTTTGTTGAAGTCATCGATTTTCTTAATGCTACTCATATAAGGTATACATTATCAGCAAATCCAACTATATATGTTTCTCACATTGAACAGTTCTGTTCTACTGTCAAGACCATAACTATCAATGGGGAAGAATAGTTAAAGGCCAAGGTCGATGACCACAAGATACTTGTTTCTGAATTATCTATGAGAGAAGCACTTCATCTTACAGATAATGAAGAAATTAAATGTCTTGAAAATTCTACTATTTTTAAAGAACTGTAAAACATGGGGTACGAGAAGAAAGATAATGGTTTAAAGTTTTACAAAGGTCTTCTCTGTCCTCAATGGAAATTTTTAATGCATTCAATCCTCCATTGTCTAAGTCCAAAAACTTCTGGTTGGAATGAATTCAGTACAACACAGGCTTCTGCCATGATTTGTCTAGCTATAGGACAACCATTTAATTTCTCAAATATGATAATCGAAGGGTTAAAAAAGAATGTAACAGGAAACTATTACATTTATCCAAGGTTTTTGTAGTTAATTATGGACAAACAATTTTCAATTACTAAAGTCCATAAAAGAAAATTTGATACCCATGTGTTACAAAAGCAAATGTTTTCATACTTGAAAAAGAATGGAAAAGGGTTTTTAGGGACAGTGACCACATTATTTCCACATATGTTGTCATTAATTCAAAATCAGGGTGAAGGTTCAGACATCCCCACTGCTACCCAAAACACACCCACACTTTTGGAAACATCCTCTTCACAACCTCAAAAGAACCAAAACCCTAGGGAAGCCCCAATAGAGAGCACTAAGCTACCTTAGGCTAGTGTTAGTATGGTTGTACCAGATGCTATCACTGGTGTGGTGGGTGACATGTTGGTGAGGGCTACCACGACTGCTTCTAGCTTAGAAGCAGAGCAAGTCAGTGGTAACATAGGTAAGACCCAACCCAAGGAAACATCTAATGTGTTAGGTTTACATGAACCTGATGCAGGTGATGGTAACCCCAGCCAAATGGCAAATATGGTGGGCTCAAGTGATCAAACCAGGTTCGATACTGAGTTTGCATCCTATGATTCACCTCTCAGGGAAGGAAACACATACCAAAGTGATGAGGATAGAATTGAACAAACTGAATTGATGGCTCCTCATGTACACAATGTCAATTCCAGTGATCCACCTCTCGGGCCAGGTAACACAGGCCGAAGTGGTGAGGATAGTATGCAACTAGTAAAGGAATTGATGGCTAAATATACCAAGCTGGAAGAACAGGTTCTTGGCCTAAAACAACTCACAACTACTTAGGTTAATGTAATCAAGGGTTTGAAGTTGAGGGTCAAAGTATTGTAAGGTCAAAGGAGGTCAAGAACAAGGACATTTAAGAGATTGAAAAGGGTGGGCACAATACAAAGAGTGAGCTCCTCTAAAGACATAAGTTTGGGAGAGGATGCTCCAAAACAGGGGAGGAATGAGTCTAAGAATTCAGGGGAGGCTGAGGCTATCATTGAAAGTGCTGATGTGGATATGGAGATGGATAATGCATATGAGTATGTGGTGGATGATCAAAAGGGTAATGAGGTGGTACTTGATGAAGTAACTCAAGAGCAGGTAGTGGAAAAGCTAAAGACTTTGGATGCTGAGCAACTTGTGAAAGCTTCTGAAGTAATGGTGGAATCAATCAAGAGTTTGGGTGATACTACTGCTACAAGTTCTGCTGTGTAGAAGTAGTTAACATGGATTCTGTTGCGAGTGTTCCTCATACTACTGCTGAGGTACAAGTTTCTGCTACTAGTGCAATAAATTCTGCTGTCGAACCAGAGATGCATTCTACTGCTGGGTTGCTTGATGATGATGTTAGTATAGCTCAAGCAATGATTCTGTTGAAGACATCACAGCCTAAGCAAGCAGTACAACAACCACCACTACCATTACCAACACAAAAACCACAAACACCAACACAACTTCCAAAAGCACCTGCCAAAGGTGTTGTTATTAGAGAACCCTCTCTCTTCTCCAATAAAATAGCTCAAGCACATCAATATTCACGAAAAGGTAAAGGCAAAATGATTAAAGAGCCTGAACCTTAACCTGAACCTGAACTACCTTTTGAGTTCTGGCCTAAGGAGAAACAAATTGCATTTAATGAAGAGGCTGCAAGGAAGTTGGCTGCTGAACTTGAGCCTGATAATCAAGATTTCTTGGAGCAACAAAGAGTTCATGCAGAAAATTAAGCCAATACAAAAGCACTACTTGATGCTTGGGATGCAGAGAGAATAAAGTGTGATGCAAACATTGAGATTTCCAAGTTGGTGAAACAGGAAGAGTAAGAAATGCCTACTTTTGATGTGTCCGCATGGTTGAAAGAGTTCATGGCTGAAAGACAGAGGGTGTATGATGCTGAACGAAGAAAGAAGATAATTCTTAGAGGACTAACTATCAAACAAAGAAGGAAAGTTTATGCCACTTACTTGAAAAACATGAAGGGTTACAAGATGAAGGATCTCTCATACTATTCTGATAATGAAATTGAGAAGATGTACAACAAAGCAAAAAGGGTGATTGATAGTTTTGTACCTATGGGGTCAGAGGATCAAGTAAAGGGGGCAAAGACAGTGGTGGAGACTGAAGTTGTGAAAGAAAAGGTGGAAGAGAAACTTATGCAAGAAAAGAAAGAAACTTGTAGCTCAGGTTGTGGAAAAGTAGAAGGGGGGTTGAATAGTTTTACGTCTTTTTAATTTGTTATAAAAGATTGTTTGAAAGTTTTCTTTGTTTTCAAAAATATAGATCCGATGCTATATGAAATCAAGTCATGCACAATATGAACAACACTAAATATGTACGATAAATCAATAATAATGTAAGTAAAGAAATAGATGAGAGTTGGAAAGAACGAACCGAAAGACAAGAGATTTATAGTGATTCGGCTACAAGGTCACCTTCCTTGCCCTACTCCACTCCCCGAGCACCTAACTTGAGAGTTTTCTTTACTATGTCAACAAGCTCCCTTACGGCGGAGAAAACCTTACACACCAATTTATACACCACAACTTCGTCACAACTTATTCACACCTTCTACACAACTATTTCACACCTATTCACTACTTAATCACACCACTTCTTCACACCTATCTTCTACACACCAATCTTCCTCCCAACTATCTTCTACACACCAATCTTCTTCACAACTAACTACTAACAAATCACACTATATATGTATCTACCTAAACTATCTTCTAACAAATATTCACAACTAATCACACAATGAGATAAATACAATGATGATGCTCTAACAACTTAGATGTGGAGATCACAACAAGTTGTAATACTTCTTGTCTTGAGGGATAGAAGTATTCTTCTCTTGCACTTCATAGGATGATGTTTGGATCACTTTGAAACAAAGATTTAAGAATGTATGATCAAAGGATTAAGAGATTGGAAATGGAGATCTAGAACAGAAAGTTTAGGAGTGCAAAAGGTGAGAAAAATTCCAGATTTAAGGTGGTATTTATAGGCAACAGATTCTGACAGAGGAGCGTGGCCAGTCCCCTTAAATCAAGGCCAGCCCCCTTAAAATTAAGGGGACCGCCCTTTATAATTAAGGGGGCCGCCCAGCTGTAACGGCCAGATTTTTTGTTTTTTAGTGGGGAAAGTTTATTTGGTGAAAAACTAACTGATTTTGGTTAAAAATTTGAATTCATATATTTAGTATGAATAAAACATTTTTCTTTATTACCAAAAGTGTTTTTCAAAAATATATAATATGTTTATATAATTAAATAAACTTTGTAATACTTAATTAAGTTTTCCTTTGATCATAAATTGCACTAAATACTTTGTTTATTCATACCTTAAGTGATGTAAAGAGAATGTTAATCACTAAATACTTGTTTATGTCACAAGTTTTAGTTCTATGAGTTTATATTTTGTAATAATCAAAACATAGAGATATTGATAATATGTTAATAATGTTTTTAGGCATTATTTATGTCAACAATCTCCCCCTTTTTGATTATTACAAAACCTTAAACTCAATATGTCTAAAATTTGTTTTTAGACAAGTACTATAGAGTTTACAATTCTCTTCTCCCCCTTTTTGTAAAATCAAAAAGGTTAAGCCGAGTAAGCTTTGTGAAAGAAGATTAAATGGGTAGAATGCTCCCCCTTGATGTATGCTCCCCCTCATTTGAGAGCACCAAGGGAACGAGCTATGGAAGTCTTGGCTACAAAAATATTTAAAGAGAACAAAGCACATATATATACAAAACAACAATTATGCAAATAGATTCATTTAAGCATCATAGAAATGATTAGCATTACAACATTCAATATGTTTGAAGCATATTGATTACAATAAAACAAAAGAAGAGACATAGTCCTATATTGCCTAAGAGAGCACTTGGACTTGCTTGCAACCCATGGTTGATTGTTTTATTTTGCTTGAAGGGGAACATAAGCATAAGGCTTAGTTGTTAGATGGAGAGGGATATGGAGTGGGGTATGGAGTGGAAGAGGTGGATCTTACGATGTTGTATCGTGTTAAGGGTTGTATTGGATGAGGACGAGTGAGGAGATATTCAATCCAAGAAATATCTTCACTCAAGTAAAGAATTTGTTTTTGAAGGAAGATACAACAAGGGCAATAGTGAGTGTGGTTTGTAACTTGATCCAAGTTGAGAGAGTGGGGTAGGCAATTGTTGTAGGGTGATGATGGAAGTTGCCCTTTGTTGCGTTGTGCAAGATGCATGGCATTGAGACCACTAAGATCATGGATTTGGGATATTTCATCACGGAACTTTTGCTTTTCTGTGGCAATGCGGAGAGAGTCATTGTGTTGATATGGATGAATTGGGTTTGTGTAGTTGGAATTGTAGTTGGATGGTTGATCAAACTTGTATGGATCATTATAAAGGGTTGGAGGATGAGATGAGTGGTTTGGCATGAAGGAAGATGTTTGGCCAATGTTGTATGGTTTGTAAAGAGGATCAAATGAATGTCCTTGTGAATTTGGTGTAAAGTTTGGGAAGTAAGTGGTTGGAGGTGTTGAGTGATTTCCAACTTCATTGGTTATGATGGATTTGTTTCGAGGGCTTTTTCTTCGCCAAACGGGTTTTTCCGTCATCCTTGCAAGCCTTGAGGCTTTTGGTTTTGGTTTGTTTGGAGAAGTCATAAAGGGATGAATGGAGAGTGTGGAAGATTGGGGATATTTATAGTGTAAGATTTGTGTGTTTATGGATGGATGAAGTTTGTTTGGGAGATTAGGACAAAATATGTTGGTGAAAAATGGGAAATATAGGTTGAAATGGGCTAAAAGGCAGAAAAGATTCTGTAAATCCGTCCAGCAGATGGCTGGTCCCCTTAATTAGGGGGCGGTCCCCTTAAAATTAAGGGGGCCGCCTTACATAATTAAGGGGGCCGCCCATCTGCTGGTTCCCAGATTGCCAGAAAAGGGTTTTTGGCAGAAAATTTGCAGAAAGGTTGTGTTTTTGGATTTGGATTCAAGCAAGTTCAATTCCTTTAGGCAATATAGCATCTAATCTATTCAAGATATAGCATGCATGCAAAAACACTTAAGCAAAAGAGCAAATAAGCAACACATAATAAGCTAAAAGAGACAAATAAAGGCAAGAGCACTTAAACTTCCTAAGGCAACTAGTGAGTCAAAAATCTAGTGATGAAACAAGATGACAATGTTATGAGTGATTTTGTCCTAGTGTGTGCCTATATGCAACAAATGTGGAGTTGTGATTGTTTCGACTTCTAAATGCAAAAAACATTTCTTAAGAAACAATCGAAAATCTCCTTGATTCGATTTTTGCTCGATCATGAATGTCAAAGATAAATATTAGATTATATACCTTGACAATTTATGTGAGACTTTATGCATGATTTTGGAAGAAAATGTTTTTAGCATTAAAAAACAATGCAAGGAAAATGATGTTCATGTAATTCCTAAATGTGAGAACAATTTAAAAAAAATTGATTGGGTTTTACAAAAGAGTATATGCAAAGAAAATAGTATTTCCCAATCTTCAATTTTGTGCGAAATAGATTCCTAGACTCAGAAATGGAGAAGTGGAGGAAAGGTAAATCTTATGCAATAAAAAAAATTGTCTATATGCAATAAAATTTAGTCAACTTGTTCCATCATTCCTAATCATAAACGCAAGTGATTGAATAATTCACGCTTAAGGGGTTTAGTGAATATATCCGCAATGTTATCTTCCGATGCAACTTTTTCTATAGATATGTTCCGTTTTTGTACATTATCCCTAAGAAAGTGGTGGCGTATTTCTATATGTTTAGTCCTAGAGTGTTGCACCGGATTTTTACTTAAATCTATCACACCTTTGTTATCGCACATAATGGGAACGTTTTCTAACCTAATGCCATAGTCTATAAGAGCTTGTTTCATCCATAGTGCTTGTTGACATGCCTTTCCAGCGCTTACATATTCGGCTTCGGTGGTAGAAATAGCAAGAGCGGTTTGCTTCTTCGAAAACCAAGATGTTAGACAACATCCCATAAACGTGTAAATACCGCTAGTGCTTTTTCTATCTACGTAGTCTCCCGCATGATCCGAATCCGCATAGACGATGTTTTCTATGCCGGACCCTTTAGGATACCATAATCCTAAGTGTATAGTGCCTTTAATGTATCGGAAGATACGCTTAACCGCTTCTAGGTGAGAGGTTTTGGAATCCTCTTGAAAACGGGCACAAAGGCAGACACTAAACATTATATCGGGTCTACTTGCCGTCAAGTATAGTAAACTACCTATCATTCCTCTATACTTGGTGTTATCTACAGACTCACCTTCATCATCCTTTGTGAGTTTTACTTCTGTAGACATGGGAGTTTTCATGGGTTTTGAGTCTTCTAGGCCAAATTTCTTAAGCATTTCCTTAATGTACTTAGATTGGTTAAAGAATATTCCATCTTCTAATTGTTTTATTTGTAATCCTAGGAGGAAATTAAGTTCACCCATCATACTCATCTCAAACTCATCATGCATGATTTTGGCAAATTCATCACACATGTCTTGACAAGTCGATCCAAATATAATGTCATCAACATATATTTGAACAATGATGAGATTTGGGTTTTTCCTTTTAGTGAAAAGAGTGTTATCTACCATTCCCATGGAATAATCATGTTTAATAAGGAAAGCTTTCAATCGATCATACCAAGCTTTGGGAGCTTGTTTGAGTCCATACAAAGCTTTCTTTAACTTATAAACATAATCAGGTTTTGCGAAGTCAATGAATCCTGGAGGTTGTGCCACATATACCTCCTCATTGATAAAACCGTTAAGGAATGCACTTTTCACGTCCATTTGGAATAACTTAAAATCTAGGGTGCATGCGTAGGCAAGTAGTATCCTAATAGATTCTAGTCTACCTACGGGGGCATAAGTTTCATCATAATCAATTCCTTCTTGTTGATTATAACCTTGGGCAACTAACCTAGCTTTATTCCTAGTAACTATTCCATTTTCATCTAATTTATTCCTATATACCCATTTAGTTCCTATGATGGTCATATTCATTGGATTTGGGACTAATTCCCAAACGTCATTTGCCTTAAATTGATTTAATTCTTCTTGCATAGCTACAACCCAACTTTCATCTTTTAAAGCCTCATTAATATTCTTAGGTTCTATTGCTGAGAGGAAACAAAAGAAATTATTTTTATCTTGAGCTTGTGACCTAAGGGTTCTTTGGTTAAGATGTCCTATTATATTATCTAGTGGATGTGATCTAGATTCTTTAACATTTACAATTTCGTTATTTCCTAAGTTAATGTTTTCATTATCATTGCCTATGGGTTTTGTTTTACTAACCTCAATAGCTTCTTCTTCGACTAAGTCATCATCTTCTAAAGGTAAAGTTTTAGGAGGTGGTGGTGTTTCATCAAATGTTACATTTAGTGATTCTTCTACTTTCATGGAGTGTTTGTTAAGTATTATATATGCTTTACTATTTTGTGAGTAACCTAAAAATATTCCTTCATACGATTTTGGATCAAACTTAGTGAGGTAGTCCTTAGTGTTTAGAATATAACATTTACTTCCAAATACCCTAAAGTAGCTTAAGTTTGGTTTTCTACCTCTTAGTAACTCATAAGGAGTTTTTCCTAGAATTCTCCTAATTGATACCCTATTAATAATATATGTTGAAGTATCTACGGCGTGACACCAAAATTTTTGTGGGATGGATTGTTCATTTAACATTGTTCTACTCATTTCTTGTAGTGACCTGTTTGTTCTTTCTACTACGCCATTTGATTGAGGAGTACGAGGAGCGGAGAAATTGTGAGATATTCCATTTAAATCACAATATTTTCCGAATTGTACTTCATTGTCAAATTCCCTACCATGGTCCGTCCTAATGGCTACTATTGTGCATCCTAATTTATTTTGAATCATTTTACTAAATATTTCGAATTTTCCAAAGGCTTGGGTCTTGTCACTTAAAAACCTAGTCCACGTGTATCGTGAGTAGTCATCTACTATTACAAAGGTATATTTGTTTCCTCCATAGCTCCGCACAGCGGATGAACCAAAAAGATCCATATGTAATAATTCTAGGCACCTAGTAGTGGATACTAGATTCTTAGCTTTGTGACTAGCATGAACTTGTTTTCCAATTTTACATGCATCACAAAAATGCTTGTCATATTTTAGATTAGGCAAATTTCTAACTAGTTCCTTAGAGGCCAAAGATTGTATTTGTTGCATGTTAGCATGTCCTAATCTCCTATGCCACAATGTGGAGTTTTCATCTAGGGTCGTTAGGCATATCCTATCCTCAGGCTTGTTTCCTAGTTTCATAACATATATGCCTCCTTTCCTAATTCCTCTACCTATAATTTTTTCATTCTTAACTATTTCGCTATCCTCTTCGGTAAAAGTGACTCTACATTTATTATCACATATTTGTCCTATACTAAGCAAGTTATATGTTAAATTATTTACATGCTTTACATTTTCAATAGTAAGTGAGTCTTGAGAAATCGTACCTTTGCCAATGATTTTTCCACGTAAGTCACTACCGAAAATAACGTTACCTCCATTGTATGCCTTGTATGTAGAAAATAGCTTGCGGTTCCCCGTCATGTGCCTCGAACATCCGCTATCCTTGATCCATTCGTCAGGCTCCAAGTCAATTCCTAAACATATTTCGTCGGTTCCTTTTGCCATAAAACACTTTTCGTCTCTTGGTTTTTCCACTTCTTCTTTGTCACTATCACTCCATGTTCTACTAACAAATGCGCCTTGATTTTCATAACCCGGCGGCTTTAGACATTCACCAATGAGATGATTTGGACTTCCACATCTAAAGCACTTTCTTTTCCCGTAGTTGTCACTTCTATTTCTTTGGAACGGTTTTCTTTCGTCTCGTGATGATCTAGTGAATCTTCCTCATCTCTTGAAGAATTTCTTGAACTCTCTTATAGCCATTGCATATTCTTCGTCGTCTTCACTTTCGTCACTTGAATCATCATCATCACTAGGTTCCTTTTTGGCTTTTAGAGCAATGGATTTGGTTTGTTCTTTCTTGACTTTGACCATTTCCGAATCTCTTCTTATAATTTCTTCATGGACCCTCAAGTTGCCAATAAGTTCATCTAGTGATAACGTCATCAAGTTCTTTGATTCTTCAATTGCCGTGACTTTAGCTCGCCATTTCGGATGCAATGCCCTAAGAAATTTCCTAACACAATTTTTACTAGAAAATGTCTCATCAAGTGTTTTTAAACTTGTGATAATAGTGTTAAATTTAGCAAAAGCATTATCAATTGATTCCTCTTCCGGAATCGTAAATTGTTCATATTGTTGTACAAGAAGATCTATTTTGTTATCTTTAACTTGACTACTACCTTGGTGAGTAATTAGTAAAGAATCCCAAATTTCTTTTGCGGTTTTACACATAAAAATTCTTTCATATTCTTTGCGTGGTAACGCATTATAAATGACCATTTTACCCTCATTATTTTTTGCCAGTTTCTTTTACAAATCATCATTTTGTTTTTCAAAAGATACAATTTCATCCATTTTAGTTTCAACATTATATTGAATAGGGTGAAAATCACCAAAGGTAATAATATGCCAAAGATCAAGATCTTTTGATTTCACATAAGTTTCGAATCTATTTTTCCAATATAAAAATCCATCACTTTCAAATAGTGGTGGTCTTTGCATAGATTGCCCTTCTAAATATTTTAAAGATTCCATAGATCGTTACAAGTTTTAAAATACAATATATTTTAAAAAATCTTGCTAGACGTGGCTCTGATACCAATTGTGGAAAACTAGAAGGGGGGGTTGAATAGTTTTACGTCTTTTTAATTTGTTATAAAAGATTGTTTGAAAGCTTTCTTTGTTTTCAAAAATATAGATCCGATGCTATATGAAATCAAGTCATGCACAATATGAACAACACTAAATATGTACGATAAATCAATAATAATGTATGTAAAGAAATAGATGAGAGTTGGAAAGATCGAACCGCAAGACAAGAGATTTATAGTGGTTCGGCTACAAGGTCACCTTCCTTGCCCTACTCCACTCCCCGAGCACCTAACTCGAGAGTTTTCTTCACTATGTCAACAAGCTCCCTTGTGGCGGAGAAAACCTTACACACCAATTTATACACCACAACTTCGTCACAACTTATTCACACCTTCTACACAACTATTTCACACCTATTCACTACTTAATCACACCACTTCTTCACACCTATCTTCTACACACCAATCTTCTTCACAACTATCTTCTACACACCAATCTTCTTCACAACTAACTACTAACCAATCACACTATATATGTATCTAACTAAACTATCTTCTAAAAAATATTCACAACTAATCACACAATGAGATAAATACAATGATGATGCTTTAACAACTTAGATGTGGAGATCACAACAAGTTGTAATATTTCTTGTCTTGAGGAATAGAAGTATTCTTCTCTTGCACTTGATAGGGTGATGTTTGGCTCACTTTGAAACAAAGATTTAAGAATGTATGATCAAAGGATTAAGAGATTGGAAATGGAGATCTAGAACAAAAAGTTTAGGAGTGCAAAAGGTGAGAAAAATTCCAGATTTAAGGTGGTATTTATAGGCAACAGATTCTGACAGAGGAGCGTGGCCGGTCCCCTTAAATCAAGGTCGGCCCCCTTAAAATTAAGGGGACCGCCCTTTATAATTAAGGGGGCCGCCCAGCTGTAACGGCCAGATTTTTTGTTTTTTAGTGGGGAAAGTTTATTTGGTGAAAAACTAATTGATTTTGGTTAAAAATTTGAATTCATATATTTAGTATGAATAAAACATTTTTCTTTATTACCAAAAGTGTTTTTCAAAAATATATAATATGTTTATATAATTAAATAAACTTTGTAATACTTAATTAAGTTTTCCTTTGATCATAAATTGCACTAAACACTTTGTTTATTCATACCTTAAGTGATTTGGATGTAAAGAGAATGTTAATCACTAAATACTTGTTTATGTCACAAGTTTTAATTCTATGAGTTTATATTTTGTAATAATCAAAACATAGAGATATTGATAATATGTTAATAATGTTTTTAGGCATTATTTATGTCAACACAGGTATTAAAAGAGTTGGAGTTAAACAAAAGAGTATTGGAAGAAAGAAAAGAAAGGCAGATCAATCAAAAGCAGTGGAGGCAGAGTTAAGAGTCAGAGCATGAAAATGAAGAAAAAGCTAATGATGAGGAGGAATCTGAAGATGATAGAGAAAAGATGATGGCTCTTACAGTTCTTTCCAATCATAAAGAACCAGAGGTCACCAATGCAGTTCCTCTAGAAGTCAAACATCTAATCATCTCATATACTCATGGAATCAGGGATGGAAGTGAAGCGCATTAGGAATTCAAAAGAACCAATGGTTTGTATTATAGGTTCATTAGGTTTTAACAAATGATGTTTTGGATGGATAGAGATGATGTGGTTACCCTCTGGAGGTTATATAAGGAAAAATATGGTGATACAAGACCAGAGGAGGTGTATGAAAGAGTAGTCTATTAGTATCTGAAGATAATGTTTGAACCACATGTTAGTGATATAGAGTAGATGAAGTTAAAACACAACACAGTTCAACAATGGTATTTATATCAGTCCTGTGGTGTTCATGCTTTAACTGCTAAAGGTGTTGTTATCTACATGTTGTTGGAAAAAGATTATCCTGCATTGAATTTCAACAAAGACATTATTCATCAGATGTTGAAGCCTGGAATGTTGCAGATGCAGAAAGACTTCAAGTTTCAAGATCAAGCTTATCAACTTTTAAAGAAGTATGAAAAAGTTCTCAACCCAAATCTTAAGAAAAAGAAGTAAATATGTTTGGAAGCATCCTCCTGGTGAAGGTCAAAGCTAAACTAGAAACTTGATGATTTTGGGAGAGAATATCAAGTTTAGTTGAGGATTGTTGGGTTTAGAGATGTTGCTGCTCTGGATGATACAACTGCTCATGGTGCATAATGGAAAATAGTCTAAGTGTCTTGTTACTGCTAGTGTATTGTATACTACTGCTAGTGTTGAAGATTCTACTGCTGAAAGAATACTACTGTTGGAGTAAAAAATATTGTTACTAGAGTAATTGGATACTGCTGCTTATGTGATAACTTGTATAGTAGGTTAGATAAATATAGAATACATTAAAAAAAAGATTTATCTTGTATAGAAAGTTATTGTAAACCGACTAGGACTCCTTAGTCTATAAAAGGAGATCCTAGGGTTAGAGTTTAGTACATATCATTCATAGAGTTATCACTTCAAGGTTGTAAACCCTAATACTGTTGAATATTCATATATTAAATATATTGACGTGTTTTGTGAGAATTCTATTGTTCTATTAATTGTTCTTCTTATGATTAAACATAATATTCCGCGTTGTGTTTAATAGTATTTACAAGTTAAGACAGTTTCTATACACTAGTTGTTTTAGATTTATCGAAGATAACTAAATAGATCAATAGCTCAACTAGGATCAACAATTCATTTGTACTTGTATTTTTCTAGTAGATGTGTAACAATAATTATTTTTGATTTTCACTTTCCAATTATGTAATGTTAAAATTTTGAAAAAGGAAGTGAAATTATTTTAATCTTTTATAGAGAAAATTAATCACCAAAATCATTATGCATGAGAAAGGAATCTGAATATTCATTTATTAATTAAAAGAGAAACAAAATTATGGGAGGTGATTTGCACACTCCAAAATGTTATTGGGACATTCATATGTACAAACAGTTGAAGCACAGTATTAATATTGTACAAGTATTTAATACACAAATAGAGTGTCCCAATCATTTTTGAAAGTGTGGAAATCAATTCCCCAAAATTATAGGTTTCTCCATTTTCTTCTATAAAAAATCAATAAAGTTTTGACAATCACACTTCCACTTACATATTGCTTTAGCAAACCTGTATCACCTAAATTATATGTGCTACAATGACACATAACTTCTGAAAATAATTATTTAAATTTGACTAAAATACATCGTTGGTCCCTAAACTTTCCACAAAACATCGCCATGGACCTTAGCTTTCCAAAATCATCATGTGGCGTCCAAAACTTGGGATTTTGAGGCCGATTGCGTCCCTCGGCCCGTAATAGGAATAACAACGTATTCTTGGTGATGGCAAAATCATCATTCACTGTAGCGATCTAGTTTCTAGCTGTTGTACATTGTCCCGGTTCCCTATATTACTGTGAAAATTATATTGTCACTCATCATCCTTTAATCTTTCCCCCAAAACATTTCCTCCTTCAACATGGTATGCTGCTGGTGTGGTAAGCAAGCTATAACACGCACTTCGTGGACATCGACCAACCCAGGACGTCGATTCTATGCTTGTCCTGATGAAGTAAGTGCGTTTTAAGATTGATTGTATTACCTTGCTTTCGCAAGTAGCAAAGTACATTGTAACAATGGTGGTTCATTAATGAAATGTCATATTAATGATTAGGGGTCTTCTTGTCGGTGGATAGGGTGGTATGATCCTGAAATGAGTGCTCGGTCAAGAATGATCATACCAGGCCTTTTGAGGGGGAGAAATGAGCTCGAGGAAAGATTAGAAGTTGCTCAAGGTGATGTGTAGAAGTGGAAGATTTACCTGGTGCTCAGTTGGATATTGTTCTTGATTGTTTATGCACTTGGTTAACTTTTTAGCTTTAAAGTACGATGGCCGTGTTTTGTGTTTTGTGGAAATGTAATTACTTGTTAGGCCACCTTGGTAGTGTTAGAACCTTTACCAAAACTATTTTGTACTAGTATGTTTTAAGTTTATATTCTGTTGAATGGTAGTAACATTGTCTCCAACATGGATATGAAGTTTGGTTCTTTTTTTGAGTTTATGTTATGGGTATATATGCAGATGCATAGAAATTTGGTTATAATTGACTTTGAATAGTCAACATTCTTTTGAAGTTTTAGTTTTGGTTAGTTTTGCGTGCATCAATTTGCAGTAGCATATTATGCAGTCATACAGTTAGATATAACATACGTTGCACACACCATACATATTTTGGACACAATTACAATTCAGAAACATAACATGGTTCTGTAGATAATGCAATTGGAAATAATTCCAAATGCATAAAATTTCATACTTTTCGAAGCATGATAATCAGAGTACATAACTTGTTCATAGTTAACATAAATAAATATTGTATACTTCATTAGCATAACATAAAGAAAGCCCTATGGTGCGGGCATCATTCTATCCATTAAAGCCTGCTGCCTAGTCACTCTTTTGGTAGTATGCTGGGATGAAACAGAAACTGCTTGCACATTACTTGAATGGACCTGAGATTGAAATTGTGATTGATCTTGCTGCTGGGATTAACACTGGGATTCATCAATAGGGTGATCTTGACTATGAGATTGAACACCTACAATTCCATCTTGTTTCTCTGTTGCAACATCCTGAGTACCTTGATCTTGAATTCCAGATTGTACACAAGTTCCTTTAACTGCAACATCTTGACTTTCATCAACACCTGTACCTTCAGCTTGTTTATCTGCTGCAACTTTGTTCCCTATAGGATGTGTCTTCTTTGATGCAACCTTTTAAGGCATTTGTTTACCTTTTCCCTTAGAACTTGAACTATTTTGTTTTTCACCGCCAGTTTGACTACTTTGGGTTCCACCATAGCCAATACATGTTTTTCGGTTGTGTCCAGCAATGCCACAAATACTACACCTTACATTCTTCCAAGCCTTAGACAGTTTACCATTCTTGACAATCTCTTCAGTTTCAGGAGCTATCCTTACTCTTTTTTTACTAGTTGAGTTAGCTGCATTTGCTTGAGTCTTTGGTGGAACAATAGTTGTTGCACACAGAATTTTTCCCAATGCTCATTGCTAGTTATGGGGGAGACTTTGTGTTTGTGCGTTGCTTCCCAAGTGTTGAGATAGTAACAAGGATGCGCCCATGTTTCAATAGCTCCTACTTGTTGTCCATTTAAAGCCATATTCCAATTGGTAGCGACAACATGTTTACATGGTTAACCTGTAATCTCCCATCTTCTGCAAGTACAAGACTTCTCTACAACATTAACTACACATTGGTCTCCCCATGGTCCACTTACCTGAAACTTATCTCCCCCATTCCATAAAACATTATACCTAACCGCCTCTTTCTTAATACTTTCTAACATGTGTTGTGCAGTAGGTGTTAGTGGCCCATCACTCTTCTCAATGATCTTTGCAACATGTATTATCCTCTTCATACAGTATTCCCTGATATATTCTAATGCTGTAATAATTAGTTTGTTTACACCCTCAATTATTTTTTCATGAAACACTTGACACATGTTATTAAGTAACACATCAGAATGGGGTCGCCCTAAAACAAGACAAATAAAGCTGTATTACTTATACATTTCATACGACTTTACCATACACCACTAATTTACATAGTTAGATGACTTACATGAGAAATGTGACATTGACAAATGGATTGGTGATATCTGACTTAACCAAGCATGGGCAGCTTGACTAAATGTCTTTAAAGCATCCATAGATTTCTCAAAATGTACAACAGTTGAGGCTGTTGCACATCTCCAAAGATGGTCTTTGAAGGCCCTACATTGCCAATTAATTTTCATTTGCTCATGAATGGTTCTAAGACAAAATATGTGCTCCACAGTTGGGAAAACTTCTCTTAATGCTGATGTAATATCCTGCACAAAAACAGCTATATTTACTGTCTGTTTAAAAAAAATAGGAAATTCAAATCATTTATAGTTTATGGGAGTACCTTGTTCATGTCAGTAACAAAAGTGAAGATTGAATTTGGCTCAAGTTCAAGATCATCATATAAACAATGAAGAAACAAAGTCCGTGCTATTGTATTTGGTGATTCAGTAAAAGCATAAGCTAATGGGTATATACCATTGTTGTTATCAATTCCCATTGCTGTTAGAAGTTGACCCTTCAAAGGACTATCATTTGGAAAAGCATTTATCCCTAACAACCGTCTCTGACAGGCTTTAAATCCTTCCTTCAATGCACCTAAACAAACATAGAGTCTCTTGAATTCTCTTGTTGGAAGACTATCCTCAGCAGGCCGTTCCACATGAATCACAAGTGTTGTATCAGGGTTCCTCTTCTGCAACTCTTGAACATAGTCTCTCAACATGGTGAATTGGAGCTTGAATTCCTTCCTAATGCCTCTGAATGCTATTCTTTTAGCTCTTAAAACCTTTTGCATTAAGACTTCAAGCTCAAATTGGTTGGTAAGCTGATTATGAACCGACTTGACAGGAATCCTTGGATTGGTTTGAATCGTATCTTTAATTTTCTTTGAGATAAAGTTACGGTCAAAATGTTTGAGCGCCCTTGATTGCAAACACGTGTGTTGATCATTATATCTTCTCACTGTCCAAGCAACTTTTCCAGCACCATCCCTGCCGACAAGCAACAACCATGGGCAGAGTATTTGGGAAGGGTCATTTTTACCAGCAATTAATGCTTCCAAACCCCTTCTTGTTAATGGACCTCTAACTGGGCCTATACCCAGTCCAACAGTAGCAATTAGGCCAGATAGGGGAACACAACCCACACATCTGACTCTTATTATTTTTTTGTCATTCTTTAGAAATAGCAGCTCCCTTCTTGTTTCTATGGAATGTTCTCTTACCCTCTCTTTCACATCTTTTGTAGTATCAAAGGATTGATCACAATAAAAGAAATTTCAACAACACCATCATCAATAGAATATGTCCTAACCCTTGGCACCCCAGAGTGACCTATGTCTGATTTAGAAGCATAAGCAGTGTAAAATGCATCATCATCCAACACAGGTAATTGAGTTTCCAAATTCAAGTCATCACTTTTATTAGTAGATGTTCCTGCGTTGCCTAACTCATGACTCTGACTCTGTTGGAACAAAGCAAACTGTACATGATTCTCCTCAGTAACATTATTTTCATTTTCCTGAATTGTGTCATCACCTACTGTTGAGGCAACAGATCAAGATCTCTTTATGTTTTAATGATGACAAATAAACCATCGAAACACATAAAATAACAAACGTTAGCCAAAATTCCCCGAATCACAAGTCTGCTGCTGGCGCGCCACCCACGCGTCAACGCGTGGGTAACGCGCCAGGCGTCTGTGATTATCGGGATGAATTTTGAAAGTCGGCTTTCCCCTTACCCGACAAATGTGGATATTACAATACAGGTATGAATATGCTATGTGCTTAATTTAGAACACTCGAAACGAGTTTTGGGATTAGAGAGATCCAACTTTTAAAGCACCCATTTACGGGAAAATGCCAACTCATGTTTTCTAACTATCGCCTCTAGCCAAGGCTTCTCTAAACTTAGGGAGCTTATATACTTCACGTAACATCATGTGAAAGCATCCATATGCTCATATCCCGTGCTTCACGTAACATCATGTGTAACGGGTTTACTCCCTTATTGGTCAAACTAAGTCAAAGGTTACTGTGCGTAAACGCATCCTTTCCCACTTGGGTTATGCTTTACATCAAGGCAAAGCACTTAACTTGTTTGAACCAAGGTATTAGTTGAGAATGTCGAGTCATGGAAAGTCACGAGATATGAAACTATGGATTCTCGACGTTGTGTTACTTGAACTTATAAGTAACCTATGATTTTCTCAACTCATAATCTTAATTGTCTAAACTTTCTCTTCTTAATGACAATTAGATTATTTCTTAATCTTCTTCCTAATCTCATTTTACAAATGACAACAAAACCAAATCTCCCACAATCCTTCCCAAAATCATTCCCAACATTCTCGTACAATATTCTCTTACACTCTCTTACAAAAGTGTACCTTTGTCCTTTAACATACTCCCACACAATATTCTCCTAATCTACCAACTTCCCATACAATCTTTATACACACACTTATACACCTTGTGTACACACACTTGATTTCAAAATACACACATTACTCCCACAACCATCTCTTCTCTACACACACTAGCTAACTCACCATATCCCATCCATATCCTAATCTCTTACATATTCCCTTACAACATCACATCCCTTACACAATCCAACTCTTCTCTTATATTCCTTACACACTCTACATCTCAACCATCCATTCCTTTACAACACATCTCAACCCTCCATATTCCCCACATGCCAATTAGTTTGAACTCCAAATGAGGCTCCCTTTGATCTCAACCATTCAATTCAAACTAAAACCATCTCAACCATCCATCTTATTTCTTCCACCCATGTTTTGGAATATTCCACTAGCATATTTGATTGGTGTGAAACAGTCAGAAAATATCAACCAAATAATGGTCAACAAGTCAAACAGCCTAAACCAATACTCCGTGGAGTGTAGTGTTTCCCCGGGTCGTTAGATCCCAACGAGGCATGAAATCTGAAATAAAATGACTTTGAGATCAGGTGAATTGAACAGAAAAAGGGTTCAAGTGATTGTACTACTGAAATATAAGTTAAAATAGCTTTGATAAGCTATATCAACTAATACGTAAAATCAGATAATCACAGATTTAAAGGAACTGGAAAACGCGTATGTTTAATATTTAATCGTAAACATACGAAACAAAACGATTTTAACTACAGTAGGAATTTGCATGCCTTAGGGGCTTAAATGCAAATTAAATAAACTTAAAATATTTATTTTATAATTACTAATTTATTTAAAAGTTTAGAGAACCTAAAATGTAAAAGGATATAAAAATGTACATTTAAATAAACGTAAACGTACGAAATTAAACGTGAATTCTGACAAATATAACTCCCACAAATGTGAAAATTATATTTTTGGATTCCTAAAAGTATAAGAAAATTATTAGAAATTTAAAATTATTTTTATAACTATTTAATTAATTATTATTATTTAATAACTATTTTTAATTATTTACTAATTCACTAATAAGTAAGAAAATGTAAAATAAGCTTAGAAAAATAAAATTAAAACTTAGAAAAATCTAAAATATTATAAAACTTATTTTAGAACTAGAATTATATTTTTCACATTATTTATGTATTTATTATTAATTAATTACTATTTATAATTATTTAATAATACACTAAAATACAAGAAAATATGAAAATTACTTAGAAAAATGAAATTTAAATTTGGAAAAATCTAAAATATTATAAAACTAATTTTAAAACAGAAATTATATTTTTAAGACTTGTTATCTAATTATTATTAATTATTAAGTATTTATTAATTATTAAAAACTAAATTAAATTATAACAAATACTAAATAAATAAAGAAAAATCTGAAACTTTTTCTAAAATTATTTTATAACTACAGGAACTTATGAAAATTATAAAATTGATAAGTGCTTAAGGAAAATAAGCTAATAAGCAATAAGCTTCTTAAATAGAAGCTATCACTTTTCTTAAATTTGGTTTTTCTTAATTTTTGTTTTACAAAACTAATTTAATACCTAAAACAAGCAACTTTAATAAAGGGACTTATGTTATAGCTTATAAATAAGCAGTATGCACTCACAAGTGCTTATCAGTGTATATGTTCAAGCTTATAAGGATTTGTGATCTGTGAAAAAGCTAAACTTAAGCTACCAAATGATCAACTAAGATAAAACAGATAAACACAAACTTGGAATGAGCAAAATGATATGAAATAAGCACAATGATAAGCTGATACAACCAAATAAGCAAATACCAAAAACCTTAGACCAAAACAGTCCAAATCAAGCACCTTTGGACCTCTGTGGGGTCCACAGAGGTAAGAGGGGGACCAAAATGGAACTTGACCCTGAAAGGTGACCAGGTCAGATTTGAAATAAGCCAATAAGCTAGGCTTATGGCATATTAAAGAGGCTTGGTTGGGTCTTGGAACTTGGGTATAAAACCTGAGTGCTCAGGTTTTGTTTCTGAGACAGGCCTCAATGATAGGTCAAATAAGCTATGGTCTGATAAGCTGAGGTCCAAACTAGAAGTTAATCCTAAAAGCTGAGCTTATAGGCTCACCAAAAAGCCAATAAGCTATTCCTATGGTCCACTAATAAACACTCAACAAGACCTTGAAATAAGCCAAAGGTACTGAGGTTTCAGATTGCTGAGGTGAAATGGCCAACTTAATGGGACATGCAGCCCTACCAAATAAGCTAAAAAGCTTGAAATAAGCCCTGATCTAGAAAGATAAGCTGCTTGGCTTTCTAAAAAGCCAAGTATCTTACACTGGGGCCCATTAATGAGCTTTGTGCAAGCTTGAGAAATAAGCTTTCAAACCTGTGCACAGGGGAGGTATTTGAGCAACTAGGCAACTTGGAGCTTATTTCTAGATAAGCAAATAAGTTCTAAAGTTGGATTTTTCTTTTGAAACAGATTAATAAGCTATCAAAGAACTTAAAACAACAAAAATCTTTTATTTCCAAGTTGTAACAAACCCTAGAGATCACAAGGAAATTCTGTCCATTTAGACAGTTATGAAAACTTTGACTTTTGTGATTTCTTAAAACTTTGTCTAAAGTGAATTTTGATCCTTAATAACTAACTGATTATGTTAAATTAAGCTAATTAGATGTTAAATTAAGCTAAGTAACCAAGTTGTGAGCTTATATGATGAAAATTAACAAGCTGAGTATCACAGATTTCAAATTAAGTGAGATCAAAGATGATTTTAACTTTTTCTCAAAAGGTCACTAAATGTTATGGTTTATAAGACCTAAACAGACCTAGTGTAGCATGTGTAACTCAAAAATATCAACAATAACTCCACAGAACACAGAAGATACCACTGATCCAAACACCCTTTTAACAAGTTGATTATGAGAATTTTTTAGCAAATGCTTGAATTAAACCTTGACACTGATTTCAAACTTTATATTATTATTATATAAGACTTTATGAGCATTAAACAACAACAATACTAGCATGAAACTAACAAATTACCAAAAATGCTAATTTGACTGTGAAACTAACTTTTTTAAGCAACTATGAATATTGATTAACAAGACCTCAATATTAAGCTAGATTATAGTAGACTAACAACAAACAAGCATAGAAACACAGATATAACAAAGCTTAATCAATAAAGATATTGAAATGAAAATTTGAGAATAAGCTTACAAATGAGCACCAAGCTGAAATTTTGAAACCAAGAGCCAAGTATCATTCCTGTAGGTTCTCCATAGAACCATTAACCCAAGGGCAATCCAAAATACCCCTTGCTCCAGCTTTTCTTGATCATAACCATGATTTGGAATAATGAAGGTTTTTTGTGATATTTTGAGTTTTGATTCTATACTGACTTTTAAAGTTACTAATAGCTTTAAGAAGCTATCTAGGAGCTTATGTGATCTAAAACAGGCCTTAACATCAACTATAACATGAAACAAATAAATTTGAGATTTTGAGCTTGAAAATGCAAATACTGAATTAGTAAAGATGGAACTAAAATTGAAACTGAAAGTAACTTTAATTAACACTGAATTAACTTAAACAAGAGCTTGAAAGCTTTGAAATACACTGGAAATGTAAATTTTACTAATACGAAACTAAGACATCAAAATTAAACTAGATACTCTGCCATACTGCTTTTTCTTGATATATATTGGTCTTTAGGGTTCCTTGTCGACCTCCGAATATTTCCCACTTCATCTCAGCCATTGAATCTCTTGAATTCATCAAATTCGTACAAGTGGCATTTTTGGCGCCAAAAGTACTTTTGAGTTGTAATGGTGGTTTGGAAGTAATTAAAGGATTTTGGAGTGATGTAGAGGTGGAGGGGACAAAGGAGATAGGTTCAGTAGCCAAGTTGGGGGTTTTGTTTGAAAACAGAGGTGTGATATGATTTGGGAGAGAAAAATGGTGAAGAAGCATTAAATGCCTCATGGGGTGGTATGATGGGGTGTGGGATGAGCTGGTAGATGTAGGGTAGCCAGCTGGGGGGTGAGGTGGTGGAGAAAACCACCCTGGTTTTGGGATTGCAGGGGTGGAGGTGGAGGTGGTACAGTGTTGGCGGTTTGGGGAGGTTTGACCAGGGTCAAACCCTGGTAAATATTAAAAGGGGTGTGGGCTGGGGTTTGTTTGGGCCTGAGTGGTGGGCTGGGTTGGTTTGTGTTTGGATTGGATTTGGTTTTAAGGATTATAATAGGGTCCGGTTTGGTTTAGTAATAAATAAGCCCAAGGACTAAAAGTGTATTTTCTGAATTCTTCAAGGACTAAACTTATAAAAATTCCATAATTATCACAAGGACCAATAATGTCAAGTTAGATCAACCAAAGGACCTATTTTGCATTTTATTACAATTTGAAACACCCGAGGACCATTTATGTAATTTTTCCAAAGTTGAGGGGTGAAATTGTAATTTCTCAAAAGTTATCAAAAGGACCAATTATGCCATTTAAGAATAGTACAAGGTTTGTTTTTAATATTTTTCCATTTTTAAAACCTTAAGGACTAAATTTGACATTTTTCAAACTTGAGGGACTAAAGTTGTCATTTTGAAATTTTTAACTGTAAAGGACTAAACTTGACAACTTATGAATCCCTAAGGACCTTTAATGATTTTTTACGTGTTTTGATTTACCAGGGACTAGATTTGCCAATTTTTCAAAGTTCAGGGACTGAAACTGTAAATTATGTTAAATATGTTGTTTCTCATCAGTTTTCAATCCTTTTGCATAAAAACACAATCCAGGGATACTTTATGTATTTTAAGGCATTCCTGTGTGTTTTCAGATGTTTTTGCAGTTTAAATGTGACAGAAATGATGAGTATTTACACACTCATCAATCCCCCACACTAAACTATTGCTAGTCCCTAGCAATCTTTTGAGAATATTTTAATGGGTTTTTGTCTCTTTACCAGAAGCCATCACTTCTGGAGTAGCCAAATGTATCAGTTCAAGTAAGAACTATGGTCCACTTGATAACCATGTGATTTTGAGCAAATCACCAGCTGTCAACGGATTTGTTTTGTCTTTACCAAAAGCCGTTTGCTTCTGGACTAGCCAACTCTTGATGGACAAAGTCAACATCTTGGTGAGCTGATTACCAATTATGGTTTTTCCACTTCCTTTACCACAAGCCATAATCTTGCAGGCTAGCCAACTATTGCAAGCCATCAACGGATTTGAGATATCTTTACCAAGAGCCGTTTGCTCCTGGATTAGCCAATCCTTTTGTGGGTTAGACATGGTGGACTGATAACCATTTATTGCATTTCTAAGTGTGAAAAAAATTTAAATTTTGATCAAATGAGGGTGCTTGATGGAACATGTGTTTGAATTCGTGAGAATCCCCCCCCCCCCCCCCACACACACTTAGAAATGAATATTGCCCTCAATATTCAAAGCACCGGGTGTTAAACCGACACTTAAAACGTAAGAAGGAAATATTAATAACCTTTATTTTAGGCTATTTACATGATTTTTTTTTTGATTGAAGATATATACATATATACAACATGAGGGTCATCTCCCCCACACTAGGGTGGTAGAAAAGAGAAAGAAGACAGAAATATGGGTGAAAACCCATATTGCTACTGTTTTTGATTACCGAGTCGCTAGCTTGACTCGACCTCGAATTAAATTGTCCATGAGGAAGCTACTGTTTTTGATTACCGAGTCGCTAGCTTGACTCGACCCCGAATTTAATTGTCCTTGGGGAAAGTTTGGAGATCCGGGACTACCATGGTTGGTATGTCCTCTCCAAATAGTGTTTCACACGATGCCAATTCACTTTAAAACATGGACCGTCATTTTGAGATAACTCAACGGTACCATATGGATAAACCTTAGTGATAGTGAATGGGCCAGTCCAACGGGTTTTGAGTTTACCCGAGAAGATCTTTAATCTAGAATTAAAGAGAAGGACTCGATCACCAACGTTAAAAACGCGGTTCTTTATTTTTGAGTCATGAATCTTCTTTGTTTTTTCTTTATAGATTAAAGAGTTCTCGTAAGCCTGATCACGTAGTTCATTTAATTCATTCATTTGAACTTTTCGGTGATCACCCGCAGTTTTGAGGTCAAAGTTGGCATGTTTCAATGCCCAGTAGGCTTTGTGGTCAAGTTCCATCGGTAGATGACATGTCTTTCCGTACACAAGCTTGTAAGGTGTACACCCAATGGGTGTTTTGTAAGCTGTACGAAAGGCCCATAGTGCGTCATCCAATTTATCCGACCAGGCAGCACGGTTTTCACCTACAGTCCTCTCAAGTATCCTTTTGATACCACGGTTTGAAACCTCCACTTGCCCACTCGTTTGTGGGTGATACGCGGTAAAAAAGACGGTGGGTTACACCATACTTTTGCATGACTTTGTCAAATTTGTCATTGCAGAAATGCGTACCACGATCACTTATGATAGCACGTGGGGTTCCAAAACGGGCAAAAAGAGATTTCAGGAATTTTACTACAACTCGAGCATCATTTGTAGGTAAAGCTTTCGCTTCAACCCATTTTGACAAGTAGTCAACAGTGTAACAATTCGCAATTTCAGGTTAATTACTATTCCCGAAAAATTTCACTATTCACTTTTACTAGTCATTTTCCCGAAAATTTCCTGAAATTTGATTCTTTTGTTCTTGGCCTCGAGTGATAAATCATTTCCATGGCAAATTAAAAGTTTGACACTCATCAGATCATTTTCGTGAAAGTTAATAAGGAATTACACGTTTTAGGGTTAAACGTCATTCAAAAATTCTACGCACAACGAAACTCGACCGCGTTAAGTGACCCCGCATCAGAAAATGTTTGACACACTCATGATTTATTTGAGAATTAATCATGACTGAGAAAAACATGACCAAAATAAGCCTCGGCCGTGAAAAACTGGAATTTTCAGTTTTAAGCGTTTTTACTCAGCCGTAACCTTAGCCTATACCTGCACCGCGTTTCTAAGACGATTTGAGTTTTCAACTTATTAGAAAAATTCAACATATTTTTCCCTCCTCCTTTGACCAAAAATCATTCCTTGATTTTATAAGTCATTCCTTGATTTTTAGGCTTACGGTTTGATGTTTAAAAGACATTTAATACCAACCGACACTAGACTGAGCCCAGTCTAGACATTATAAGTCATTTTAAATCATTTTTATCCTATTAGAAAAGTAACATTTTACTTTTCTCAATTTTACGCAATATTCGTACGTTTTACGTATTACGCGTTTTAGACCCGTGTTTCCAATTTTAGCAGGGTTTTAACACCCCAATGAAACCTACCACTCATTTTATATTTTATTATGGAGTATTTTGACAAGTTTAATCATTCTTCCAAGTTTCGTATTTTTACGATACCCGGTTTTACGTATTATGGCTTAATCGTTTACGGTTAGCATTTTACGGAGCCAAAACTAACTCAATATCTAGGATAATACCATCAAAGGACCAACACTTCCTCCCCAAGTTTCCAAACCGACTTAAGGGGGGGGGGAGTCACCCTTTAGGTGTCTTGATCTTATGCTAAGTAAGCTAGGATGATTACATGTGTTAACACTTGCTCACCAAATGTTGACAAGTCAATGTTGTAACCTCCTTAAGCTCCCATAAAAGCCTTCGCTCCTTCCTTTGTACGCCACAATCACAACACACAAACACCATCTCCTTTGCTTGATCTTCTTCCAAGTTTCATGCAAGAATCATTGATGCGTGGGAATCGCAATAGGCTTTACCTCTCGAGGGATCTCGAGAAGCTTACAACCCCCACCAGGCAGTGTACCTGATCGTTGTAGTATAGTATAGTGACAAGTACCGGGGGATTGATCGTTCAGCTTAGGAATAGTGTCGCTAGGATTAGAAAACCTAAATACTAGTTCTAAAGGTGAGGGATGATTCTTTTTGTGTTTTTATATTTTTTAGAAAGCATATTAAAATCTCGGGTTTTGGAAGAGTGGGCGGAATTAGTTGCTATTCAACTAACCCAATACTAAGATGCAATCAAAATAAAATACTAAGAATGAAAATAAGCTAATTTATACTAAAGTTTTGAGCAGTAATTGGAGAAAATGTGTTTACTTAGATTTCACTACTCCCTAGATATCTTTTACACGTTAATTACTTGTTATAATTGCATGGATGACGGATCGTATTCCTTAATACCATTCATGGGGTGGCACACATAACTCCCCAATTCTATGAGCTCTTATCTCCTCCTACACCATGCCCAGCACAACTATAGGGATTGTAAACAGTGGCTCATGCATTAAATACAACCAATAAAGACCTAGTGCGCGTTGGTTCATGTTTCTTAAGACGTTCAAGCATGTTACCAATTGGAGATCTGCCAGTTTTCTTAAGCCTAACATATAAATCATTCATCCAAGACAAGAATAAACAAGTAATCAACACATAATCAATATCTAGGTTTCATTAGATCTAAGCAAACACAAAAGAGATCTAGCCTAGCATGATAGAATTAAGACAAGAACATGATATAGACAACCAACACATAGACATATTGATTGAATTAGAAGAACACTTATCTTGATTAATCATGCAAGGTATCAAGGGGTTGGAACCCTTGAAAAACCTGTAAAGTTACACCAAAAACGTACTTAGGGTTTCTCCCAAAACTTTTCTCTTTTAATGTGAAAAATTAGAAAACTATATATAGAAAAATAGGTTTGACGGCGTCAAGAATAAACTTGTGACGCCGTCACCTCGCCGCCAAAACTCTCCTCGGACTGCCTAGATCTACTTCTGACGCCGTCAAGACTTATATACTTCCAGGCCGTCATGACTCTTTTACTCTTGACGCCCTTCCTACGTGACGCCGTCAAAACTCTTCCGGGTCGTCATGGAAATTTATGAAATTTGCTCTTGACGCCGTCAAGGATTTGCTTTTGACGCTGTCACCTACTGTTCCCAGCATGGAAAATTAAGACTTTGGCGTTTTCTTCATTTTTATGCTCCAAAAACGTCCGAATTGCTTCCTTTTCCAGATTTCTCTCCCAAAGTACCTAAAATCACAAAAGGAACGATTTAGGGCAATATTTGATCAAATAAATTCGGATTCGCGCTTAAACGACCCCGTAAAAACGGATCATTTTTCGCCTCATCAATCATGTGCTACTACAACACATAAACACTAGTTTGGTTTTGATTCATCAAAACTACTTCCAATCTTTAGTACTTTGGTGATTTCTCTTGAGTTTGAATCTACTCAAGTCACGTCAACTTTCATCATCTCTCTTTCAAGAATACAAGTGTAGAAAGATTGCTTGAAGTGAAGTAGGGTGAAGCTAAAGTCTATCAAAGTCCTTTTCCTTACATGCTACTTACCTTTCTTTGTAGAAAGCCAAAGTTGGAAGCAAACTCTAATACACTTCCTTGCTTAAATATCATATTCATGCTATTTACATATCATTCATGCTATATATTGTCTTGTTGTCATGTCCATGATGTATAAAAATGAGTAAAACAAGTTATTACAAATGATTGTTAACTTATGTTATTTAAACAAGTAAACTAGTGACTCTTATGGAGAACCAGTACCAAAATAGTACAACTATGATATTGAAAACTTACTTACTGTTATAAAGGACTTCAAAAGGAAAACATAGCAATTTGAACCACTTAAAACGAGTACACGAGTCAAAAGTTATGGCCATAAGAAGTTAGCAAAACCAAAACGCCGAAACTGCCGATACCTACTGTTTTGCATTCTGCCATTTTGAAAGTCACCCTTCTGGTCCGATTCATCAAAAAGTTAAAGCACGAAAGTTGTCCGGAACGCCGTTTTCGTTCAGGAACAAAGAAGCTCGAGCCCTGAAAACGCTTTTCGAGTGATATTTTCTTCAAATTCTTAACAGCCCATTTTTAGACCAAAGTCACTATATAATAGTTATGTTTTACTAAGACCAAGAGGTCTTATGACCTAGATTCAAGACCACAACCATGGCTAGAGCCAAGGTTGAGTCTCAAGACCATGGAACAATGACCAAAGGTCATGGCAAAGCCATGGCTAAAGACCATATAAACATACCAAGGCGAAAACATGAGTTAAGACCATATATACATACCAAGGCAAAAACATGACTAAAGACCATATAAACATACCAAGGCGAAAACATGAGCTAACGACCATATAAACTTACCAAGACAAATACATGAACTAGAGAGTTAGCGATAAGTTTAACAAGCAATTTGGATCTATTCCATCTAAAGAATCATGAGATATTACAAGTAATTGTCATACAAGTTATAAGAAACTTACCCTAATAACAATCTTCATGTACAAATAAACTTTCCTAAGTTTATTCAAATATTGGATATGTAAATTTTTGGATCAAAACTTATATATAAATATATATACTTTATCAACTACTACAATAGTAGGGAGGCTCATGTGAGGAGTTCATTATGTAAGCCGTCGAGATGAGTTGTGGATTTACGAATTAAAGTGTCCTGGCTCCTCGAACGTTTACTACATGACTTCTGAATTATGTCGGCCCGAACGGTAGTAAACGATATATAAACTATACATGTTTCATGAATCATTTCTTTTCAAAGACTTACACTATACATCATACCACATCATGGACTAAATGCAAGACATATATTGGCATGTTTATGTTTCCTTAGACATTATTCCAAACCTAAGTTGCAACGATTATTCTAGGTTACTCGTAGAAGTTCTTACGGCATATCCATCATTCTCATTATACATCATCCAACTCAAGGTGAGTTCATAGCCCCACTTTCCATTACTTAATTGTTTTACAAACCCTTGGGGGGAATACATGCTATTTTTAACTGAGCACAATGTTTTTAAATTGTATGCTTGCCTGATTGTTTTATTATCACTAAGTATCATCCTTGCCAAACCGAGATCCCTTATTATGAACCATTTAATCACTAGAAATAGTGAGCGCGAATATTGTGAATAGGCCTATTGGGATTGGCGAATCCCATTTGTATTGACTAAGTTCAAACAAATGCATTAATATTTGAGACATTAGGTATGACGGCAAAGTACCTACCGGGGTAACTCCGCCGATTGATATTGGTACCCGTTAACGTTTTGGTGTCATAAGCTTAGTATTTGATAATAACTGTTCCGGGCGTATAACGACGTGGCCCATCTTTGTTTTCCAAACATTGGTGTGAGTCTATAGCTCACACTACCAACATATTGTGTTCAAACATTAAACAAACTCTATGAATATCACTCAACCTTTGTGTTGACCTCTCAAGCATGTATTTCAGGTTCATGACGATCAAGGATGGCACGGAAGGACACGGATGTTCAAGAGGGCTATAAATTTTATTATCATTCAAAAACTCATCTAATGTGATTTGTAAACTTGGAACCATCTGGGACCTCATTTTGTAATCTCTGATATTTATACAATTTGAATGATAAATTTTTTAAAACGACTCAATTGGAGTTCGTTTTCTATTATTGTGACTATTGTGCCATCGAGTAACACCCAGTTTGAATTCCGCTGCATCCATGAATTGGGGGTGTTACAGATTGGTACCAGAGCCATGGTTATAGAGAAACGGGTCTAATTGAGACCTAAACTATAACTACAATTACAAGCAAAAACATTTTTATAGCCTTCCGCTCTTCGTGTCTTCCATCCTCCAGACGATTATGGACTTAGTAGGCATTTTTATGCTACACAAACATAATTGCATATTAATATATGTACCCTAAACATAATTGAGCATTTCCCCGTAAGCATTTTATACTACATGAACATATTAGTATATTGATATATAAACTCGGTTTATTTTCAATCATTTTTCTAAACAATGGACTAAACATATCTGCGTATGCCTATTCTAGGGCATTACGACACAACCAGATTCTCCCAATCATGTTCCTACTCCAACATTTTATGTCCAAGACATTGTAACTGATTGCAATGGTCTTTCCTATTTTCCAAGACATTGTATTATACAATGGTCTTAATCATTTCTCAAATGTTTTGAGTCACACAATGGTTTAACCTACTTCCGAGACATTATGAATTACACAATGGTCTAACCTACTTCCGAGACATTGTGTTTTGCGCAATGGTCTCTAGAATCATTCCATCACATCATCAATATCATTTCATATGACATCAAAAACCCATCACAATCTATCGATTTCTAAATAGAAATATGAGATTTTTAAAGGACAAACAAATCCATCACCTACAAAAGCTGAAGTTCAGCTCTACATTCATCAAAGTTTTCTTCTGAAACCTTCATTATTAAAAGTTCGTGATCCTGGCCAAGTATGTTCTATTTTAGAACTACTTAAAACTTCCTTTCCACACGTACCTACCCGTACTATCTTCTATGCAATGGATTATGAAAACATAGGTTACAAGTCTTGTATGGGCGGGACTTGCAACTGAAGGGTTTGACATCGCCTTTGTTTAGTGGACAGTTTCCCGAAAGCAACGGACATATCACAAGTATACCTAATTTAGGTATTTGAAAATTTTATCGAACCTTGGCTAAATATAGACTAGTCACCTATATTTAACCTAGGGATAGTGGAATATAGTCTGACTAACTATATTCGACTTAAAATTTTCAAATACTGAGAATAGTTGTACTAGGGTTATGTTTAGATTGATTTCCTACATGAACTCGATAAACCACTAGAATTCATTAAAACAAACTAGAGACACGATAGTGCCTTACCACTCAACAAGATCTTAACACCTTATTTGTATGACCTAACTTCATTCTTGAAAGTTTTCATTTATGAGATAATCCGAACTACTATCTTGGGATAGTTATCAATTCTTCTCTTCATCACGTAGAAGTACTATCCTGTTTAGGTCCTAAGGATACCATTCCATCATAAACCTTTAAAATCTCTTAAGATTTTCAAAACAAACTCAACATCTATACCTAAGAGTATTAATGTTAAGCATACACTACACACTTTGTTCATCAACATATCACATCATTATCTTCACAACCGTTGCAACCACAAACTCATTAACAGATCTTGATGCACTTTTAAAGCTCAAATCATCCTTAGTTACACCACAAGTACCCTCATCAGCTTTACAAGATTGAATATTCATTTTGTACTTTTGGAACACCAGTATCATCTCGTAATACACTACCTTGTAACTCACCGGCTAATTGTGAATGTTGTGTTGGGAATTCTTAAGTAGGATGATTTGTAATTATTTGAATGGATTGGGATGCCTTTTTATTTAAATAAAGAAATTGTAAATCACCGAACCATAAGTTTATACTTCCCTATTTACATTGTTTGGGATGCCTCTCTATGTAAATAAAGAATTATAAACAAGTGGGCTTCTTTGTATCCGAAATAACATAAGTATGAAGTCAATAAACACTAGGTACAACAACAGATTACCAACTAGGCTATGATTGCAACTACTATCTCAATTCCTATTAATATTCGACTGCTATATCAATTTCCTTTGATATTCGACTATTATCATACCTTTCCTACATAAAAGTAAGCCTCATCCTACACCATACACTGAAATGACAAATCAAACTACATCACCAGTAATCCCAGACTTTAGTCCTCATAAGTAACCACACCTGTTCATCGATACCACTCCAACATATAACACACATAGAACTTCGGGACGAAGTTCCCAGTAAGGGGTAGAGACTGTAACAATTCGCAATTTCAGGTTAATTACTATTCCCGGAAAATTTCACTATTTACTTTTACTATTCATTTTCCCGAAAATTTTCTGAAATTTGATTTTTTTGTTCTTGGCCTCGAGTGATAAATCATTTCCATGGCAAATTAAAAGTTTGACACTCGTCAGATCATTTTCGTGAAAGTTAATAAGGAATTACACGTTTTAGGGTAAAACGTCATTCAAAAATTCTACGCACAACGAAACTCGACCGCGTTAAGTGACCCCGCATCAGAAAAATGTTTGACACACTCATGATTTATTTGAGAATTAATCATGACTGAGAAAAACATGACCAAAATAAGCCTCGGCCGTGAAAAACTGGAATTTTCAGTTTTAAGCGTTTTTACTCAGCCGTAACCTTAGCCTATACCTGCACCGCGTTTCTAAGACGATTTGAGTTTTCAACTTATTAGAAAAAGTCAACATATTTTTCCCTCCTCCTTTGACCAAAAATCATTCCTTGATTTTATAAGTCATTCCTTGATTTTTAGGCTTACGGTTTGATGTTTAAAAGACATTTAATACTAACCGACACTAGACTGAGCCCAGTCTAGACATTATAAGTCATTTTAAATCATTTTTATCCTATTAGAAAAGTAACATTTTACTTTTCTCAATTTTACGCAATATTCGTACGTTTTACGTATTACGCGTTTTAGACCCGTGTTTCCAGTTTTAGCAGGGTTTTAACACCCCAATGAAACCTACCACTCATTTTATATTTTATTATGGAGTATTTTGACAAGTTTAATCATTCTTCCAAGTTTCGTATTTTTACGATACCCAGTTTTACGTATTATGGCTTAATCGTTTACGGTTAGCATTTTACGGAGCCAAAACTAACTCAATATCTAGGATAATACCATCAAAGGACCAACACTTCCTCCCCAAGTTTCCAAACCGACTTAAAGGGGGGGGGGAGTCACCCTTTAGTTGTCTTGATCTTATGCTAAGTAAGCTAGGATGATTACATGTGTTAACACTTGCTCACCAAGTGTTGACAAGTCAATGTTGTAACCTCCTCAAGCTCCCATAAAAGCCTCCCCTCCTTCCTTTGTACGCCACAATCACAACACACAAACACCATCTCCTTTGCTTGATCTTCTTCCAAGTTTCATGCAAGAATCATGTGCTACAACAACACATAAACACTAGTTTGGTTTTGATTCATCAAAACTACTTCCAATCTTTAGTACTTTGGTTATTTCTCTTGAGTTTGAATCTACTCAAGTCACCTCAACTTTCATCATCTCTCTTTCAAGAATACAAGTGTAGAAAGATTGCTTGAAGTGAAGTAGGGTGAAGCTAAAGTCTATCAAAGTCCTTTTCCTTACATGCTACTTACCTTTCTTTGTAGAAAGCCAAAGTTGTAAGCAAACTCTAATACACTTCCTTGCTTAAATATCATATTCATGCTATTTACATATCATTCATGCTATATATTGTCTTGTTGTCATGTTCATGATGTATAAAAATGAGTAAAACAAGTTATTACAAATGATTGTTAACTTATGTTATTTAAACAAGTAAACTAGTGACTTTTATGGAGAACCACGACCAAAATAGTACAACTATGATATTGGACACTTACTTACTGTTATAAAGGACTTCAAAAGAAAAACATAGCAATTTGAACCACTTAAAACGAGTACACGAGTAAAAAGTTATGGTCATAAGAAGTTAGCAAAACCAAAACGCCGAAACTGCCGATACCTACTGTTTTGCATTCTGCCATTTTGAAAGTCACCCTTCTGGTCCGATTCATCAAAAAGTTAAAACATGAAAGTTGTCCGGAACGCCGTTTTCCTTTAGGAATGAAGAAGCTCGAGCCCTGAAAACGCTTTCCGAGTGATATTTTCTTCAAATTCTTAACAGCCCATTTTTAGACCAAAGTCACTATATAATAGTTATGTTTTACTAAGACCAAGAGGTCTTATGACCTAGATTCAAGACCACAACCATGGCTAGAGCCAAGGTTGAGTCTCAAAACCATGGAACAATGACTAAAGGTCATGGTAAAGCCATGGCTAAAGACCATATAAACATACCAAGGCGAAAACATGAGTTAAGACCATATATACATACCAAGGCGAAAACATGACTAAAGACCATATAAACATACCAAGGAGAAAACATGAGCTAACGACCATATAAACTTACCAAGACAAATACATGAACTAGAGAGTTAGCGATAACTTTAACATGAAATTTGGATCTACTCCATCTAAAGAATCATGAGATATTACAAGTAATTGTCATACAAGTTATAAGAAACTTACCCTAATAACAATCTTCATGTACAAATAAACTTTCCTAAGTTTATTCAAATATTGGACATGTAACTTTTCGGATCAAAACTTATATATATATATATATATATATATATATATATACTTTATCAACTACTACAATAGTAGGGAGGCTCATGTGAGGAGTTCATTATGTAAGCCGTCGAGATGAGTTGTGGATTTACGAATTAAAGTGTCCTGGCTCCTCGAACGTTTACTACATGACTTCTGAATTATGTCGGCCCGAACAGTAGTAAACGATATATAAACTATACATGTTTCATGAATCATTTATTTTCAAAGACTTACACTATACATCATACCACATCATGGACTAAATGCAAGACATATATTGGCATGTTTATGTTTCCTTAGACATTATTCCAAACCTAAGTTGCAACGATTATTCTAGGTTACTCGTAGAAGTTCTTACGGCATATCCATCATTCTAATTATACATCATCCAACTCAAGGTGAGTTCATAGCCCCACTTTCCATTACTTAATTGTTTTACAAACCCTTGGGGGGAATACATGCTATTTTTAACCGAGCACAATGTTTTTAAATTAAATGCTTGCCTGATTGTTTTATTATCACTAAGTATCATCCTTGCCAAACCGAGATCCCTTATTATGAACCATTTAATCACTAGAAATAGTGAGCGCGAATATTGTGAATAGGCCTATTGGGATTGGCGAATCCCATTTGTATTGACTAAGTTCAAACAAATGCATTAATATTTGAGACATTAGGTATGACGGCAAAGTACCTACCGGGATAACTCCGCCGATTGATATTGGTACCCGTTAACGTTTTGGTGTCATAAGCTTAGTATTTGATAATAACTGTTCCGGGCGTATAACAACGTGGCCCATCTTTGTTTTCCAAACATTGGTGTGAGTCTATAGCTCACACTACCAACATATTGTGTTCAAACATTAAACAAACTCTATGAATATCACTCAACCTTTGTGTTGACCTCTCAAGCATGTATTTCAGGTTCATGACGATCAAGGATGGCACGGAAGGACACGGATGTTCAAGAGGGCTATAAATTTTATTATCATTCAAAAACTCATCTAATGTGATTTGTAAACTTGGAACCATCTGGCACCTCATTTTGTAATCTCTGATATTTATACAATTTGAATGATAAATCTTTTAAAACGACTCAATTGGAGTTCGTTTTCTATTATTGTGACTATTGTGCCGTCGAGTAACACCCAGTTTGAATTCCGCTGCATCCATGAATTGGGGGTGTTACAAACAGCCACAAGTATGTATTTGTTTCCTCTATATGATGGGAATGGCCCCATAAAGTCAATGCCCCAGATATCAAAGATCTCACAAACTTGAATAGCATTTTGTGGCATCTCATTTCTTTGTGAAATGTTCCCGTGACGTTGACAAGCGTCACAGGTTTTAATGAGATCCTGGGTATCTTTATAAATTGTGGGCCAGAAGAATCCGGAATCAAACACCTTTTTGGCGGTGTAATTGGGACTATGATGTCCCCCAGTGGGTCCAGCATGGCAAGCCTTGAGAATTTCAGTGGCTTCCTATCCATACAGATTTTGATCCACACCGTCGGATGACTTGATCCACACAGATTTTGAATAAGTAGGGGTCATCCCAGAAGTAATGTTTGATATCCTTAAAGAATTTATTCTTATGTTGGGTTGACATCCCTTTCACAACAAAGTTACCCGCATGGTAGTTTGCGAAGTCGGCAAACCATGGGGTAGTAGAATCTCCACGAAAAGCAACCGCATTGAGTGTTTCGAGAGGAAATGTTTCATTTATTTCCTTTTTCTCATACACATCTTGATGAGGGTTCTCTAATCGGGACAGATGATCAGCAGCCAGGTTCTCAGCTCCTTTTTTATCACGAATAATAATATCAAATTCCTGAAGGAGGAGAACCCAACGGAGCAATCTCGGCTTTGCATCTTGTTTTGCAAAGAGATATTTTAGAGCCGAGTGATCCGTATACACTACGCATTTGGTCAAGATTAGGTATGTCCGAAACTTTTCAAAAGCATACACCACGGCTAATAATTCTTTTTCTGTAGTGGTGTAATGAGTTTGAGCTTCGTTCATAGTTTTGCTTGCGTAGTGGATAGGCTGAAAGTATTTCGTTTTGCGTTGCCCCAAGACTGCACCGATAGCAAAATCACTTGCATCGCACATGAGCTCAAAGGGTAAATCCCAGTCGGGGGCAACAAGAATGGGTGCTTCAGTAAGCTTTTTCTTCAATGTTTCAAAAGCTTCGATGCACTCTGGTAAGAAGATAAAAGGAGCATCCTTTTCGAGGAGATGAGTCATAGGTCGGGAGATTTTAGAAAAATCTTGTATGACTCTACGATAGAAACCGGCATGACCCAAGAAACTCCTAATACTTTTGACAGTAGTAGGGTGAGGCAATTTAGCAATGACATCAACCTTAGCTCTATCAACCTCAATCCCATTCTTGGAAATCTTATGGCCAAGGACAATGCCCTCTTTGACCATAAAATGACTCTTTTCCCAATTTAGACATAGATTGGTGTCTTAATACCTTTTCAGCATGTTTTCTAAATTGGTGAGACATGTTTGGAATGAATCCCCAATGACCGAGAAGTCATCCATAAAGACCTCCATGGTTTTACCGATCATGTCGGTAAATATGGCCATCATGCACCTCTGGAACGTACCTGGAGCATTACATAAGCCAAAAGGCATACGTTTATAAGCAAAGGTTCGATAAGGGTATGTAAAGGTAGTCTTTTCTTGATCCGATGGATCAATGGGGATTTGAAAGTATCCTGAGAAACCATCAAGGAAACAATAGTACTCGTTCCCTACTAATCTCTCAAGCATCTGATCCATAAAGGGCAGCGGAAAGTGGTCTTTGCGGGTGGCGTCATTCAACTTACGATAGTCAATGCAAACACGCCACCCGGTAACCAGCCGAGTTGGAATCAACTCATTTTCCTCATTAGTGACAACAGTAATGCCACCCTTTTTTGGGACGCAATGGATGGGACTAACCCATGGACTGTCAGAGATGGGGTAAATCAATCCTGCATCAAGAAGTTTGAGAACCTCTTGTTTAATGACATCATGGATTTTTGGATTCACCCGTCTTTGATGTTGCGCTGCGGGCTTGAAGTCATCCTCCATTAAGATTTTGTGTGTACAAAAATCTGGGTTAATACCCTTAATATCGGAGAGCTTCCAAGCAATTGCTTGCTTGTGTGACTTCAAGACCTTTATGAGAGCAACCTTTTCCTCGTCACTTAAACCTTTAGCAATAATGACGGGGTAATTTGTCATTACCCTCCAAAAATGTGTATTCAAGATGAGGAGGTAAGTCCTTGAGTTCGACCTCAGGAAATTCATCGTTTTTATCAACCGATTTAATTTCCTCATTATGAAGTTGTACGGGAGGGAGTGGAGGAGAATTGTCTTGATTTAGCAATTTCTCAAGGAGAAGAATATCTCCCTCCAGATCAATCTCAGTGTTATCAATTCCTGCTGGAACTGAATCACTTTTGAGAAAAGCCTCGACCTCTTCCAAAAGGAAATCACTTCCTGTTAGGTCACCATTTTGTAAACACAAGTATGATTTAGAAAGAAATAAGATGAGAAATGAGATTGGTTGATTATGAGACAATATGAAAGGTGAGAGTGCAAGAGTTTCCTTAAGATAATCAAATAACCAACAAGTTAAATGTTTACATGAGCTTACTATTTATAAGGGAGGAGTTAGGGCAACACTCCCTTCCTCCCTTATCTTCAAATTCGTGGGCTTCAAGCCCATAGGGCTTTTACACATAAGCCTTGTAACATAAAACTTAATGAAATAAATACTAAAGCAACCTATTACAAAATGTAATGACCGAGACTTGACTAAATACAAAAGTATGGTTCCAACAATCTCCCCCTAAGGGTCGGTCATCACGGTTGCTTGACGTCTTCATCTTTGTCGTTGACTTGTGACAAGTAAAACTCTAGACGTCTTCAAAAATGGTTGAGTGATAATGAATATACTTTGCTCTCTGTCTTTGTTCTTTGGTGATGATGTAGTGATTGTGTTATGAAGTAATCTGCCGTTCGTCACTCCTGCGTCTGTGGTGGTTGTCCGCCATTCCAACATACTCATACATCTTTGTACTTAGACTTTTCACGTGCAAGAAGTTCCTTTTGATACATTGAGATCTTTGTCTTTATACTTTGTAGATTCTTCTTATTGTCGTAGAATCTTTCTTGGAACTTTGTGTTGCTAAGATCTTTGGGGGAGCTATCTTTTGCTTCAAGATGTATGTATGAGCATGTTGGAATCTACCATCATGGAAGTGAGGTACATGCGAGTAAACAGTTAGCAATAAAACAACTGGTACTTACGGATAAGGAATTAGAGCTCATCAACAGCATATTGTGAAGACTCCTTCTAATCCTTATCCAGGCCGTTCCCATATCAGATACTCCCGAAGGAGCTTACGAGACCTACTGAGTAGCTCAATGACTGGGTGAGTCGCTGGGGATCACTCCACGACTGTAAACCGTAATGGAACCACCGCAAACACTAAGCGTAACCCTTGTGGGGTTACCGAAGTGACCTGCTGTCAGGGCTGTTTGATGTTGACCCTGGCAGGATTTCCGTTCAATCATTGAGAAATACATAAGTAATCCTCTCATAAACGTTCTCGGCAGATTGCTAAGATCTGCGAAGGACTCGATAATTTACAGCTGGTGTCCATTGATGTAGAACACCAGTTGTAGAAATACTAAGTGTTCCTAAGAGATCTTTGATGTATCTCGAGGCTCTAGACTCTATAAGTGCACACTTAGGTTTCCTATGCGGAGACTAGGGAGGGGTCTCCTGCTTCAATATCAACCGTCTCTAAGAGATAGGTCGATAGATTACACTGGTTCCCCGTGAGAATGAAACAAGCTCTTTTAAGAGAACTTGAGTGGTTAAGAAGGTTTAGTGCATTGCGTCACTGGGTCCATGACGGCTTAATCTTCAATACCGGTGTTGTCTTTTGCAACAGCCAGTAGCATACGTATTGAACCCGGTGTCTGCCCTAAGGTTGAATCATAAGGAGGGCTATTTCTTTTCACCCTTTTCTTTACTTTTCTTTTTAATTCTTCAACTCCTTCTTTCCCCTTTCATTCTTTTCTCCTTTTTTCGTATCATACCTAAGGACTTCTAATTCTAACTATGGGAGATGTCCTTGGGTAGATCCCTCCGGCTCTGGCGGATCATAGGACGGATATTCCTATCTTAATCACCTTATAACTCTGACAGTAGCCAATAAACCTTTGATTGAAAATCTCTCAAAGTGTTTGTGATAATCAAATATTTTGGTTAACACTTTGAGAGTTTTGTGTACACTTTTGAAGGGCTCCCCCTGCACATGTGCTCATAAGTGTTTAATAAATTTGCACATGCGGGAGGAGCAAGTACTGTTTGAATTGATCCACTTTCAGTGAACAAGACCGATTCGAGACACGCTTACATCACTAGTTAAACTAGCTTGAAGTTATTACCCGGCCTGGTCAAGTCCACAGAAAGTTTCTCAAGACGGTACATTTCTACTAAGACATATCCTTTTCGAGACACGCTTACATGGTTAATTAAAGAGATACATTGTCAGCTTTTAGGTGACAACTAGCTCTAGTAACTAACTTGATGTTATTACCCGTCGAGGATAAGTCTTTTCGATTTAACTAACTTTAATTGTCTCGTCAATTCCTGGGTGAATCTGAGTCTAGCTCGCACAAGATACAACTTTCAGCTTTAACTTCATATATTTTAATCACTTTTTCATTTTCTCCCCCTCAAAAATAGCATATGTGATGTTGTTTTTGTTAAACTTTTGATTAAAATATGCTTTTTGAGTCTTATGGGGAGATTCACCAAGAACTTTTGATTTTGAACAAAGTATTTTGTTTTGACAAGTGCTCCCCCTCAACAAGTGATTAGGTCTTATTGAGGTGAAATACTTGTCCTTTTGAGCAGAATTATGAAAAATCATAAAAGTTTGATTAATTCTACTCAAAAGTAAGAAGCCTTCGCTCCTTATATTTAGGATTGAGGCACTGATGCGTACCTCAGGGTCCTTTCTTTACAAGTTCGGGTTGTGCACTGTAATGCGTACACAAACCAAACTTAAGCGTAAACCAACCAAAAAACACTGTAGACAGCTGGAATTAGTACTTTTATCGACCAACTTACGCGTAAAACGTACTGTTCATGCAAAAAACGACTTTTTGATGAAAAAATAGCCTAAAAACCTATCAAAGATCAATACTTTATGCAATATCTAAGCTTCTAAACACTATATTAACCTTAAAACTTATCCAAGCTTTAAGATTTGAGTGTAAGAAACCAAGAAAAAGGCAAAAAAGATGAAGAAATATGATGAAAAACCCCACGTTAACAATAAGAACAACACTTCAATCTCTATTAGGCGAATGATACCACTTGTTAGGTCACCATTTTGTAAACACAAGTATGATTTAGAAAGAAATAAGATGAGAAATGAGATTGGTTGATTATGAGACAATATGAAAGGTGAGAGTGCAAGAGTTTCCTTAAGATAATCAAATAACCAACAAGTTAAATGTTTACATGAGCTTACTATTTATAAGGGAGGAGTTAGGGCAACACTCCCTTCCTCCCTTATCTTCAAATTCGTGGGCTTCAAGCCCATAGGGCTTTTACACATAAGCCTTGTAACATAAAACTTAATGAAATAAATACTAAAGCAACCTATTACAAAATGTAATGACCGAGACTTGACTAAATACAAAAGTATGGTTCCAACACTTCCCTCAAACGGAGTGAGAGAAGGGGAAGAGTCGGAAATGATAGGTTCAGATGATGGAGTGGAATCCCCACTCACAGAATTATGAGAATAACCAAGAAATTATTGAGAGTACTCCTCTGAAGCAATGTCTATGATATCTATTTGATTAACTAATTCAGAATCATAATTTGAGGAGTACCTCGTGGTTTGAGCGAGGTTAAAGGTAACAGCTTCATTACCCACACGCAAGGTGATTTCTTGCTCAAATACATCGATAAGAGCACGGCCCGTTCTAAGGAATCCTGATTGATGCTAAACCGTCAACCAAATTCAACCACGGATGTGGTCAAGATGGTCAAACAGCTTAGAGTCAATGCTCCGCGGAATATAGTGGTTTCCCCGGGTCGTTATGTCCCGACGAGGTGTGGATTGTATTCAAACGGTTATGTGATCGGGTGAATCTGGACAGGAAGGGGTATAAATGAGTTGTGATGATTACACTACTGGAATATAAGAGAAAACTGAAAGTCGGAAAAACCAGAAACGTTAAAAACTTAAAAACACGTACGTTCACGTTTAAATAAAACGTAAACGTACAAAATAAAACGTGAAAACTGAAATCTGAAAACCCACAGGGGGTGAAAATAACTTTTTTACAAACCAAAGATAAAATGAAAATAAAGTTATTAAAATGATTATTTTAATATTTAAACACTAATTAATTACTTAAAACTATTTTAAATCTAATTTAAAATAAACTAAAAATGATAAAGGTTACAAAATAAACTAAAAACTTACAAAAATATTTTCTAAACCTCTAATTGAACTTGAAGAAAGTATAAAAAATAAAAATAAATGTTTTTGTCTTTTTATGAGTTTTTTATTAATTAAAAACTATTTATATTAATTACGCTAATTAAACTATTTTAAATTACTATTAATACTAAATTAACTTAGAAAATTATGGAAAAATTTATAAAACTATTTTACATTATATAAAAGTTAGGAAAAATATAAAAACTAGGTTTTACTTAATAAAGACTAATTATGCTATTTAAAACTAATTATTAATTAATAATTAATAAAACTAAGATTAATTCTAATAAATACTAAATGATAAAATAAAAATCTGAGAAAATTATTATAAATACTTTAATATAAGAGGAATTTAAGAAAAATATAAAATAGCTAAGTACTTAATAAAAATTTAAAAATTAAAATTAAAATTAAATTACATTAAATAGAAACTATCACTTAGAAATTAAATTGGTTTTTCTTGGTTTTTCTTTTACAAACTTATTTTATACCTAAAAACAAACAACTTTTGTAAAAACAACTTTTTTATAAATCAAAAATAAGCTGAATGGAAAGCAAAAAGCCCAACAGTTGACAATAGTTGACTTTTTAAGCAAATAAGCTCAAATGAGCTTGAGTGGGACCCACAAAGATTAAAACTGGTCTAAATAAGTTGAATGAACATACTTAAACAAGAAGAAACCAAAAAGTCTAACAGAATAAGCCAAAAAGCCACAAATAAGCACTTGGTTTCTTGACTTAACTCAGAAAATGGGACAGAGGTTTGGGCTTAATCCAAGTGGGGTCCACAGGCTACTAGGTCAAACCAAGGGTCAAAGTTAAGAGCCTACCATGGGGGGGTTTGAAAGAAACAAGTTGGGAGTAGTGGGGCCCACTGAGGAGGTCAGAAAACCACCACCAAGTGGTGGTGGTGGTGGTGGTGTCTGCTGGTGCAGCAGGGGGCTGTGCAGCCCTGCAAGTGAGGTTGAGGTGATGTGGGGCCCAGCAAGAAAATCACAAAAATATAAGCACCAAAGAACCTCAAAGATGAGTTGGTAGAGAACACATATAAACAAGTTTCAGGACCTAGTTCATTACACAAAATTCTAATAAATTCCCACAAGATTTGGAAAAATCTGATGACATGCAATTTGACTTTTTAATGAATCTTGCTTCTTGACTTTTGTGAAGTTTCAATGATCACTACTGATTAGATAAGTTATACTAAACTTAGAAGAAGCTAAATTAACCTATATCTACTAGTTTAGGACTAATTTGAGGGTTTGTGGATTCTAAACCCCCAACAGTGAACTGTGGTGAGGGATGAAAGGGAAATTTGACTTTTTAACTATTGACCAATGGTTTTTATGACTTAGATGTTATGATAGAACCTAAAATGACTTGTGTAAACTGAATACAACAGAGAAAAACAACTAGAACACAGAGATTTCAGTTCATCCAAACACTCCTTTAAACTGTGGAAAACATGACTTTGAAAGCATATGAGGGCATTGAACCATGAAACTTATTAAAAAGGATAAAATATGATAGAGTGAGCTAAAATGAACCCATAAATACCAGCAATATCAAATAAACACCATGAACCTATATTATGCTAATTTGGCGGTGGAATATGAAAAATGAACAACCATGCTATCTAATGAACAAACACCTAACATTAAACAATTTGTGAACTAACTTACACCTAAAAAAACTTGAAAACACAAATAAAAACTTGAATAAACAGATTGCACAGTAAATGATCAATGATGAAATATGGCTTACAATTTGATTCCAAATGCACAGGCCATGAACCAAGTTACTCAAACACAACCTAATCACTCTCCATAGAGTTCTAAACCAGGAACATCATCACCTTCATTCTCCTTCACTTGTTCTCAATTCTTTTTGACATTTTCATTTTAAATTTGATTTATTGTATTTTTTTTTTTAGATTTTCAGTGTAACTGAGTTTTAAGCTTTCAAAGCTTGTACAAACTTAAAAGTAAGCTAAACTAACCTCAATTGATCATTAAACAAGAGCTTTTACAATTTTAAAGCTAAATTGAGATTTTTAATAAAAATGGCAAAAACTAAAGTTTGTTACAAAGCTTGAATTCAACACCAAAGGGACTTAACATTACATTCAAAACATAGATTACAAATTGTTTGAGCTAAAAAGCACAACTGAAAATCAAAGTAACATTAATTCGACATTAATTTAATCTAAAAAATACTACACTACACTACTATTAGCTAACTCATCTCCTCTTCATTTTTTTCTTCATTTAAATATGTCTTGGAGTCCATCTTTGACTTTCCCACAACACTTTTGAGCCTTAGAATGAGTGATAAGCAATCCTGGCCTTCAAATTCTTTTGGCAGGAAAAGAGGTATTGCAACTGGGAGGGTTTCTTGGAGAAATTTATGGGCATTAAATGGTGTTTGGAGGGTATTGGAGGCTAGGGGAACATGGGATGGGGTGTGTGCAGAGTTGGTGAAGGGTGGTTTGGATTTGCAGGGTGATTAGTGGGAGGGAATGGAGGTTAGGGGTGAAGGTCAAAGGGGGTTTAACTGGTTTTAATATAAAACGGGGTGGTTTTATTTTTTAGCTTGGGCCTGGGATTGGTAATGGGCTGGGTAAGGGGTGTTCATGGATCAGGCATGTATTTGGGTTTGGTTGTTGGATTTTTAATAACTTTAAGGGTCCATTTGGTTAAGTATAAAAACACAAGGACCAATAATGTAAATCTGCAAATTTGAGGGACCTGAAATGTAATTTTCCCAACTTGTTCCAAGGATTATTCCTGCCATGTATTAATAATTCAAGGACCATGAAAGTTAATTTTCCATTTTAAAATTTCCAGGGACCAATTCTGCCAAACTTGCAAAGTCCAGGGACCAAACATGTAAACTTTTCAAAACTTTTACCCAGGGACCATTTTGATAACTTTTGATTTCCCAAGGACCAAAATTGATTTTTCTTTCAAAATTATCCCACCAGGGACCAAATCTGTTAAAGTTTGAAACTCCAGGAACCAAAAGTGTAAATTTCCAAAACTTTTCCAATTTTTCACCAAAGGACTAAAATATGACAACTTATGATTTAAAAAGGACCTTTGGTGATAATTTTCTATATTTTGAATATCCAGGGACTAGTTTTGTTAATTTTTGAAAGTCGGGGGACTGAAACTGCCAATTTTGCAAACTTTATACGTTTTTCAACTGTTTTTGCTCATTTTGCATCTAAAACATATAAAACACAATTTTGAAATATTTTCAGTATTTTGATGCATTACTGAGTGTTTTTGTATGTTTTGCAGTTCAGATTTGACCAAAAATGATGAGTGTTTGAGCACTCATCAATCCCCCACACTAAACTATTGCTAGTCCCTAGCAATAACTGTTTTGAAAACTCGATGGATTTTAAACACTTTACCAAAAGCCATCACTTCTAGAGTAGCCAGGTGTAAGAACTGTGGCACACCTGATAACCGTGTGATTTTGAGCAAACCACCAGCTGTTAACGGATTTGAGTAGTCTTTACTAGAAGCCGTTTGCCTCTGGACTAGCCAACTCTTGATGGACCTAGTCAACATCTTGGTGAGCTTATTACCAATTATGGATTTTCCACGGCCTTTACCACAAGCCATAATCTTGCGGGCTAGCCAACTCATTTGTTTTTGGGGAGTTGAGGAACCATACAATTTTGGGCAAATTGCAAGCCGTCAACGGATTTGAGATGTCTTTACCAAGAGCCGTTTGCTCCTGGACTAGCCAATCCCTTTTGTCGGTTAGACAAGGCGGACTGATTACCACAAAAATTTTGAAGCACCAGTGAAAAAATTTTAAAATTTTTGAAATTTTGGCTAAAACGGGGGTATTAGATAGTAAAATATGATAAAATTCGCTAGAATAGCGAAATACCCCCCACACTTAGCATGAATATTGTCCTCAATATTCAAAGTCCCGGCTATTATGCCGACATTTTGAACGTAAAAGGGCAACATTACAAGCTAAGCATGGAAAACACCATTTTGTATTTTCACTTATGTAATCATACACGATGGGGGACTCCCCCACACTTAGGGTGAAAACCCTATAAGCATGCTACTGTTTTTGTTTACCGAGTCGCTAGCTTGACTCGACCCCGAATTCATTTGTCCTTGGGGAAGCATGATGTTGAAGAAGCAATCTTAATCGGACATTCATTCAAGATGTTTGGACAAACATTTGAAGCACGTGAAAGTTCCACACCGATGAGATATAATCCCGGCTCAAGATAATGATACATGAAAATGCCGGGATCAAATATAGTGTCTTCATTCCCGAAGGAGTGAAGAAGAGAGGAAGGAACCTCGAGAACAGGCTCATTAGCCTGAGTTTGGATTTCAAGGGTTAAGCTCAAAAACATCCCGGGAGGGTGGGTGAGAATTTGCAAATCCTCAAGATTGAGTGTATCTCCCCCCGGGCTATCATACTCCGGAGGAGTCATGATAAGGTGATCAATGATGGGCTCAGAAGGAATTTCATCAACATCACTGATGTCTCCATAAGATAAAGAATTTTCATCAGTAGGTGAATCATTAAGCCCGATATTGAGATAAGAATTGAGTGATGGATCATCATCATTCAATAAACTTTCAAGGAACATAATATCCCCCTCAGAATCAAGATAGTTTTTATCAAATTCATACGAAGTTGAACTATCTAGGGCAAGGAATGCTTCGACTTCCTCCATATCATCTTTGAAATCAAAGAGATAATCATCACCTCCCGATGGAAGTGGATTGGTGTGAGTGAGTTCATCGGTGAACTCCTCGAGAAGAAAGTCAACATTAGAGTGGGGAAGGGATGCATCAACATACTCAATGTCTCCATAAGATAAACAATCATCACTAGAATCAGAGACAATCTCAATTTGATCATTTGGATTATTAGGGTTAGAATGGATATCACACACTTGATCAAAAGTCCCCTGTGACTCTCTCGGGATTGGGACAAGGATCTCAACACTAGACTTTATTAATTCGTCCGATTCCTTATTAGGAACAATGCTAAGATGCTCATCCCCCATGTTTAGAGAGTGAGTGTGAACTTCGGGTGTGATAACAACAAATTGAGGGAGATGAGAGGAGCTAGCATTCATGGATTGTACGAGTTCCATTTGATCTTCTGCTAGTAATTTCCCCGTCTCATTATTTTTTCCCTGATTTTCAATGGAAGGAATCACAATTGATGAATATGAAGAACCCTTATAAAATTGAAGGATATCAAGGGTGTCCTCATTATCACTATCATTATCACAGTCTAGAAGAGCAGCTTGACGAAATTTGGCACGTGTTATAGCTGCTTGCTCTAAGACAAGTAATTCTTCCATGCTCAATTCATTTTTAGCCTCTCGTTCTTCAGTAAGTAATTCTGCCATAGATTTCTCACGAGAGTCTTGAAACGGTGTAGTAACCAACTCCTCCTTAAGTTCTTTAAAAATATCAAGAGCCTTTAGTAAAAGGTCTTGCTCGGTTTCTTGAGGAGTTGTGTGAATCATATCGTACTATGGAGGTGGGTCTGAAAACGAATAGTCGTAATTGTTACAAGGAAATGGATTCCTTGTTTGACAATCCGAGCTAGAGTGTGGACCTCCACAGTAATCACAACAGTAATACTGATGTGGCTGTGGGTTGTATGTGCTAGAATTACAATTGCTATCAGGAGACTGTTCATAGACAAGCGTGTTTCCCGATTGACAATTATAACTATAGTGTGAACCACCACAGTACTCACAACAGTAAAACTGTTGAGTCTCATGGTGTGGTAACTGATGGAATGAATCAGTCGTGTCATGGTAGGAATAGGGATTCTGGTTATAGACAGACCCGTTTCCTGATCCTACCATGCCACAGCTGGGGCAATTGCCACCATTATAAGGATTATCACACCACTGGCAAACCAGAAAGTGTGGATGAGACATAGAAAGAATCAAATGTGTATAGAGGGGTAGGGATGAAGAATCAAAGATGTGAGAGGGTAAAGGTGAATATTTTTGGGTTTTTGGAAAGACATTTTGTACAAATAATAAAGAAAATGTTTTTATGTTTTTTGTGTTCGTTGAAAACTGAGTTTAAAAAGTTTTCAGGAACGGTTTTGTTTTGATAATAAGGAAATATGAACAAAGGATGGATAAGTGTACAATGGAACGAATTCCAAAGAAACTAATCAGAAAAACCGTTTAGATACGCACACAACCTCCCCGGCAGCGGCGCCAAAATTTGATTGATGCTAAACCGTCAACCAAATTCAACCATGGATGTGGTCAAGATGGTCAAACAGCTTAGAGTCAATGCTCCGCGGAATATAGTGGTTTCCCCGGGTCGTTATGTCCCGACGAGGTGTGGATTGTATTCAAACGGCTATGTGATCGGGTGAATCTGGACAGGAAGGGTTATAAATGAGTTGTGATAATTACACTACTGGAATATAAGAGAAAATAGCTTAAATACACTATATTAACAAGACTGGAAAGTCGGAAAAACCAGAAATGTTAAAAACTTAAAAACACGTACGTTCACGTTTAAATAAAACGTAAACGTACAAAATAAAACGTGAAAACTGAAATCTGAAAACCCACAGGGGGTGAAAATGACTTTTTTACAAACCTAAGATAAAAAGAAAATTTAAAATGAAAATAAAGTTATTAAAATGATTATTTTAATATTTAAACACGAATTCATTACTTAAAACTATTTTAAATCTAATTTAAAATAAACTAAAAATGATAAAGGTTACAAAATAAACTAAAAACTTACAAAAATATTTTCTAAACCTCTAATTAAACTTGAAGAAAGTATAAAAAATAAAAATAAATGTTTTTGTCTTTTTATGAGTTTTTAATAATTAAAAACTATTTATATTAATTAAGCTAATTAAACTATTTTAAATTACTATTAATACTAAATTGACTTAGAAAATTATGGAAAAATTTATAAAACTATTTTACATTATATAAAAGTTAGGAAAAATATAAAAACTAGGTTTTACTTAATAAAGACTAATTATGCTATTTAAAACTAATTATTAATTAATAATTAATAAAACTAAGATTAATTCTAATAAATACTAAATGATAAAATAAAAATCTGAGAAAATTATTATAAATACTTTAATATAAGAGGAATTTAAGAAAAATATAAAATAGCTTACTTAATAAAAATTTAAAAATTAAAATTAAAATTAAATTACATTAAATAGAAACTATCACTTAGAAATTAAATTGGTTTTTCTTGGTTTTTCTTTTACAAACTTATTTTATACCTAAAAACAAACAACTTTTGTAAAAACAACTTTTTTATAAATCAAAAATAAGCTGAATGGAAAGCAAAAAGCCCAACAGTTGACTTTTTAAGCAAATAAGCTCAAATGAGCTTGAGTGGGACCCACAAAGATTAAAACTGGTCTAAATAAGTTGAATGAACATACTTAAACAAGAAGAAACCAAAAAGTCTCACAGAATAAGCCAAAAAGCCACAAATAAGCACTTGGTTTCTTGACTTAACTCAGAAAATGGGACAGAGGTTTGGGCTTAATCCAAGTGGGGTCCACAGGCTACTAGGTCAAACCAAGGGTCAAAGTTAAGAGCCTACCATGGGGGGTTTGAAAGAAACAAGTTGGGAGTAGTGGGGCCCACTGAGGAGGTCAGAAAACCACCACCAAGTGGTGGTGGTGGTGGTGGTATCTGCTGGTGCAGCAGGGGGCTGTGCAGCCCTGCAAGTGAGGTTGAGGTGATGTGGGGCCCAGCAAGAAAATCACAAAAATATAAGCACCAAAGAACCTCAAAGATGAGTTGGTAGAGAACACATATAAACAAGTTTCAGGACCTAGTTCATTACACAAAATTCTAATAAATTCCCACAAGATTTGGAAAAATCTGATGACATGCAATTTGACTTTTTAATGAATCTTGCTTCTTTGACTTTTGTGAAGTTTCAATGATCACTACTGATTAGATAAGTTATACTAAACCTAGAAGAAGCTAAATTAACCTATATTTACTAGTTTAGGACTAATTTGAGGGTTTGTGGATTCTAAACCCCCAACAGTGAACTGTGGTGAGGGATAAAAGAGAAATTTGACTTTTTAACTATTGACCAATGGTTTTTATGACTTAGATGTTATGATAGAACCTAAAATGACTTGTGTAAACTGAATACAACAGAGAAAAACAACTAGAACACAGAGATTTCAGTTCATCCAAACACTCCTTTAAACTGTGGAAAACATGATTTTGAAAGCATATGAGGGCATTGAACTATGAAACTTATTAAAAAGGTTAAAATATGATAGAGTGAGCTAAAATGAACCCATAAATACCAGCAATATCAAATAAACACCATTAACCTATATTATGCTAATTTGGCAGAGGAATATGAAAAATGAACAACCATGCTATCTAATGAACAAACACCTAACATTAAACAATTTGTGAACTAACTTACACCTAAAAAAACTTGAAAACACAAATAAAAACTTGAATAAACAGATTGCACAGTAAATGATCAATGATGAAATATGGCTTACAATTTGATTCCAAATGCACAGGCCATGAACCAAGTTACTCAAACACAACCTAATCACTCTCCATAGAGTTCTAAACCAGGAACATCATCACCTTCATTCTCCTTCACTTGTTCTCAATTCTTTTTGACATTTTCATTTTAAATTTGATTTATTGTATTTTTTTTTTAGATTTTCAGTGTAACTGAGTTTTAAGCTTTCAAAGCTTATACAAACTTAAAAGTAAGCTAAACTAACCTCAATTGATCATTAAACAAGAGCTTTTACAATTTTAAAGCTAAATTGAGATTTTTAATAAAAATGGCAAAAACTAAAGTTTGTTACAAAGCTTGAATTCAACACCAAAGGGACTTAAACATTACATTCAAAACATAGATTACAAATTGTTTGAGCTAAAAAGCACAACTGAAAATCAAAGTAACATTAATTCGACATTAATTTAATCTAAAAAATACTACACTACACTACTATTAGCTAACTCATCTCCTCTTCATTTTTTTCTTCATTTAAATAGGTCTTGGAGTCCATCTTTGACTTTCCCACAACACTTTTGTGCCTTAGGATGAGTGATAAGCAATCCTGGCCTTCAAATTCTTTTGGCGGGAAAAGAGGTATTGCAACTGGGAGGGTTTCTTGGAGAAATTTATGGGCATTAAATGGTGTTTGGAGGGTATTGGAGGCTAGGGGAACATGGGATGGGGTGTGTGCAGAGTTGGTGAAGGGTGGTTTGGATTTGCAGGGTGATTAGTGGGAGGGAATGGAGGTTAGGGGTGAAGGTCAAAGGGGGTTTGACCGGTTTTAATATAAAACGGGGTGGTTTTATTTTTTAGCTTGGGCCTGGGATTGGTAATGGGCTGGGTAAGGGGTGTTCATGGATCAGGCATGTATTTGGGTTTGGTTGTTGGATTTTTAATAACTTTAAGGGTCCATTTGGTTAAGTATAAAAACACAAGGACCAATAATGTAAATCTGCACATTTGAGGGACCTGAAATGTAATTTTCCCAACTTGTTCCAACGATTATTCCTGCCATGTATTAATAATTCAAGGACCATGAAAGTTAATTTTCCATTTTAAAATTTCCAGGGACCAATTCTGCCAAACTTGCAAAGTCCAGGGACCAAACATGTAAACTTTTCAAAACTTTTACCCAGGGACCATTTTGATAACTTTTGATTTCCCAAGGACCAAAATTGATTTTTCTTTCAAAATTATCCCACCAGGGACCAAATCTGTCAAAGTTTGAAACTCTAGGGACCAAAAGTGTAAATTTCCAAAACTTTTTCAATTTTTCACCAAAGGACTAAATATGACAACTTATGATTTAAAAAGGACCTTTGGTGATAATTTTCTATATTTTGAATATCTAGGGACCAGTTTTGTTAATTTTTGAAAGTCGGGGGACTGAAACTGCCAATTTTGCAAACTTTGTACATTTTTCAACTGTTTTTGCTCATTTTGCATCTAAAACATATAAAACACAATTTTGAAATATTTTCAGTATTTTGATGCATTACTGAGTGTTTTTGTATGTTTTGCCGTTCAGATTTGACCAAAAATGATGAGTGTTTGAGCACTCATCAAATCCCCTCCCAACAATGAGAGGGACCCTTTGATCAGCATCAAAATCAACAACCACAAAGTCAGCGGGGAGATGGAACTTTCCTACTTTCACAAACACGTCCTCGGCAATGCCAAGAGGACGAGATATCGATCGATCTGCAAGCTCTAGAGTCATGCAGGTAGGAATAAGATCCGGAAGAGAAAGTTTCTTCCAAACTGAATAAGGCATTAAGTTGATGCTTGCACCAAGATCGGCCAAGGCATAGCAATCAACCATTCCTGGAAATACACAAGGCATTAGAAATTTTCCAGGATCTCCAAGCTTCTCGGGAAGCTTCTTTAAAAGAACTGCTGAGCAGTTCTCATTCAAGGGAGTCTTTCCCATTTCAAACAGTTTCTCCTTGTTGCTTAACAAGTGTTTGATTGTTGATGCAAATTTGGGCATCAGAATAATAGCATCCGCAAAGCTAATGTCAAAATGCAAATCTTGAAAGATTTGAAAGAATTTATCCATCTGGTGACTAGCTTTTTCACGGAGCTTTTGCTCATTCAAACGTGAGGGGTAAGGAATAGATGAGGTAGAAGGTTTGGACTTAGGTGTTTCAACTGGGATATCATTGGGTTTAAAAGCAACTCTAGGTTTTGGTTTGGGTTTCGGGACAACATGAGGTGGGACGTCTTGGGTACCCCATTATGAGTAGGAAGTACTTCGTCCTTATTTACCTTGGTTTTATTTTCCACTACCTTGGGAGAAGAAGAAGAAGGGGTAGTGGGAACAGTGGGTCCGTCATATAAAACTCCGCTCCTGGTTGTGATCGCCTTTGCATCGCCCCTCGGGTTTGCGATCGTGTTGCTCGGAAGTTTTCCAGAGCCCGAGGGTTGTTCATTTAAAGATTTCTTGATTTTAGAAATCTGGCTGACCAACAACCTGTTTGTCTCTTCTTGAGTTTTCATGAACTGCTTCAACAACTCATCTGATGATGGTTGTGGAGCTGGAATAATGGCTTATGTTTGTTTGGGGAAATTTTGGACTCGGTTATTTTGATTATAACCTTGTTGTGGTTGAAAATTTCCCTGATTTGGATTACCATTTCCCTGAAAATGATTTCCCGGGTTGAAATTGTTTCTGTTAAAATTTCCTTGGTTGTGGAAACCTTGATTCTGTCCAGGATTGAAATTCCCTTGGTTTTGATAACCTTGGTTCATTCGAGGTTGGTTCTGGTTTTGATTTTGCAAATTTTGGTTGAAACAGGGTGGTCCCATATGTGTGTTAGGCTAAGGCATTGGTTCCATTTGAGGACGGTATTGATTACCTCCCTGATTTGTAGTACCGGCTAAGGCATTGGCTTCAAAAGGACTACCATGGGTGGCAGTACAGTTGTAGTATGCATGTGGGCCACCACAAGTGACACAAACTTCTACTTTTTTTACTTCAGCATGTGAAGGGTTTTGTGTGAAAGTGACTTTCTTTTGGTTTGAGAGAACCAAAGCTTGAATAGCGTCTGTGAGTTTGTCTATCTTAGCATCGGTGCTAGAAGTACTCACGGGAGATGAAGTAGAAGGACCAGCACTCACTTGGGAGTTATATGGCTTTGTGCGTGTAGTGCGGACCTTGGACTTATTTTCAATGATTTCTAAAACTTCTTTAGTGGTTTTACTCAAAAAATTACCTCCCGAGGAGGCATTGAGAGAATCTTGGTCAGATTAACTCACACCATTATAGAAAGTGTCAATTTGCATTAATTCAATGAAACCATGATGAGGACATCGACGAAGCAATTCTTTGAAACGATCCCATGCGTCACCAAACGATTCATCAAACCTTTGAGTAAATTTGATGATTTCATTTTTAAGACTTGTCGTTCTGGACGGGGGAAAAAATTCGTTTACAAATTTGGTAACTAAATCCTCCCATGATGTTATTGAACGAGGAGGTTGTTTTTCCAGCCAAATCCGGGCTGCCCCCTCAAGAGAAAATGGGAATAGAAGAAGTTTGACTGCTTTGGAAGGGACGTTCTTGTATTTGATGGTAGATGTAATTTTGTTAAACCATCGAATATGAGCATGAGGATCATCCCTCTCAAAACCATAAAATTGGCTTGAGGTTACTAGATTTAGTAACCCGGTTTTGAGCTCAAAGTATTCAGCCACAATGGCTGGGACAACAATAGCGTCTCCGTAACCCTCGATGGGTGCTTGGAGAAGCTCATTCATCGGACGGTCTTCCGCCATGATAACCTTTTTTGTGGTAACAGCATGTATCTCAGATACGGCTGTTGGGGCAGAACGTCTACGGTGTCCTAGAGGAATTCTGACAAGCTCACGGAAAGGGCTTGTTGACCTAGAAGAACGAGTGCGCATGCACTAGAGACGACTCTAAGAATCCTTAGAGTGACGGGGATTTTAAAAATAAAAAAGAAAAAATAAAAATCTTTTTGGATTTTTGCTTTTATAAGATAATAATCTATACTATCTATAATGGAAAAATGGTCAATCTTGAAAAAATGGTCAATCTTGAAAAGTGGAAATCTTGAAAAAAATTTATTAAAGGAAATTATGAAATGTAATTAATACTCTTATTAAAACACCACATTACTTAAAAGTACAATGATTTATTCACATTGTACAACCAATTAAAAACATATCTACCAAATTAAATACAACCAATTAATACAAATCACGAACCGGGTTGACCCGGGACGCTTCAAACCCGACGGGTTTAACCGGTTTAATTTGACCCGTTTTCGACCCAACCTAGCAAGTTGACCTGGTTTAAATCGACCAATTTTTCGACCGGAACGGTTCAACCGGTTGAACCACCCGGGTCGAACCGGGTTTCAAAACATTATGTTTAATTCCCAAATCTCCAAACTTTTATTATTTTTTCATTAATAAGCTATAAACTTTTTTTTATGAATAAACTCTTTGTCGCTATAAAATCCCGTTGCTATAAACTTTTTATGAATAAACTATTTGTCGCCTTTAAAAAAATGACATGTTATTAAACGAATTGCAAAAAAATAACATGTCATTTTTTTAAAGGCGATATTGTCTAAAAGAAAGCCTGATTCTAAATCATATATGCAAAAATTTTTGAGAAATGCCATAAGTCAAATACTACCTGCACTACTCACTAATCTCATTGGTAAAAAAATGTTGTTGACCATGTCTTTCAGGATGTGGTAACACGTGCTTCATCAACACCAATTGCAACAACTTATAATACAACACCCCCTTCTGATTCTGTGGAACAACCATCAGGGGGTGGCAACCTTGCGGTTTGGAGCTCTCGGCAAGGGTTGCCGATCGGCAACATGGAATGCCAGCAACTCGGCAAACGAAATTCGGTGGGCTGTGCGGTGAATCTTACCGATTCGGTGGAGGAGAAAAGCAAGGAAAACATAACCGTTTGGCATTAATGCAAGGAGAGCATGATGTTTAGGCAAGATTGCCACTTAAAAATGAAGTCTAGGCAAGTTTAGGCAAAAAATGTGTTGGATGACCATGATTGGTTGTTTGCAAAAAAAGATGAGTCAACCTTAGGCAAGGTTGCCACCACCCTCAGTTTCATCTTCTCGATTAGCTAAAAGAGAACTTTCCACACATCATTTTTATTGTTTTATGTTTTATGTATAAACGTTACATAAAATACTTAACCATAATATCACACCTATAACTATTTGCCGTTAGAATATCCGTTGCTATGCACGGGTACTCGTCTAGTATAGAAATATGGACAAAAGATGATATATAACAATGAGTCAATAATTCAAACTCACAGATGCTTCAAAAATCGTTATACGCAGCACACCTCCCCGGCAGCGGCGCCAAATTTTGATTGGTGTAAAACAGTCAGAAAATATCAACCAAATAATGGTCAACAAGTCAAATAGCCTAAACCAATACTCCGTGGAGTGTAGTGTTTCCCCGGGTCGTTAGATCCCTACGAGGCGTGAAATCTGAAATAAAATGTCTTTGAGATCAGGTGAATTGAACAGAAAAAGGGTTCAAGTGATTGTACTACTGAAATATAAGTTAAAATAGCTTTGATAAACTATATCAACTAATACGTAAAATCAGATAATCACAGATTTAAAGGAACTGTAAAACGCGTATGTTTAATATTTAATCGTAAACATACGAAACAAAACAATTTTAACTATAGTAGGAATTTGCATGCCTTATGGGCTTAAATGCAAATTAAATAAACTTAAAATATTTATTTTATAATTACTAATTTATTTAAAAGTTTAGAGAACCTAAAATGTAAAAGGATATAAAAATGTACATTTAAATAAACGTAAACGTACGAAATTAAACGTGAATTCTGACAAATATAACTCCCACAAATGTGAAAATTATATTTTTGGATTCCTAAAAGTATAAGAAAATTATTAGAAATTTAAAATTATTTTTATAACTATTTAATTAATTATTATTATTTAATAACTATTTTTAATTATTTACTAATTCACTAATAAGTAAGAAAATGTAAAATAAGCTTAGAAAAATAAAATTAAAACTTAGAAAAATCTAAAATATTATAAAACTTATTTTAGAACTAGAATAATATTTTTCACACTATTTATGTATTTATTATTAATTAATTACCATTTATAATTATTTAATAATACACTAAAATACAAGAAAATATGAAAATTACTTAGAAAAATGAAATTTAAATTTGGAAAAATCTAAAATATTATAAAACTAATTTTAAAACAGAAATTATATTCTTAAGACTTGTTATCTAATTATTATTAATTATTAAATATTTATTAATTATTAAAAACTAAATTAAATTCTAATAAATACTAAATAAATAAAGAAAAATCTGAAACTTTTTCTAAAATTATTTTATAACTACAGGAACTTATGAAAATTATAAAATTGATAAGTGCTTAAGGAAAATAAGCTAATAAGCAATAAGCTTCTTAAATAGAAGCTATCACTTCTCTTAAATTTGGTTTTTCTTAATTTTTCTTTTACAAAACTAATTTAATACCTAAAACAAGCAACTTTAATAAAGGGACTTATGTTATAGCTTATAAATAAGAAGTATGCATTCACAAGTGCTTATCAGTGTATATGTTCAAACTTATAAGGATTTGTGATCTGTGAAAAAGCTAAACTTAAGCTACCAAATGATCAACTAAGATAAAACAGATAAACACAAACTTGGAATGAGCAAAATGATATGAAATAAGCACAATGATAAGCTGATACAACCAAATAAGCAAATACCAAAAACCTTAGACCAAAACAGTCCAAATCAAGCACCTTTGGACCTCTGTGGGGTCCACAGAGGTAAGAAGGGGTCCAAAATGGAACTTGACCCTGAAAGGTGACCAGGTCAGCTTTGAAATAAGCCAATAAGCTAGGCTTGTGGCATATTAATGAGGCATGGTTGGGTCTTGGAACTTGGGTATAAAACCTGAGTGCTCAGGTTTTGTTTTTCTGAGACAGGCCTCAATGATAGGTCAAATAAGCTATGGTCTGATAAGCTGAGGTCCAAACTAGAAGTTAATCCTAAAAGCTGAGCTTATAGGCTCTCCAAAAAGCCAATAAGCTATTCCTATGGTCCACTAATAAACACTCTACAAGACCTTGAAATAAGCCAAAGGTACTGAGGTTTCAGATTGCTGAAGTGAAATGGCCAACTTAATGGGACATGCAGCCCTACCAAATAAGCTAAAAAGCTTGAAATAAGCCCTGATCTAGAAAGATAAGCTGCTTGGCTTTCTAAAAAGCCAAGTATCTTACACTGGGGCCCACTAATGAGCTTTGTGCAAGCTTGAGAAATAAGCTTTTAAACCTGTGCACAGGGGAGGTATTTGAGCAACTAGGCAACTTGGAGCTTATTTCTAGATAAGCAAATAAGTTCTAAAGTTGGATTTTTCTTTTGAAACAGATTAATAAGCTATCAAAGAACTTAAAACAACAAAAATCTTTTATTTCCAAGCTGTAACAAACCCTAGAGATCACAAGGAAATTCTGTCCATTTAGACAGTTATAAAAACTTTGACTTTTGTGATTTCTTAAAACTTTGACTATAGTGAACTTTGATCCTTAATAACTAACTGATTATGTTAAATTAAGCTAAGTAGATGTTAAATTAAGCTAAGTAACCAAGTTGTGAGCTTATATGATGAAAATTAACAAGCTGAGTATCACAGATTTTAGATTAAGTGAGATCAAAGATGATTTTGACTTTTTCTCAAAAGGTCACTGAATGTTATGGTTTATAAGACCTAAACAGACCTAGTGTAGCATGTGTAACTAAAAAATATCAACAATAACTCCACAGAACACAGAGGATACCACTGATCCAAACACCCTTTTAACAAGTTGATTATGAGAATTTTTTAGCAAATGCTTGAATTAAACCTTGACACTGATTTCAAACTTTATATTATTATTATATAAGACTTTATGAGCATTAAACAACAACAATACTAGCATGAAACTAAAAAAATACCAAAAATGCTAATTTGACTGTGAAACTAACTTTTTTAAGCAACTATGAATATTGATTAACAAGACCTCAATATTAAGCTAGATTATAGTAGACTAACAACAAACAAGCATAGAAACACAGATATAACAAAGCTTAATCAATAAAGATATTGAAATGAAAATTTGAGAATAAGCTTACAAATGAGCACCAAGCTGAAATTTTGAAACCAAGAGCCAAGTATCATTCCTATAGGTTCTCCACAGAACCATTAACCCAAGGGCAATCCAAAATACCCCTTGCTCCAGCTTTTCTTGATATGATTTTGAATAATGAAGCTTTTTTGTGATATTTTGAGTTTTATTGAGTTTTGATTCTATACTGACTTTTAAAGTTACTAATAGCTTTAAGAAGCTATCTAGGAGCTTATGTGATATAAAACAGGCCTTAACATCAACTATAACATGAAACAAATAAATTTGAGATTTTGAGCTTGAAAATGCAAATACTGAATTAGTAAAGATGGAACTGAAATTGAAACTGAAAGTAACTTTGATTAACACTGAATTAACTTTAACAAAAGCTTGAAAGCTTTGAAATACACTGGAAATGTAAATTTTACTAATACAAAACTAAGACATCAAAATTAAACTAGATACTCTGCCATACTGCTTCTTTCTTGATATATATTGGTCTTTAGGGTTCCTTGTCGACCTCTGAATATTTCCCACTTCATCTCAGCCATTGAATCTCTTGAATTCATCAAATTCGTACAAGTGGCATTTTTGGCGCCAAAAGTACTTTTGAGCTATAATGGTGGTTTGGAAGTAATTAAAGGATTTTGGAGTAATGTAGAGGTGGAGGGGACAAAGGAGATAGGTTCAGTAGCCAAGTTGGGGGTTTGGTTTGAAAACAGAGGTGTGATATGATTTGGGAGAGAAAAATGGTGAAGAAGCATTAAATGCCTCATGGGGTGGTATGATGGGGTATGGGATGAGCTGGTGGATGTAGGGTAGCCAGCTGGGGGGTGAGGTGGTGGTGAAAACCACCCTGGTTTTGGGATTGCAGGGGTGGAGGTGGAGGTGGTACAGTGTTGGTGGTTTGGGGAGGTTTGACCCTGGTAAATATTAAAAGGGGTGTGGGCTGGGGTTTGTTTGGGCCTGAGTGGTGGGCTGGGGTGGTTTGTGTTTGGATTGGATTTGGTTTTAAGGATTATAATAAGGTCCGGTTTGGTTTAGTAATAAATAAGCCCAAGGACTAAAAGTGTATTTTCTGAATTCTTCAAGGACTAAACCTGTAAAAATTCCATAATTATCACAAGGACCAATAATGTCAAGTTAGATAAACCAAAGGACCTATTTTGCATTTTATTACAATTTGAAACACCCGAGGACCATTTATGTAATTTTTCCAAAGTTGAGGGGTGAAATTGTAATTTCTCAAAAGTTATCAAAAGGACCAATTATGCCATTTAAGAATAGTACAAGGTTTGTTTTTAATATTTTTCCACTTTTAAAACCTTAAGGAATAAATTTGACATTTTTCAAACTTGAGGGACTAAAGTTGTCATTTTGAAATTTTTAACTTTAAAGGACTAAACTTGACAACTTATGAATCCCTAAGGACCTTTAATGATTTTTTACATGTTTTGATTTACCAGGGACTAGATTTGCCAATTTTTCAAAGTTCAGGGACTGAAATTATAAATTATGTGAAATATGTTGTTTTTCATCAGTTTTCAATCCTTTTGCAAAAAAATACAATCCAGGGATATTTTATGTATTTTAAGGCATTCCTGTATGTTTTCAGATGTTTTTGCAGTTTAAATGTGACAGAAATGATGAGTATTTACACACTCATCAATATTCTTTCTTTCTCTTCATTCCATCACATGGAAATAATCCTAGCCATCCAATTCAAACCATCTCATCTCAACCATCCATCCTACACTTTCCCCCCAAGGATGGAATATACCTTGGCATATTCTTTCTCTCTTTTCTATGCCACTTGAGGAATACCCAATCTACCCCTACCAAATTACCTTTTCTACTTTTCTACCCTTGGTATTTGGTTTTCTAATAAACACTTCAAAAAATGGTTTTCTAATTGGCTATGGGAGTTGGTAAACCTTAGATTGATTAATGTTAAGGTTTAGTGTGCAGTACAATTGGGGGTTTAGCAAGGTTATGTATTTATAAGATCCAACACCCAACACTTGGGATTATTCACAGACGCTTGGCGCGCTGCCCACGCGTCGACGCGTAGGTGATGCGCCGACCTCGGTAAATTAATCCCAAGTTTGGGTCTTGGCATATAAATACCTCCCTTGCCTCTTGTATTCCTCACCCCTTGCCATTATTCTTTCTCTCAATCTCTCTCAAATCTCTCTATCTCTAATCTTGTGTTCTTGATTTTCACATTAACATCTTTGAAAGAACACATCTCCTTACAAGGGAAGAATCACAAGAATCTAATCCACTCTTGTGATTGTGTCGAGGGTCTTCTTATTTATACCCTTTCTACTAGAATCGAGTCACTAGATTAGGTTAGGGCTTGGTTGAACAAACACTTATTCATTCATTCAATTGTTTGTAAGGGAAGTCTTGTGTCTTGGTGACCAAGCCTAGATCATTGGGGATCTAGTTGGGGTTTGATACTTCCGGTGGGAAGTCTTGGTAGTGGTCTTGGTGACCCTTAGGTGAAGTCGAATCACGAGATTTTGGATGGTTTTCGAAGTCGAATCACGAGATTTTGTAAGCATCGATATTGGCGAATATCGATGGAGTGAATTTTAACGGTTTGTAGTCCACCGAAAGGATTATACTAGTGAATAGTATCTTGTCGTGGATTCGCAACTGGACGTACGGATGGTATAAACCCCCCATCCCGAACCAGTATATATCGTGGTGTTCTTTACTAGCTTTATATACTTGTGATTGTGTTTGTGGTTGTTCCTACTTAGACTACTTGGTTATCTTCGTGGCTTAAAGTTTTTTAAACGTTCTAAAATGCCGAAGAAACCGTATTCACCCCCCCCCCCTCTACGGTTCTACAATTGGTATCAGAGCGGAATACTCAAGTTTTTTAGCGTTAAAGCCTTCCCGAGAAGTCGTTTTAAGTCAAAAACTTCTTTTCCAAAAAATCTAAAATCCTAACAAAGATTTTTGGTAAAGTTGAGTATAGATCCATGGCTTAAGAGAACTATGTAGAGGGATGTTCTATGCAAAGACCACCTTTGCTAGAGACCGATGGGTTTTGTTTTTGGAAAACCCGGTTTGAGACCTATGTTAGGTCCAAAGATCTTGATTTTTGGGAAATCATCCAAAATGGCAACTTTGAGTTCATGGTGGAAGACTCAGAAACAAAGTTGTTGGTGAAAAAGCCACATTTGGATCTTAATGATGATGAGAGGAGAAAGCTTGGTAAGAATGATGAAGCCAAGATGTTGATCTATAATGCTCTACCTCGAAGGGAGTTCGAGAGGGTTCATGTTTGCAAGATTACAAGATCGACTTACTCATACAACAATATGAGAAGTTTACGGTCTCGGATGAAGAAACCATTGATAATGGTTACACAAGGTTCAATGCTATTATCACTAGCCTCACGGCTTTAGATCCTAGCTTCTATAACAAGAACCATGTGAGGAAGTTTCTTCGAGCACTTCCAATAAAGTAGAGGCCAAAGGTGACGGCCATAGAAGAAGCCAAGAATTTGGCGGAACTACCTCTTGACAAGCTCATTGGAAACCTCAAGGTCTATCAGATGATTCTTGAGAATGACAAGATGAGTACCATAGACAAAAAGAAGAAGATTAAGTCTTTGGCTCTTAAGGCTAAAGTCACTAGTACTCAAGCTAGTGATGATAGTGATAGTCAAGATGGTAGTGATAAAGAAGACAATGTTGACGACGAGGAGTACAACCTTATGGCAAAGAACTTTAGGAAGTTCTTTAGAAGAGGTGGAAACTTTAGGCGATGTAATAGGTTTGGTAACCAAGGAAATGGTGGAAGAAATAACTTTGGTGGAAACCGAGGTGTTGACAACAAGGTTGGTGAGAGCTCAAGGCGAACCCAAGGATGCTACAATTGTGGTGAAAAGGGTCACTTTATTAATGAGTGTCCTAAGCAAAGGAAAACAAGGCATTCGTGAGTGGTGCATGGAGTGATATTGAAGATGAAGAACAAACAACAAATGACGCTACGTGTCTCATGGCTCAAGAAAAATTTGAGGTATCTCTAAACTCTTCTTCTAATAACTTAGATATTATCAATTTGCAAAAGGATAATGAGGAACTAGCTAAATTTAATGATGATTTTAGAAAAACCCTTGAAAGAGACCTTAAAGAAAAACGTCTCCTTGAGTTAGAAAATGTTAAATCTAAAGAAAGGGTTTGTGAACTTGAAAGTAAAGTGAAAATACTAGAACATTGCAAAAAGGTAGTTAAACCTTGTAAAAGTTTTGAAGCACTCACACTTGAGGTTAACTCTTTGAATGGAAAAGTGTTGGAACTTCAAAAGGAGTCGTTAAGCTTTTCAAAATATAAAAAGAGCTCAAATGATTTGGATGACATTTTAAGTCATCAAAAAGTGTCCCAAGATAAGGGAGGTCTTGGATTTTCAAAAATTGGAAAAACCACTCCCATAAGCCTAACAAAACCAGTAACATTTGTAAAGGCTAAAGAAAACGAGGCCCCAAAAATCCCCGAGGCTGACACGCTGGCTGACTCGTCAACGCGCCATCAGCGCGCCAGTCCTCTGAGGAAAATTGGATCTTCATCAAACAATGTCATTAAACCAATTACTGCTCAAGCTCCTCTTGTAAGTACTCGAGATAATCAAGCTCCCATTGCAAGAAGAGAAAACCCAAAACAATTTTCTAACTCAAGTTCTCGCAATGGACTTGGATACTCACAACCTCGAGTAAATCATAGACCATTTTTGCCTACACCCAATATGAGATCTTCTACCTCATACAACCAAAGACCATCTTTTCAAAATAACCAAAGAAGAAATTTCTCTAACTATGGTCAAAAGTCTTCTCAATACCAATATAACAATTACCAAAGGAGAGACAACTTCTATTCAAACCAAAACTTCTTTAGACCTCAAGCATATCATAACTATAGACCAAGTTATCAAATTTAAAATGACTATCAAAACAATCCTTGGTCCGCTATCTCTAAATTTGGTATTGAGAAATTATGTGTATTGCTTCAAGACCCAAGAATTTTTAACTTGGGCACTTTAAATGCTAACCAAAATGGACCCAAGAGACAATGGGTACCAAAGGCACGAGTTGTACTTTTGTTGTAGGTTGTCTCAAAAGTGATCTACAACCGGATGAGTAGATAGTGGATAGTGGTTGCACTAAACACATGACCGGGAATAGAAGATTGTTCACATCATACACGAAGTATAACGGCAATCATGTCATTTTTGGGAGCGAACTTAACGGCAAAATTGTCGGCAAAGGTAATGTCCTTCATGACTCCATTGAAATTACCAACGTTGAGCATGTTAGAGGTTTAAACTTTAATTTGATTAGTGTGAGTCAATTAAGTGATTATGATTGTGAAGTTAAATTTACTAAGGTAGATTGTACTATTAGTAAAAATGGTGTTGTGTTAACAAAATGTCATAGGAGAAATAACTTATATACATGCAAGTTGGGTGATAACTCTAAGCAACACATATGTCTTACGTCCATGGTGGACAACTCAATGCTTTGGCATAGGAGGTTAGGTCACGCCAATATGAGGTTAGTTCAAAACCTAGCTTCTAACGAGCTAGTACGGAATTTACCAAAGTTGAGCTTTGAAAGGCATTATTGTGATACATGTCTAGGGAGTCAAGGACAAACTAATAATAGGAATAAAAAGGAAGTGACAACTAATAGGGCTTTAGAGTTGATTCATTTGGATTTGTATGGTCCATCTCCGATCTAAAGTTATGGAGGAAACTTCTACACTTTAATGATTATAGATGATTATTCAAATTACACTTGGATATTATTCTTAAGAAACAAGGATGGAGTCTTGAATAAATTCAACATTTTAAGAAAGAAACTCGAAAACCTATTGATTGTTCAATTGTCTCAATTAAAACAAATCATATTAGTGAATTTGATAAAATGCAATTTGGAATCTTTTGTGAACAACATGGAATACCTTATAACTTATCAGGCCCGTTCACTTCTCAATCGCTTGAGATTGTTGAAAGAACACATCGTAAGTTAAGAAAGATGAGTCGTTCAATGCTTGACGAGCAATCCATCCCACAAAAGTGTTGGTGTCATGCCCTAGATACCGCATGTTATATCTTTAATAGAGTTCATATAAGAAAGGTCATTAATAAAGTTTTGGCATGACATTTTTCAAAAATCCAAATTGCTTTTGGGATTGGTTTAGATGTTCATGGGTAACATGCATCTTAGGAGAACAATCTTTAAGCCAAAATAAAATGTCTATGAGTTGTTTGCAAGCCTTTTAGGTACTATTAGAGCTTATGTGTTTACATGATTAAGGATTATATGGAGGCATGGATGGAAGCCCAAATAAATGTCTTCCAAGAGGAAAGATATGTATCAACTCATTATTCAAACAATGATTGATAATATCCAAGATTCTACCTGTCTATACTATGTGCCAGTGTTGCAAAACAAGGTCTACAAGGCCGATTAATCACCGATTAGGTGCTACAAGGTCACCAACCTTGCCGATTTGTGTAAATCGGTCAAATAACTCGGTCAACGGTGGTCAACGATGGTTAATGACGGTCAACGGTGGTCAAGCTTGTCCGAAACCTTCAAACCTTGCTAGAAATTCCCAAAACTCGCCGTAAAATTGTTTAATAAGTTATACTTGTTGTTTATATCTATTTCAAGATGTTTTTTTAAGAAAAATCTTGCCAGCAATACCTAAAATTTGCCGAAAATACCTAAAACTTGCCGAAAATATAGAAAACTTGTCGAAAATGCCAATCCGATTAATCACCGATTAATCCCGCCTAGACCGATTACAAGCTATAGGGGAGTCGACCGCCCGACTACCGATTCACGATTTTTGCAACCTTGCTATGTGCATTGAACAAGAATATTTGACACAAAATTATCTTGTTTAATCTTGATAATATTGATTTTGTCAAAATTCCAAGACTAGATATAATATTGATCACAACTTTCACTTGTGTTGAAAATATTATATCTAATTCTACTTGTTCATCTTATGTGATCAATACATGTTGCATGATTAAAGTATTTAATCAAAAGTGTGATATCTTCAAAATTGTGATCTAACAAGATCTTTTACTCAACCATTATTAGATGCATAGCTTAACAAATTATGGTGCATGCTTGAAAAATAATGGTTGGTAGCATGTGTATTTAGTCTACATATCATAACTTAAGATCAACTAAAACACTCATAGTTCTTTGAATAACTCTTCCCATGACCATGTGATCAAAGCATATTTACCTTTCCTATATATTCTCTTCCTCTTAATCTTCACAACTTGTACACCTAATGTGGAATCTTAGTACTAATTGCCTTAATACCCGTTGGATAATAGGAGTCATTAACCATATCTAAACCTCACTATACTATTATTTAAGGATTAGAGATATTGACTAAGCATTACACCTAAAATCTCAATCTAAGTTAAAAATGAATAACCAACCACCTTCTCCAAACAATGTTCTTGACAATTTCATCCTCCTAAGTAGTGACACTAATTCATTGATCGCAAACAATGGAAGTGAAGAAATTGTTAACAACAATGTTGTCCCTCAAGCTCCAACTAAGAGTGTTGTGATGGGAAATGGGTGGTTTATGCAAAACAACCAACAACAATATCCTAGGATCAACCTTGAAAAACTTATGCAAGATGATGTTTGGAGCAATCCACAAAATGTTCAAGTCACAACATCCCCATCTAGGGGAATTGGTGATGAAGAAGTTTGGGAAAAGATAAGGAAGCCCTTAAGCCTAAAACTTCGTGAAGGCAACCATGCAATTTGTTGTGAAAACACAATTGACATGCTTAATGCTATTAAGGATCATAGAGAAGAAACCAGTAAAATGCTCAAATCTCTCCATGACGGAGTTAAAATGCTACAAGCATTGTCCTCAAACATAACATATTGTGCATCAAGAAAGGGGTGATGACACTTGTGAGGACAATCTTGTAGATCACAAGAAATAGTTTCCTTATATCATGTATTGTTTAAGTGTGTTTGGTAGGTGCTTTGTGAATATTTCGTGTTCCTTGGATCTCATGGTACCATGATATAGTTGTAATTCTAGCTTTCAAGCTTTATAATAATAGTTAATGCACTTTCCTCAATCTTGTCATGCTCAACAAATGGTTATTGGAGTCATATTGGACAAATATATATATTGTGGACTAATCCATGTTGCAAGTATCCAAATGGTAACCTAACCCATTTTCGGAACTTTCACATGTGAGGATTTCTCGTTTGTTGCATGTTGTGATTTCTATGTGTAGCTAGGCCACCGCAAAGGCGAGGCTCTTGACCCATGGATCCCCGCCTCAAAACAAGGGGGCAACGATCTAGGGGGAGCTATGTTCAAGGGGGAGCACGTTCGGGTGCTATTGGAACAAGCTACTTTCCCACACCTTTTTTATTCGACAAAAGGGGAGAAAGAAAGCAAGAGCGTAAAATAAAAGCAATATCGTAAAAGCAAGAGCGTGAAGACCATTCAAGAATTTTTAAAGGCTTCACCAAATTACAAGGCAAAGGTCAAGACGCAAGCTACACCAAAGGCGTGTTTGTCTTTGCTAAGTTTTGTAATTTTATTTGCTTTCGGTTTTTATTTGTCATCATCAAAAAGGGGGAGATTGTTGAGGCAACATGATCAAGATCTCTTTATGTTTTAATGATGACAAATAAACCATCGAAACACATAAAATAACAAATGTTAGCCAAAATTCCCCGAATCACAAGTCTGATGCTGGCGCGCCACCTACGCGTCAACGCGTGGGTAACGCGCCAGGCGTCTGTGATTATCGGGATGAATTTTGAAAGTTGGCTTTCCCCTTACCCGACAAATGTGGATCTTTCAATACAGGTATGAATATGCTATGTGCTTAATTGAGAACACTCGAAACGAGTTTTGGGATTAGAGAGATCTAACTTTTAAAGCACCCATTTATGGGAAAATGCCAACTCATGTTTTCTAACTATCGCCTCTAGCCAAGGCTTCTCTAAACTTAGAGAGCTTATATACTTCATGTAACATCATGTAAAAGCATCCATATGCTCATATCCCATGCTTACGTCTTTTCTAATTATGTAACGGGTTTACTCCCTTATTGGTCAAACTAAGTCAAAGGTCACTTTGCGTAAACGCATCCTTTCCCACTTGGGTTATGCTTTACATCAAGTCAAAGCACTTAACTTGTTTGAACCAAGGTATTAGTTGAGAATGTCGAGTCTTGGAAAGTCACGAGATATGAAACTATGGATTCTCGACGTTGTATTACTTGAACTTATAAGTAACCTATGATTTGCTCAACTCATAATCTTAATTGTCTAAACTTTCTCTTCTTAATGACAATTAGATTATTTCTTAATCTTCTTCCTAATCTCATTTTACAAAAGACAACAAAACCAAATCTCCCACAATCCTTCCCAAAATCATTCCCAACATTCTCGTAAAATATTCTCTTACACTCTCTTACAAAAGTGTACCTTTGTCCCTTCATATACTCCCACACAATATTCTCCAAATCTACCAAGTTCCCATACAATCTTTATACACACACTTATACACCTTGTGTACACACACTTGATTTCAAAATACACACATTACTCTCACAACCATCTCTTCTCTACACACACTAGCTAACTCACCATATCCCTTCCATATCCTAATCTCTTACATATTCCCTTACAACATCACATCCCTTACAAAATCAAACTCATCTCTTATATTCCTTACACACTCTACATCTCAACCATTCATTCCCTTATAACACATCTCAACCCTCCATATTCCCCACATGCCAATTAGTTTGAATTCCAAAGGAGGCTCCCTTTGATCTCAGCCATTCAATTCAAACTAAAACCATCTCAACCATCCATCTTATTTCTTCCCCCCATGTTTTGGAATATTCCACTAGCATATTCTTTTTTTCTCTTCATTCCATCACATGGAAATAATCCTAGCCATCCAATTCAAACCATCTCATCTCAACCATCCATCCTACACTTTCCCCCCAAGGATGGAATATACCTTGGCATATTCTTTCTCTCTTTTCTATACCACTTGAGGAATACCCAATCTACCCCTACCAAATCACCCTTTCTACTTTTCTACCCTTGGTATTTGGTTTTCTAATAAACACTTCACAAAATGGTTTTCTAATTGGCTATTTGAGTTGGTAAACCTTAGATTGATTAATGTTAAGGTTTAGTGTGAAGTACCATTGGGGGTTTAGCAAGGTTAGGTATTTATAAGATCCAACACCCCAACACTTGGGATTATTCACAGACGCCTGGCGCGCTGCCCACGCGTCGACGCGTGGGTGACGAGCCGGCCTCGGTAAATTAATCCCAAGTTTGGGTCTTGGCCTATAAATACCTTCCTTGCCTCTTGTATTCCTCACCCCTTGCCATTATTCTTTCTCTCAATCTCTCTCAAATCTCTCTATATCTAATCTTGTGTTCTTGATTTTCACATTAACATCTTTGAAAGAACACATCTCCTTACAAGGGAAGAATCACAAGAACCTAATCCACTCTTGTGATTGTGTCGAGGGTCTTCTTATCTATACCCTTTCTACTAGAATCGAGTCACTAGGTTAGGTTAGGGCTTGGTTGAACAAACACTTATTCATTCATTCAATTGTTTGTAAGGGAAGTCTTGTGTCTTGGTGACCAAGCCTAGATCATTGGGGATCTAGTTGGGGTTTGATACTTCTGGTGGGAAGTTTTGGTAGTGGTCTTGGTGACCCTTAGGTGAAGTCGAATCACGAGATTCTTTTGGGTGGTTTCCGAGGGCGGAATACCGTAGGAGTAACTCCTTCTTTGTGAGCATCGATATTGGCGAATATCGGTGGAGTGAATATTAACGGTTTGTAGTCCACCGAAAGGATTATACTAGTGAATAGTATCGTGTCGTGGATTGGCAACTGGACGTACGGATGGTATAAACCCTCCATCCCGAACCAGTATATATCGTGGTGTTCTTTACTAGCTTTATATACTTGTGATTGTGTTTGTGGTTGTTCCTACTTAGACCACTTGGTTGTCTTCGTGGATTAAAGTTTTTTAAACGTTCTAAAATGCCGAAGAAACCGTATTCACCCCCGCCCCCTCTACGGTTCTACACCTACATTGCCTAAGTGACTAGTATCACTCTATTGGAACAGAGTGATATCAACATCACCATCCTCTTCCATGTTATTGCCACTAACAGGTTCTCCTCCTACATTCTCTAACTGGTTATCCTGATTGACTTGGAATAGAGTGCCTTCCACATCAGGTTCCTCAAAGGTGTTTTTGCCATCAACTAGTGGTCTCCCTACTTTCTCCAACGGCTTATCCTTAGTCACTCTGAACAGACTAACATCAAAACTATCAAGGTCCTGAAAACTATTTTCCTTATCAATAATGACTAATGCACCATCACTGTTATCAACAGGTTGGCTGGCAAAGGCATACATGTCAAGACTTGAAAAACCGGGCTCAATGTGTGCCAAGTCACTAGATTCCACAACATATGAGACATCTACAAGTAGTTGCGTAAGTTGCATAAATGGGTTAAGGTCTGGGTCATTATCTATGTCATCTAGAACCAAACGTCTGCAGCACGATTAAATAGCAGCACGAGCTATTTTTCTACTAGGTTCATCCATCTCCAAAAATACAGTCTTAATAGACTGTGGGGACATCTCAGAAAAATTTTAACCTAGTCTTACCTATTTCAACATACACATCTATCAGCTTATGTTCTTCCACAATTTCTTTCAACTGGTCAAGATTGACAGCTTCACGAAAACTATATAAGCCATCGTCCAATGTCATACCAGGTTTAACAAAATAGTAGTAATTCGTTTGGACTTCAACATAACCGATTTGGGTCATCAGAGCATCAAGTTCATCAATAGAAATCTCATTAATACCAACATAATCAACCTGACATTCCTGACCTCCTTCGTAGATCCTGTCTAGCCAGTTTTGGAATAAGCCATTATGGTGAACTCTCATGCTAAAATCACCAGGTCGATCTGCTGTTGAAAAAGTAAACAAAATATTGTTATGATTCTCTAACAAAAAAGAGAAATACCATTAAACAATCTAAGATACATACGCTAGTAAAAGATTATCAACAAAAACACTAACCATATTGCTTCATTGCCCAATTTCTCTCGACTTCATGGCTATCAAAGTAAGGTGCATCCCTGATTTGCCATAATGTAAATCCAAGGTTTGAGATTCTTGATTTTTTACTTAAATTATTAGATTTAATGAGTGACATTGCATTAGGATTTTTTGGTAGGCTTCCAAAACAAGTTTGGGGATGACCAATGAGTACTTGTGCTACTTATTTTAGTCATAATGGCGGGAAAAAGAATTAGACGTCTGCTGGGAAGTACAGAGAGAGAGAGAGAGAGAGAGAGAGAGAGAGAGAGAAATGCGACTAAGTAAAAAGACAGGAATACCCTCCAAACTAAACATGTAACGGGGTTTTGGGAACTATAACGGGACGTTGCTATTCCTATTACGGCCCGAGGGACGCAATCGGCCTCAAATCCCAAGTTTTGGACGCCACACGAAGATTTTGGAAAGCTAAGGTCCATGGCGATGTTTTGTAGAAAGTGTAGGGACCAATGACGTATTTTAGTCTTTAAATTTCAAAGGAATAATGGTATTTCATTGCAGTTGTTTCCTTCCATTCCAAGAAGGGATCAAAGATGAAACAAGAACTCAAACAAACACGACTTCAACTGGAACATTTTATAGTGCTTATTGGGATCTTAATAGCGTCATGTTAGATGCTCATTTGGCTTCTTCAAAACCAAATAATCTAAGGGTTTTCAAACTCGTTGAGCTCAAGGCAGGGACTAGTAATTTTTGCTCGTCGTCAAAGATTGGTGAGAGTGAATTTGGGAGTACCTATAGAGGTGTTGTTAAGAGTTTGGAATATCCTTTTGAAGAAATTCATGTGGCTGTCAAACACGATAATAAACGTTTATTGCTTGTAAGCTTCTGTTCCTAAACTTAATTTCCTAGTTTGTGGGTTAAAATTTTCGCTAATGTTCTATCGGGTTACTATACCGTGGTTTCTGCCAGAGACCCTTCTGCTACGCCATTATTCAAAAACAAGTTTTTGCTAATTAACGGACCTCTGTTTCCCTGATTCTTTTGATGCATGCAGTCGATATTAGAGACAAATGGCCAGGTTTCAAGTCTGTAACGTAACTTAGATGCAGCTTCTTTGATGTGAATTAACTGGTTTGACCGTCTTCTTTCACAGTCTAACTGCTAAACAATTTGCACAAGACTAGTAACTATAAAGATCTTAATCTTCAAAGCCTTGATAAGAACTTATGCCATGATATCAGGAGCCGATTCTTAGAGGGAGGCGCTGATATCTCCTTAGCAAACATAACAAAGTTTAGTTTTAAGAATTGAGTGATATATAGCAACAAGTTTATGAAAGAGGAACCCACATGACATTTCTTGACTGTTTTTATAGGTGAATGTGATAACTGCTAACTTGGAAGGAGGATTTGTTATAGGGAACACTTCATTCACATGATTGATCATAACAGGCACAGGTACAACTGAATTCAGTTTTTTTGGACTAAACCCTAAACCCGAAAAAAGTAGTTCTATTAATTCTTCAGCTCAGGTTGAAGACTGCTGTTGGGATTCTTGATTTGATGTGACAAAATAAATAAAAGAATGAAAACAAGAGGGACTTAATGTGACAAAGGATGAAACTTCAAATGCAAGAAAAAGATTACTACGGATCTTTTTATTATTTAGAAATATTCTTTGTAAACCTAATCCTCTAATATATAAAGAGGATACAGGTCGTATGTTTTATTATGTCTTCCACAATGTAAAAATACAGCAAAGGTGTGTGTGTGTCTAGGCATCAAGTCCTCTAATGGATGCCTAGGGTTCGTTAGCTTCAAGATCAATTCATTGATCCTTGTTATAGTTTAGATAACACGTTATTAATATAATTGAGGCTGATTTGGAGAAAACTTTGTTGATAACATTGATGTTCTTATTTATTATTCCGCTGCATATTATTCAATGTTATTGTTCCTAGATGATATGAGGTCTAAACAACCTCGAGCTACAACGATCCAACATTTGGTATCAGAGAGGGTTGCTCGTGATATCTAGGGTTCATCAAGGTTTTATTGTCGTTGAGAAGCAGATGCGAAAAAGATTTACTGTCCAAGAAGGTATCAATGTTTTCTTTTTGGTATTGATTCATAAAATTAAATTAGAAGATAACATCGTACTGGGTTTATTAATTATGTTGCTGTATCATTAACACAAGTAAGTCTCGTACTGCATAATTCTTCTTGTCGTGTCTTGGATCTGTCTTATGCACGTGGGCTTGGAAGGATGGATAATATAATTATACCTCGTACTAATCAATTTGGTTTATTAATGGTGATATTGGTCTTGGTAGTATTGGGTTATTCGATGTTAATATCTGATTGGGTGTACGTGAGAAGGTGTTCACATGATCTGTCGCTTTCTGTTTCTTATTCATCAAATGTGAGGTCAATGTGATACAAATAAGATTGTCGTCTTTTGCAAGAAAAGGGGTAAGTTATCACGTGGGTCATCAAAAAGCAAACAAACTTGTACATGTTATTGGTATACGATTTGCTTCCAACACATGGGACGGTGGTTATTGAATTTAAATATGTGTGGGACGATTGTAAGCAGCTGAATTAATATTGTTTTGGTATTGTGTGCTGCTGCTTTATTGGTTCAATTCGCTAATTGGTTACTGAATTGGTCAGTGACTTTATCTGATACTGCTGCTCTCATAAGTTTTCATTCTGCTGCTACAAAGTCAACACTACTGCTATGCTTTATGACTCTACTGCTGTTGTATATTACTCTGCTGCTTGTTTCATAGTGCAAACTACTGCTGTGTTTTGATGATTTAAGAGCAGTAAGGGGAAGTACATATGGGTTATCGGTTTTACACACACAGGAAGAAGTTTTTGGTTTATTTTCTCGTAAAAGATTTATGGCTTGTTCTTATTGAAGAATTGATTACGAAGAAGGTTGATTATCATTTATTTGATGTTGTAGTCGAGTTTCACAACTTTGTGTTTTATTATACCTTTTAGCAGGAGGTAACTTGTTTGTGCATTCAAGATGTGACTAAGAATTGACAGACACTTGAAGGAGTTACGTTATTGTGCTCAGTGGTTATTGTCAAGGGATTGTGATCTCCTTATACATTGGTTTACATATACGTTCCAAGTCACGTGGTTAGTACAAGACATAAGACACAAGTTTGGGTTATTCAACTTCTTCAACAAATTCGTTATATTTGGTTTTCTTCACATGTGATCATTACATATAGCCTACAGATTTGAAGAATCATGAAAATGATTAACACATTGATTTCAGGGGAAGCTTATTCTTATGATGTGTTTATTCATTTGATGTTCATGCACCACTCAAGGGGAAGTGTTTGATGTTTGCTACTATTGATCACTATTTCTACTGCTAGTTGGAGTTTTCTATTGTTTTGGGTTCATTATTCGTTTTGTGCTTCATGGAGGGCAATTTGAAACATTGGAAGGCTTGGATTGGAAGTTTGTGATATTGGTTCGTGGTGGTAAAGATCATATTTCATATGTTCCCTATTTGTTGATAACAAGAAGGGGAAGAGATGTTGGAGTGGTATGGCATGGCTTAAGGGGAAGACAATACTTGTTTCATTCAGGGAGATGTTTATATCTCAACTTCTCTACTTCGCCTAGGGAAGTTCGTACACGACTTTGTTTGTTTTGTCATCATCAAATAGGGGAAGATTGTTGGGATTCTTGATTTGATGTGACAAAATAAATAAAAGAATGAAAACAAGAGGGACTTAATGTGACAAAGGATGAAACTTCAAATGCAAGAAAAAGATTACTACGGATCTTTTTATTATTTAGAAATATTCTTTGTAAACCTAATCCTCTAATATATAAATAGGATACTGGTTGTATGTTTTATTATGTCTTCCACAATGTAAAAATACAGCAAAGGTGTGTGTGTGTCTAGGCATCAAGTCCTCTAATGGATGCCTAGGGTTCGTTAGCTTCAAGATCAATTCATTGATCCTTGTTATAGTTTAGATAACACGTTATTAATATAATTGAGGCTGATTTGGAGAAAACTTTGTTGATAACATTGATGTTCTTATTTATTATTCCGCTGCATATTATTCAATGTTATTGTTCCTAGATGATATGAGGTCTAAACAACCTCGAGCTACAATGATCCAACAACTGCAAAACACAAACTATTGTCGTTTTTTTGTTCTAAGACACTTTGTTATTCTGCATATATTGATTTAACTGATTCCCTTCAAAGAGAAGATCAAAAAGAATATCTTCTTAAAATTGCTGAGGTGTAAATGTATAATCTTATAAACTACCAGTTCAGATTAGGCTCTCTTTTTTGTATATATATTTCTTTTTTGCTTTTTAATTCAGGTTTTCCACCCTTTGGTGGATGTTGTGATTTACATATCCATTCAATTATGTTTTTATTTGATGCAGAGGTCTTTTGAAGTTCATATGGAAGATATATGAGCAAAAGAAGAAGAGATTTTGTAGCTGAGAAAAAGGTCAAACTTGTTGTATGGTCATATGTAGGAATTGATTTGGGATCAC